>CM022767.1:25252895-25472895 GCA_012411365.1 Ameiurus melas | reverse complement strand
ACCGAGGTGACTGGTCACTTGTATGTTCTTGCATTTTACATAAAGCACTGACCAAATAAGAGGTCAGTTAATCCATCCATTCTCTCTTGTCCTTTGTGTCTTGCATGACTCTATTTCGATATCCACATTGATGTTTAGACCGGTGGATATCTGTGCTCATCTGCCAAACATTATCCAATTTGTCATTCTATTCTAAAGTCGGTGATTAGCTGAATCAGGCATATTATTACTGGTTGGATTTGGAATTGAGCCATGGTGAATCTCCAGGAAGGGGTGGGTGGGTGTAGTATTTATTTTGTTGTTGTTGTAATAAGGTTGCAAAACAAACACTACCTCCCAGTCTGTTGCAGGGAAAGCAGGTGAAACTGTCCAATACCATCTCCTCTGTCCTGGTCTATAACTAAAGATCAAATCAGATCACTTGTGATGCCTCTATATATTGCATCCTAGTCCTGTGGAGCCATCATATAATGAAAAATGATGATTGCAGTTCATGTATGTGTAAAAACTGTCACATAAGTTATGTTTAATTATAGTCATTAACAACTGCACAGAGAGGCTGTAATATTTACTATAGTGTGGTCATTATCAAATAATGGTATGGCTATGTTGGTTGTGTTCAACAAGCTGGAATTGAAGCAGAAAATCTTGTTTAAACTGAAAATTAGTTTAGTTGCGAATAAAAATAAATTGTCATACAAATGGTTTTGACAGACAAAGGTCAATATAGTTGAAGCGTGAATACGTCATGTTACTTTTAGAAGGAACAATCATATTTAATGACCAATGATGACCAATCAATTCGGTATATTTAGCTGTGGTTCTGAAACCTAGATCTCCTAGATTTACTAAAAAAACCTAAAAATATACAGTACTGTGCAAAAGTGTTAGGCACATGCAGAGAAATGCTATAGAGCAAAGATGCCTTCAAAATAATGAAATTAAATGTTTCTACATCTAAAAAAAAATAAAAAATACCATAAATGGTAGGAAACAGTAGTAAATGAAACAAAGTCAATATTTGTTGTGACAAAAAAAGCAAAATAGTAGTCTCTGGGGCAATTAGTGCAGTTTTATAAGGAAATGAGCTGAAAGTTTTATTGAGCATCTTACAGAATCAGTCACGGTTCTTCTGGAGACTTTGACTGTCGCACTCGCTTCTTATTTTTGGTCATAGAAAGTGTCTCTTGCAGAATATGCTGCTTTCTTTACTGACACAAACATTTTTCTGTAACATTTAATTTTGATCTATCTATCTATCTATCTATAAAACATATCAATTAATATGTATTAATTTATTTCCCCATCCATTCATGTGATTGTCTCATTTTTTTTGGCTTTCTTTCTCTCTTTTATTACCCCGACTGTGGTGTAAACAATGCAACCCTGTCAAGTGCTGAGACTTCTGCTTTGGTCTGATTGTGAAGTGACTGAGTGTGACATGTACTCCATTGCATATTTTTTTTTAAAAGTTCTGCATGTTCAGTCTCTTCCTGTTGACATGTATGCATCTGTTTAGACACCCATAACTGCTGTTGCATAACCCCAGAAATTGGTCTGATTGCAGTTATAACTGCAGACATCAATTTGCTGAACTACAGATGCACGTTGTTCCTGTTCTTGAAAGAAATATGTTTAATAAGCACTGGAGAGTAAGGTGTTATGTAAGAGAATAGTAGTGTCTACATAACCTTCATATGATGTGGTGTGTCTACTATAGTATTCTCTTGTGTTTTTTTTTTTTTAATAAATCATAGTGACTGAAACTGGAAAGTGCTGAGTGTAAATTATTTTCTTTCCTCCTGGGAGGCTGTCTGTCTGTGTGTGTGTGTGTGTGTGTGTGTATATATATATATATATATATATATATATATATATATATATATATATATATATATATATATATATATATATATATATATATATATATATATATATATATATAAAATATTTCATTTCAGCTTTTTAATTTATACATTAGTGGTTCAAAAGAAGCATATAAGAATACAGTACTGTGGTGCATATGTTTGTGTACTGTATTTAAATGCTTAATGATGAAAACCTGTTGCAGTCATTTTAGTTTAATCAGTTTACTGAGCTGTTTGGTTTAGAAAATAATGGAGATTTTAAGATTGCTTGGCTAATGAATAGGAACAAATTGTTCTCACGGCAGACCTTGGTCTTGTTCTAGAAGTAAGCCGGGCGCATTGGATCACTTATTAACTGTGTGTACTTTTTATGGCTTTCTTACAGGAAGCAGGCAGCAGACTTTTACATGGAACATCAGTCAAAGTCTTTTTTCAAGTAAGTTTCTCCTGAGTGAATGATTCACTTGTGTGAGTTTGCTGGAGCTTTTCAAAGGTGCTTTAAAGTGTGTTTTTTGCGTGCAGTATTCTTTGCCTCACCATTTCTTTTTTGCATGTCTCTTGTGAACCTCCTCCCACCTTTTTTTAAAAAAAAATTTTTTTTTTTTTTTTTTTTTTTTTTTATTTGTTTTTTATAAGGGGGGGTTTTTTTTTTTTGGGGCCTTTTTTTGAAATGTAAAAATGGGTATTTTTTTGTTTGTGTAAAGAAACAAGTAAGTGTTCAATAACAAGACAGTTTGTTTAACTCTACAACAAAATAATGCTCGGTGCTGCGAGGTTTAATTTTAACATGCACACTATATGAAATTGTTAACCTTTTCTTTTTTTTTTTTTTTTTTTTTAAAACAGTAACCTGGTGCAGTTTGTGAGCTCTGGGCCTATAATTGTCATGGAGCTGATGGGAGACGAGGCCGTGTCTGTGTGGAGGAAAGTTCTGGGTCCTACTGACTCTGGTGTGGCACGCAAAGACGTTCCAGCCAGCCTCCGTGCCCAGTTTGGAACAGATGGCACCAAAAACGCAGGGCATGGGTCAGACTCATTGGCATCTGCAGCACGGGTATTTAAAAAGAAGCTCTCCTCTTAGACACAATGGCTCTCATTCATCAGAGTTGCATAGAAACGATTTGAAAGCACAGCACTCCCACTCCCTAAGGCCTTATTTACATGTAATATGCATGCAACCACTGCTGTTGACCATCATATACATGCACTATATGGCCAAAAGTTTGTGGACACCAGACTATCACACCCAACTATGGTTCTTCCCCAAACTTTTGGAAGCATACACTTGTGTAGAATGTCTTTGTATGGTGTAGCCTTACAATTTTGTACCTAGCCCAAACACGTTCCAGCATGCCAATGCCCCTGTACACAAAGCAAGGTCCATGAACACATGATTTGCCAAGTCTGAAGTGGAAGAACTTGAGTGGTCTGCATAGAGCCTTGAACACCTCAATCCCACTGAACACTGAATGATTTAATTACTCACAGTCACACTCCGAAATATAGTTGAAAGTTTTCCCCAAAACAGTGGATTTTATTATAACAGCATAGCAGAGTCTAAATCTGGAAGGGGATGCTCAAAAAGCACATGTGGGTGTGATGGTCAGGTCTCCACAAACTTGGAGCCATATAATGTATATGAAACATTAATTTATGCTGGTGTTGCAATAATGAGCCAATAAAATATCCAAGATTTAAGGACAGAAGTGCTCTTTATTCATTTGCTGCAAATAAATATATTCTGTTTGGAAGCCTCAGAAGTGGCATAAAAAGTTGCACACAAAATGAAAATTGTGATTTTAATACGCTGTGTTTTCAAGTTCACATAGTTTCAGTGGACGAACAACTGCTCAAAGATGTTTGCAAATGACAAGCTTGTCATTTCTTTTTATTTCCCTAGCTAATTATAGCTATTCATTTTAGAGCTTAAACAGGTATCATTTATGGGAAGTCGGGTTTAATTAAAGTTTTATTTATAAATCTAGCCAAGTTCCCATCCTGAGCCTCCAGCTAGTGCAGAGTGCCCTGAAGTGTTGGAGAGACGCCAAACAAAAGGTCCTACATGGTTCTAACCGAGACCGTGCTAAAAGGAATATGCTGCTTGAAACAAATCCTTATTTCAGATAAATGAAACTCCAGGAAATGAATTAAACACTTGACAATCTGACTACCAAAATTAATAAAATCCCATAAAAAGGTTGTGTTTTTGTTTTGGATGAATGTATTTATGTAATGACGTCAAACATCGCTCAATGAGATCCTGCCCAGGCATGTTGTTCAGCTCACCAAAAATGCCACATTCAAGCTGCCTGGTGGTGGAATAGGATTTGGGAGAGGCATGACGTTTGTTTGTGCAATATTGTGAAACGATTCATTGTACAAATGACATGTTGAGACTATTCAACTGCATTAGGTGCCTTATAAACAACGTTTTTGCATGTGTGGTTTTTGTTATGCTGCTCAGTTTACTATACTTTCCATAATTATTAAGAGTATTGTTTTTACGGATTAAACTGCATAAGCTTAGATTATTGAACAATTATACTCAAATATATACTTAACACACTCGTACAGATACACAGAAGATGAAATCATAAAACTGTCGGTGGAATTTGCATTTGTTGCTGCAATGACCAGATGTGTCATGATTTACATATTTGATTATATTTGCAACAATTATGTTCAAATTATAGCTGAATGATGCTGCAGCATTTAATTCTCTCTCTCTCTCTCTCTCTCTCTCTCTAGGAGTTGGAGTTCTTCTTTCCTTCAACGACAGGACATGGCCCTACCAATACAGCCAAATACCAAGACTCTACCTGTTGCATCATCAAACCACATGCTGTCTCAGAGGGTAAGGCACCATACACATGCACAGTGGCTAAGGCTTAACAGACAGCACGTGTCGGGTGATTTTGCATGATTCATATTTAGCTATTGTGTTTACTCTCTCAGCTGAGCATAGATTGACATGCTTTAAGTGCAGCATAGCTTTATATTGGTTTAGCATGTTTGGGAACCATTATCTCTGTGCTTAAATTAGCCCTTTTATTTAAACGCTCAATATATTTGTATTTAAAGGTGCTAGTTTGTTGTGTTGTTAAGAGTCTGCTGTTTTGACAGTCCTCACCTAGTTCTTTACCGGGCTTTAGATACTGACTGGTAAATAAAAAAAATAATAATTTTTTGAATGTGGTCATTCTATTAGTAAAATTGCCTTGAGAAATATTCAAAAGAATTTCAGCAATGTAATGGAGTGTGAGCAGCTAAATGGTTTTAAGCAGATTGGAATCTGAGTTGGAGTGAATGTCAGTGTAAAAAGGAGCCTAGACCTATGTGCCTGATATCTGGATTTGCTAGAGAGTCTGGTATATTTCATCAGTAAATATGGCAAAAAAACACTTACTTTCACAATTTGACTGACATGGCATTTACTTGATTGCAGCCAGAAAACTGTAAAAACACATCAGATGCACCGCTGCCTATGGGTGGAGCATCTAAGCTGAAGCTACTACTAATTTATCACATGTATGATACTGCACTAGCATATGAAAGCCTCATGCTTTCCAACCAGAGTCTTATGAGAACCCTATTTATTTACAAAAGTTCCAAAGATTGTAGACATACTTTAGACATGCAGGCCAGGTCATGCATGTTGTCAGCAACTATTTTAGTTTAACACAATAAGCAGATGAGAATTTCTGTTAAAATGCACAGGAATGAACTCTAAATATTCTAAATGTCCTAAACTGTAAGAGTGTACTTGCTTTGTGTATGTACATGTATACAGGAAGCATGCATCTTAATTGCACTTCTACTTGTTTAAAGATACCCCTGCTAGCCTTCACTGTTAAATCTCTCTTTATATAACTTTTTCCCTTCTTCCTCTGGCCATGATGAATATCTCTCCCTAAAGCCAGTACATTCTCTTAACCCTCCTTTCCTCTGGATTTTCGTTTTCTAAATCCCTCTCCTGATCCCTGTTTATGGAGCATGCCACCAAGGCAGTGACCTGTGAAATCTCCAATCCTCTGGATGAAGCTGAGGGTAGAGATTTTATATAACTAGCATGCCCAAAGTTGATCCTTCACATTGTAGTGGTTAAAAAGGACCTGACTGGGAATATGCAATGAAAGCCACAAAATAGGTCATTGGTCCAGCTAATAATAAATAAATAAATAAATAGTTCATTCTTGCATTTATTCAAATAGAAAACTATTTAGATATAGTTAGATATTTTGTCATATGTAAATTACCAGATAGGAGTGTATTGAAATTCTGGCTGGTCTTGTCTTCCCTGCTATTTTTTTCCCTGTGTATTTGCAGCCTTGTCTCCTTGACTCCTATGCGGTACGGAACTGTAAAGGTCAGATAATTAACTCCTTCGCAACGGTCAGCCAATGGCTCTGGATTCAACTTGTCCATATTAGAGAGTTCAGGTTAAATTAAGCTCTTCAACAATGCTACACACGTGATGGTCATGGGAATGTGTGCTTTGCTGTTTGTTCTCACAAATTGAAAAAGCTGTCCGGCAACAAGAGCAGAGACATAATACAATTTCCTATAAATACAAAGAAATAACGAGACAAGGGAATGTTTGACATTTAATATCTTGACAGATGCATGCATCTCAGACCTGTGGCGATCGGAGGAAACCCTTCACATGATCAAATTTGGACATTTTCAGCTATGAATAGTTCTGAAAACTACATCTGTTCCTGCACAGACATGTTTTTCTTTTGCATATAGTTATCTAAACCTGAAGTAAATTTCTATCATTTTAATGCATGAAAATGGAAACTGCGTTTTAAATATTTCATTCCAGTTAAGACGCTGTGCCTTTCCTACTTTGATTATGAGCATTATCCACGTCCATCTTCGTCTCATCACACATCATTGGAGAAATAATTGCTGATTAATTCCGTTAGTTCTGTTCTGTTCATTTACATTTGTTTCTGCTAATATCCTTTAACTGGGTCATTTAAACATTTAAAAATTTTGCTTGCTGTGGTCAGTACAGAGTATGGAAGCGCTCTTCTGTTTTGATGATCATGTGATGGTGCAGGAGATCTGTGGACATTTTGGCCGCTAGAATCTGATTGCAGACAGAATTGATTTAGGTTTAATGTCCATTTCACTACGACATGTAAAGTAACTTGATCATATTGTGAGAAAAAGCTAATTTAGTTCTCAAGCTTGTATCATTCACTGGACAGACTTACTTCATTTACACAGTCTTTGCAGCATGGCTAGAGAGTAACCTGAATACATATCTTATGTTTATGTTCTGTTAAAATATATTTATGTTTTCATAAAGTAGATATGTCGGAGTATATTATTGGTAGAAAACCTTAAAGCCCTATTGCACTTGTGCTGTTAAGGAAGAAATTTTCACTTGCTCACTGTGTGTTTTTCTTTGAGGCACCTGGTTGGCAGATATATCGAGACCCACTGTGAGCATACACTGCAAACAGCCCACCCTCCCCCCTGGATTTACACACTTACACACTCACACGCACACACACACACACACACACACACACTCACACACACACACACACACTCACACACACACATGCACTCTCTAACAGTAACATGTAAGACCTCCTGTGAGAGTGTGTCCTGTCTGAAGGCCTCAAGCTTAGATGCTGACAGCTGGTGGTTCAGGGTAGACAGAAGCATATACTGTATTATTTTTTGTTAAAGGTTTGGAGCCAAGCAGATCTATAAAAAGAGAGGCAAATACTAGCCAAACTCCCCTACTGAGAGATCAGATATAACGAAAGTAATTTGAGAGCTATAGAAGCTATATCCTCCGTGATCATTTTGCTGGTGGCAGCTCGTCTTTCTGTTCTTGCTTTGTTTTCTGTTGTGCTCATACACAATATGATCTCTCAGCTGTTGTTCATTAGCTGTTCATATCCAGTCTGGCCATTAGTCCCACCATTGTTAACATTTTTCATCCTGTCAACACAAGCTCATGAATGGGTATGAATTGAATATTTGTGCCGCCTTCCTTAGAAGGAACATGAATGAGAAAACATCAGAGAGAAAGCGTGGACATATAGAAGTTAGGCTCATGCTACAGAAGTGCATGCAACACTTAACTACCAGGCTATAATAAATGGCTAATCTACTCAGCTTTGGGTAATTTGCTCAGCTTTATTGTTGGCTAAAAATGGCTTATTTACTCCACTTTATTTTCGAAGGCCTCGTGGTAAACAATATTTTACACTTTCACCAGGACAGTGTATACTGTGTAGCTAGTGGCCTTGCAGGTAACATGGCATCGTTCATGAATCCCTCCCCAAATGTCATGCCATATTGGACATATGGGGAAAGTATTTATATCTCTTATCTCATGTAATCGTTAGAAGGACAACCTTGACAGTAATTTAACATAATTAGTGGAACTTAACTCTCCATAGTATACAACTAATGATAAAGCTCATATAGAGAGCTTTTGAAAACAGATTTACCTTTAATTCCCAAATCTATGTGTAATAGAAATTAGCTGGGTCAAAGGTTCCCTAAACCGATGCTCGTACGTTCCTTATCATAGATCACATGAATGATATTTTCCATGACCAACTGTGACTGACTAAAGCAGAATATAAAGCTTCCTTCCAATGAAAGAGCTTGATCATGCCTGGAATAGAGAAACGTGTTGCTAAGCAGCCCCAAACCAATTGCTTAGCAACCGGCGTGCTTGCGTCTAGGCACAGCTGGTGGGGCTGTGGCTCGATGATGTTTCTGTACGAGAACATATAGGTGGTATGGCATTACAATTTGCATGCTCCCAGACTCTCCACAGGTGGTGCTGCAGATATACTGAATTTAAAAAAATTATCTTATCTGGAAGATATGTTTTTAAAAAAAAAAAAAAAAAAAAAAAAAGTAATGCAGATATGTGCCATTTTTGTGTTCTGGATGTGGCCGTTGGGTCATGATTATTAGTACAGACTGCTCCATTAAGTAGATCTGTGTAATCTGTCATTGCGGTTATGTTTCACTACCAGGAACTGTACTCGCTGTTCCTTAATGTACAATGCAGCAGTAATGAATACATCCTATTAGGGCAAAGTGTCAGTTCTGTGAGCTGGAAAGCGGTTTCATGACATACCGATATCACACCGCCACTTATCTTGTGAGTTCCCAGGAGCATATTGGACTAGCCCCAGGCTAGAAGAACGTTCTTAAAAGTTTTTCTTCATCCTGGTTTAGGTGTAGTTCATATTTAGAAATTCAGCTTTTTTTGTCTTCTGCAGAGAGTTTGCTTCTGCACTGTAATTCAGTGCGATGTGGTTTGACTAAACACTGTGAGCTCTGAGAGGTTTTTAACTAGTATAATCACATGCTCTTTACAGGGGAGGCTGTACTGCGGGAAAGCTAGAACTACAACACTCCGTTAATAGTGATCAAACTTTTCCCTATGGTTTTATGATCTTGTGAACTCTAACATTTGGTTTAACAGTCACAGACAAGTCTGAAATTTTAACAGAAGGATGAAGGTTTACTGGAAGAGTTATAGCTTGTTTGTAAAGATGCTTTTATTGGCATACTTTTTTGTTCCAAGGTTGCCAAGTAAGTGCATGTGTCCATCTGTCAAAAGCACAGTCGTGACGAATTATAAGAAAAACCAGACTCTTGGTGCATTTTTATTTATTTTTTCTCTCTAGTTTAATCTTCACTGTGGTGCTGGCTCTTATCTTATACACCTACTCTTTATCAAGACCATGCTCAACCACCTCTTTGTCTGACACACTGATGCTGCATATGAATTAAATCACTAAGGAGAGTTTAAACAGAATCTGTCAGTGTAGGTGTATATACAGTTTTGGTGAAGGGGAGAAATACAGCCTAGTCTAGAGATCTTGTCTTTGCCATGTCTGAGGCAGGGGAATCCAGTGACCGCATGAGGCTGAGTGTGATGACACCGGAGTCTCCTGGGGCTTTTTCTAGTGTCGCTCTTGATGACTCATATGTTACTCACAGGTACCAGAGAGGAGCATGGAGAATGGCTCAGTGTGGCGCACACTGTGGGGGATAGTGCAAAAGAACAAGAAGATCGAGAGAACTGTGGACATGTCTGTAGCAGCAGTGCTGCAGGAAAGAAAATGAGGCTTAAAATTGTGGCCATATCTGTAGCACCTGTATGTTCTCCCTGGGGATCATTCTACCTCTATTTGCATTTGGATATTTTATGATGTTCTTTTTGTTTTTGTTCTATGTAAAATTGAGTTTTATTTAACATGTATTGCATCCACAGCTCTGACTGGAAAGATCCTCAGCTCAATCACAGAAGCTGGATTTGAGATCTCTGCATTACAAATGGTCAGTGCACCTTTTAATGTCATGTAGATATGTTGTCCGTAATCGAATAACTGATTTTCGAGTATGTAAATGGTTTCTTGTAGTGAATATCTACTTATCCATGATGAGGAATTAAATATCTTCTTTTTTTTTTTTTTTTTTATATAATATTGTAAAATATCCTAATAATATTTAACATTAAACCTGATCATGTCAGCTGTGCAAACCAACAATCACCCCTATTTCCAGAGAACATGAAATCACGTGACCGAAAAGAGACTTTTAAAAAGATTTTTTTTTTTTTAAAAAAACCTTTATGGTCTGACTTGGCCATAGCCATGAAGTCTGCTCTGCCCAACTATGTTGTTCCTGTGCTGTCTCTGTTTACAACTAATCATACATGCATCAATCATACATCAGTGCAGAGTAAATGCCCTGAGCTAGAACTGTTCAAAAGAAGCTTTGATGCTATGATTATCATTATTATGGATGTTGTTGGGGTGTTCCCTATATAATGCATATTGTATTTCATAGTACAATAGTGTTTTATATTAATAGTGGTCTAAGGTTGTTATGTAATCAGACCATCTATTTCTCTCTCTGAGCTTGAGGTCAAGATCTTTGCTTCGATATTCAGCTATAATTACAAGGGTGACTTTCCTTCTGCTTTTTTTCCTTGGGTGGAAAAATTACTGTTTGAGAGAATAATTTGTTACATAGTCCAATTCCTGAAGAATAGTCACGACCAGACCACTGTTTATATTCCATTTGCTTTCATTAAATATTTTGTTAATAATTATATTATTATTTTTCATTTTTCCACATTTCAAATATGTATTTTTCTCATCCTTTTCACAGTTCAACATGGATCGTGCAAATACAGAGGAGTTTCTAGAAGTTTATAAAGGTGTAGTCACAGAGTACACAGTAAGTAGAGCAGATCTCACTCCACACCTTCAGTAAAAGGATACAGTGTGCTTCTCTATAGAAGCTCATGTATATAAGGAATAAATCACAGCACAACACACAGCTCAAAACAAGTGGTTTATTATCCAATATCAGCACATCTCGAAGTGGTTTATTCCACTAGAATTCATCAGCTCTGTGGTATAAGGGTGCTTAACAGAATCATTATACAGAACCTTATCTTTCTGGTTGTTAATCTCTCGAATTCTAGTGTTTAGGTTTTTGGATAGCGTATCTGATAGGTCAATTAGGTAGGTCAGCAGTGTGGTCTGTATTTTTCTGTGAGAGCTTATGTGAGCGGTACATACTTCCCATTGATGTTCACTTATCTGACTAGCTCTCTGTATGGCTTTAAGGAGTTTGCATAAATGCATATGCAGATGATCGTGTGTGTGTGTGTGTGTGTGTGTGTGTGTGTGTGTAATGTTTTCTTTGGTCTAATGCACAACCAGTCTCTGGGAACTTACGCAGAACATATTTATACAGCATATCTGTTGTTTTCCTCTTGCTGTAATGCATCTGTGTTCATACATGTAGTGAAGACCTATTTTCTCTGTAAGCTGGTCCAAATGAGAGAGATCATCTCCAGCACACTTTACTGGTTATTATAATAAAGACCATCTTTTACAAAATTTTGTTTGTTTGTTTCCCAAGTTAAAGACATTGTCTTCCTTATGCAGTCTAGCCATTTGTATAAATCTGGGAGCTATAAAATAAACATTGCACATTGTCAGTGTTTTTGTTGATTAGGCCAACATATGTTTAGAATGTGACAACATATATTTGCATTTGGCAGATGCTATAGATAATGAACAATTGGTCTGAGCAGTTGATGTTTGGGGAAGTGCTGGGTTTTTACTTCTATAATATTCCTGTCTTGAATGTGCAACTCACTGATAGATATGCTTGTTTAAATACAGATATTTAACAACAAATTAGACTTACCACCCACTTTGGGTAGTTGTGTGTGTGATGTACAGGTGTTCCTATTAATCAGCCAATCATGTGGCAGCAGTACAAATACATGAGATCAAGGGGGGGGGGTTCTTCAACTGGTCCAGATTCTGACCCTGTTCCCCTGACCCTGTTCCCACTGTAGGTTCAGATTCCTGTTCTTGGCTGACAGGTGTGGAACCCGATGTGTTTTTCTGTTGATGTAAACTATCGGCCTCAAGGTTTCGGCGTATTATGCGTTCTGCTTTTTTGCTCATGGTTGTAAAGAGTTATCATGATCCGAGTTCCCACATCCTTCCTGTCAGCATGAACAAGTCTGACAATTCACCTCTGACCTCTCTCGGTAACAAGGCGTTTCTTCCAGCAGAACTGCTGTTCACTGGATTCTTTTTTTTGTGTGTGTGTGTTTTGTTTTTTTCCTCACCATTCTGTCTAAATTCTAGACTCGTGTGTGTGTGTGAAGTTCACAGGAGATCAGCAGTTTCTGAAATACTTCTTGCACCAACAGCCATGCCACAATTAGAGTCACAGAGATCACATTTTTCCTTATTCTGATTTTGGTTCTGAGCGTTAATTGAAGCTCTTGGACTGCATCTGCATGATTTTTTGCATTGTACTTCTGCCACATGATTGGCTAATAATTTGGTACATGTTCCTATTAGAGTGTAGTTGTTGATTATGCATTTTCCTGAAAATATTAGTGTTAAATGGTGCATGTACAGGGAGGTCTATTTTATGAAGAAAGATAGAGATGTTAGTGTGGGTTAAAAAAAAAAAAATCATTGTAGCACCGAACATGACAATGAAACCGGTTGGGTGTTAGATAGATAGAGGCTAGGTCTTGTCAGCTGGCTGTCATGCTTAAATACTGCTTTTCTTTTCTTTTGTTTTTTTCAGTTGCTAAAATCGATGTTTCAGAACATTTTATTTATATATATTTGTTTGGCTTAAATGAAAAAAAAAATCGCTGTGAGGTATGAGGAAAAATATCTTGTTTAAATGCCTCATCAGAATGTAGTTTAAGTAGACAGACAATGTAAGGACCATTGTATTTGCAGCCGGTGATGAAATATCTAGTGTACTGTAGAATGTGACGTTTATCATCCTAATGCAATTTAAGCCACTTAATGCACAGATGCTCTATGGTGGAACCGTTCATTTTATTAGATGTCTTTTCTATATGCGTTTTTATTAGCAGTTCATTGGTCTTATGTCATGAAGCATTACAAAGAATGCCCCACATTTTATTAATGATCTTCCTCTTGCCATGTCTCAGTTCCTACCTTCCTCATACAGCTGCAGGCATGCTTTCACCCATATAGATTAACATCGAATGAAAACTGAACCTATTGCAAAAGACTGGCATTTGAACAATAGTGGTGACTGTTGTCTCTGATTTTCTTTATAAATTTCTTTAGAGGTAGAGTAAAACCCCTAGCCATTTCATAGTCTTTCAGGGGCTATCCAATATCCAATATCAGGAACATAATAGACTCTTTCACTGGTAAATGTGGATGGTAGAGCAAGCAACATCTTGTTAACTCTTGACTGCTCGTGTTGCAGAATATGGTGGCCGAGCTGTGTTCTGCACCCTGCATGGCCCTTGAGATTCACAGTACAGATGCACCTAGAAAGTTCAGAGAATTCTGCGGTCCAGCTGACCCGGTGAGTGAAAGAATTATTCTTCTTTGTGCACTCTAGCTTTGCCACATCAAAGCAGAAAAAATAATATTTTTATTTATGTATTTATTTATTTATTTTTAAAGGCCCACCCACGACCACTTGTCCCATATTGCAGTGCTGAATGCTAATGCTTGTCAGACCTGTGTGATTTTAATAGCTGCTTTGTCCAGACTAGTGAGATTCAAAGTTGAAACAGGACCACGAAGGAAGGTTTTAATTTAATCAAATATGAAATAAAAAGTATTATTATTGATAACAACTCCTTTTACCTATTTTTACCTGAACTGTACACAGGTGCTTTAAATAACATGAGCTGCAACTGTAAGTTACACCTTACATTTCAAAGTCAGCCATCCTAAGTAAAAGGCTGCTTTGTATCCTGTATCGTCTTGGTGAAAAGCACACTGCTCAGGGTTTCCGATTCATTGTCAGTCAGCCAATTCAGGTGTGTAGCAAAGAGTGTTTCGGCACACAGGTCCTTGTCGACCTTTGTTCCACCTGTGTTGAATTTGTTACCAAGGTGCAGGTGGTGTACATTTGTAATGCTGCCAGTGCTATTGGATTAACAATGCATGTGCGCCCTTGAACCAGCCTTAACCATTCTGGTTAAAGAGGACTGATAATTCCTTGGACTTTGACATGATCACTGATCTGCTTCCTCTTTCCTTATAGTATACTATTTGGTAATGGGTCTTCCTGTCAACCATTGGTATGTTTATTAATATTTAGTAGACAAACTTAGCATGTTTTGCATTCCGTCTACTCATTTTAGGCCACAGGAACGTTGTGCAATGATTATTTCATTTAACACTTAGAAATACAGTTGGTATTTAGATGTCATTTGCTGTTGTTGAAGTGTGTACTGTTTCCATTTTGTAATGGCCTGTTTGACAACTCTATGGCCAGTAATATGGAATCTTCTGTATGAATAAAGCAGCACATGATGATGATGTTAACATAACGTCCTAGATTAATATTAGTCACAATGACCTTATTTATTTATTTTGCTTTTACCATGCTATAGAGATATGAATACATTTATTAGTCATTCAGTCATGCTCTCACTGTATTGCGCCCTCACTGTACACTTTCAGTGTGCCTTGCTCTGTCCTTATCAGATCACTGATTCAACCAACATTGGCTCAAGTTCAACAGTTTTCATGCCAATAAAACAGAAATGTAATAGAACTTGGTAGTACCTGTTCACTTTGGCAGTTGCACTCATAACTTTTAAACCAATGTGTGCTTACTGTATAGCTGACCTTTTTTTTAAGTGTATATATTTTAAGCGTTGTTTCATTAGCTTATTGAATGAAAGGTATCTTAAGTGTGTGTTTTGTGTATGTATTAGTGAAATGACACTAGTTGTCTGCTCTATAATGTGACTTGATTACTGACTTTTTATCATGACAAAATAAAATAAATTGTGTAATACCTGTTATGATACATCGATCATTAAACTTTAAACATTAACATTAAAACCACTGACACGATTTATTTGGCAGAGAGTGAACAGTCAGTTCTTTTGAAGTTGCTGTGTTGGAAGCAGGAAAATGGGCAAGTGTAACGTTCGGAGTGAGTTTGACAAGAGCCAAATTGTGATGGCTAGACGACCGGGTCAGAGCATCTCCAAAACTGCAGGTCTTGTGGGGTGTTCTTGGTATGCAGTGGTTAGTACTTACCAAAAGTGGTCCATGGCTCAATGATGCGAGTGGGGAACGAAGACCAACCCGTCTGTCTGATCTCACAGAAGAGCTACTGTAACACAAATTGCTGAAAAAAGTTAATGCTGACTCTGATGGAAATGTGTCAGAACACGCAGCTAGCTACATATGGGGCTGTGTAGCTGAAGACCGATCCCGTGCTGACCCCTGTCCACTACCGAAAGTGCCTGCAATGGGCACGTGAGTATCAGAATTGGACCATGGAGCAACGGAAGAAGATAGCCTGGTCTAATCAATCACTTTTTATTTTACATCATTTATACAGCTGGGTGCGTGTGCATCACTTACTGGGGAAAAGATGTCACCAGGATGCTCAACAGGATGCAGACCCTTCCGTCCTGACCTAGATCTTGGATCCTAATAAGGATCTTACTTTGACACGTACTACCTACCTAAACATTGTTGCAGACCAAGTACCCCTCTTCATGGCAACAGTATTCCCTAATGGCCGTGGCCTCTTTCAGCAGGATAATGTTCCCTTCCACACTGGAAAAAAAAAATCTTTCAGGAACATGAGAGTCCAAGGTGTTGACTCTCAATTCGATTGATCATCTGTTGGATGTGCTAGACAAACCAGTCCAATCCATGGATGCCACACCTCGCAACTTGCAGGACTTAAAGGATCTGATGCTAACGTCTTGCTGCCAGATACCACCTACACAATATTAAGCAGGTGGTTTTAATGTTCTGGCCAATCGGTGTATATTATGGAGCTGTAAACTCTGGTGGATTTTTTTCCTGACAAGGTACTCTGAATCGGCCAACATTTCTCTGTTATATTTTCCTATTTGTCTGATGTACAGTTGATTAGCCCCACTGTGGTAACTTTACTGTATATTAGACACAATGTCTACAGGTTGTTTTTTGGTTTTGTTTTGTTTTGTTTTCAGGTTGAAGAAAGAGGATATTTATAGAACAGGAACAAACTAAATTCACAGGCAGAAACTGCTAAATTAAGTAACCACCCACTGAAACTGTGTATTTGTGGAATCTTGAGTCCTCAAACAAGTGTTTGATGACCTATGACAGTTTTCAAAATATTCTAGTAGTTTTATTTAAAAAAATAAAATAAATAAAAATCAATGAATACCTACATTGCTCCTGCATTGTTGTAGGTCATTTAATATTTTACTTTGTTGTATATTAACAGCATTCCATTTTCCCCCTTAGTAATCAGAAAATGAGCTTTTACTGTTTTGCACAGTAAGCATCCTTTTAAATCCTATCTCTGTTTCAGAGCACAGCACCATGCTGGCATCATGCTGTAACCATGGAGACTGATATACATGTTTCCTGTTTCAGAACAAATGTCCTTATTAAAAAACTGTTTAAGTCACTATGCTTATATATTTACTACACATGCATGATTTAAAAAAAAAAAAAACACTATTAATGGTATTATTACCAATGTAATACTGTTGAGTGAAGATGTTGTAACGCTTCCATGTTGTAATGTCTACAAGGTCATACTTAATTATGGATCTTGGAAAAGAAGTATTCTTCCCACCCACAGTCGAACCGTCTCTCACACAACAGAGAGATGGAGAAAAGTCAGCTTCGAGATCAGCACTGCTTTGTCACTCTCCCTCCCTTCCCTTACTCTCTCTTCCTGGCTCTCTCTGCCTCTGTGGTTGGTGAATGGCAGCAGTGGTTGTGTGTTTTAATGGCATATTTGACTGCTCTGGTTGTTATAGGATGGAATAAATATTATAGGGCTGTTGCGGTTCATAACGTGATCGCATGACCCGCAATACTCCATTATTAAGGACTTTGCTGTTAAAGGATTTTGTGGGTGTGGTCATCTGCCACTTATTTATTTTTAATGTTGATTGGTTCATTATTTTGAGCAGTGCACACAAACACTCAGGAATAGTTTCTTCCTAAGCTAAGCTCATGAATTTTTTTTTTTAGCTTAATTCACCCATGCTTCAACTTTTACATTTAAAAATAAGTGTGCTGAAGAATTCAAACCTAGGTTTATGGTCACTTGCCTGCACATGATGTTGTAATTTGCATAAATCGGTGCTGTGTCCAGGTAGCCATGGAAATAAGCAAAGTCCCAATTCCCCCAGTGCTGCACGTTGATGAGAACAGTATATAGACATTGCAGGTATTACAAAATCAAATAAAAAGATAAATAAAAGGATGTCATTCACATTAGATACTGGCCCACAACTATCAATACAGAAAAATCCTAATTGAAATCATCGGGGGTGTTTCTAGCGCCACCAGTGTCTCAAAAAATGGTAATCTGTATTAGAACTTAAAAATATTACCATATCTAACAAAAACCCCACAGGAGCAGACTATGCGCCATATACTGATTGCAGTATGCAGAGTGTCAAGGACATCCAGGTAAACACAAAAATCACAGTGCACCTAAATGTGGAGGCCCGCGCACATGGCACTTCAAACTGGCAGCAAGTTAGGTCTGTGTAATTGCTATAGACAATAAACAAGGATGTATAACAGTCAATCATACAAGCACATCAATTTCACACCTGTCAAAGCATGATAAACATAGAGCTACTGTATTTATATCCAGCACCCTACATAAACAGTTGATGAAACCAGTCTCACTGTAAACACCCACCCAGCAAATACACACACGTCTAATACACAACTTCTAAAATAATAGAGATGCCCAATTTTAAACAAATGACTTGCAGTAAAATCCCCAAAGCCGGACCTTCTTTAGGTAAGGAATTGTAGTTTCTGTGAAGGCAATTGCGATTTATTTGTGTGGAATGATGGAGAAAAGCCTCAGTGACATCATCATTCGGTGCCATCATAGCAACATTTAATCCCCAGAATAAATTTGGCAAGGGAATGACCGCTGTACATATTGTTATCCTAACACATTGAACATAATACACAAATGTTTAATCATTTTATCCATCCCTTATCTGATTCAAATGAGAGCGCGAAAAGTTCTGATTTCTCATTACAATGTATAGATCTCCATTCGCCCGAGTTGTGGTTGTGTACGTAATACAGGTAATACAGCCACCTGTCACCCCCCCACAATTAAATCCACTAATGGAACACCTTCGCATTCAATCCGCTCAGTAGTTTGACTTGTATGCCTCACCACTCATTCATCTCCGTTACATGAGCGTTGGCTGCCCCGAATAGGTTGGGAGGAATTAAGTCATACAAGTAAGAGAACTGAAAGGGAGAAGGAGGGGAAAATGATTTGCACACAATGCAAACCTGGCAGCACACAGCCACAGACCAATAATTAAGTTTAACTTTGCCCTGGAACATTAACATTAGACAGTTCAGAAATGCACTTGTGCAGCTTCTGCACCACATGAAAGCTGATCACTTTCAGTTCATCGTCTGATTCCACAAGATTACATTCTGCATTCTTCTTTTAATTATTATACTATCCATCCATCCATCCATCTTCTACCACTTACTGCTTGTTAAGGGTCGCGGGGAACCTGGAGCCTATCCCAGGAAGCATCGGGCACAAGGCGGGGTACACCCTGGACAGGGTGCCAGTCCATCGCAGGGCTATTATACTAAATATTCTTTTTATCCTACTAGTGTTTCAAATGTTAAAACATTTCCGACTATGCACAAGCAATCTGTTATATTGGTCTACCTCACTATTTACTGATGAGCTTCTACTTAAAACATGCATACAACTACTAGAGAGAAAGGTTTGTTGGCAGAACCTTTTTTTTAAAGACAATGAGTAAGCTGCTATTGTGAGTTTAGTCTACTTTATTAACTCCATAATACTCTGAAATCAAGGATGAACTATTGAATGGAGAAATGAGCTTATGTAGACAGCAGATTAAATCGAATGCAAGTGGGAGAAGCCAGTGCGATATTTGAAATACATCTTCTGCAGTGCATGAGAAAGATTAGAAGTTAATAAAAAAGGGATAACAATTCATCACAGTATGTGATTATAAAGGCACGTTTTTTTTCCTCTTTCATTTCAGCAGCAAGCTTTCAATTTTGTTCTAGCTTATTTAACCACAGCAACCTGTCTCTTTATTGTCAACAGATTTTAGATATTAGGCTATGGCTGAATCTATGTTTTGATATTTTAAGTCCTAATACACGTTTGTTTTCAGTTAAATGTATCATACAGGATAAACTTAATCAGGCACTCGTTTCATATTCGTGATTTTCAGTGCGGTTCAAATCCGTAGACTATTGCAATCGACAACTGGGTTTTGGGCTGAAATATCCCGATACTTGTTGAGTCAAGAGTGCATCAATCTTCACAAGGGACCCTGTACCAAACATGCTGATAACATGCGGGGCCAAAAAAAAATAGGGGTTTATTTTTAACTGGCCGCAATACACAATTCCAGTTATAGTTCCAGTTATACTTGGTGAATTTCAGCACTGTGTGTTTTGGGTTGCTCTCAGAATGGGATTCTTTAGTATAACTCTTCCAAACAGCTTGTTGTTATGGAGGTGATTAGTTACATTTTTCAAACCCACGAATCAGCTAAACTGTACAATTCTGCAAACTGTGGTCATTGGGAACCTCACATAAATGATGTGACGGTGTGATCAATCATGTGTCCTTTTTCTGTTCTTGACAAATTTTAGTGGCTCCAGATATTATTATCTGTTTTTAGAAATGTATGGCCCTGATTGTGCCTAATGGCATTTTTAACTATCTCCGTCTGTTTGTGTTGAAAGCTCTTCTACCCATTGTGATAGAGTTTTTATGTGTGAGCCTTCATATTTGGTCAAAGACAACATCTTGAGCCTGAGTCCAATTTTTTTTAAAAAGACATCATGGACAGTTGTTTCCATTCATTTTAAACATTTTTAGTGGTTTGGTTAGGAGAAAGATCATAGATTCTCCTGTTGTTTAAGAAGGAAATATGAACAGCTGTGGGTAACGTTTATTTTGTGCGCTTGTTTTCCCATTCTCTTGAAGTCTTGTCAATAATGTGTTTGTAATGAATAATGGTTTAGCAGGTACGATTTTTACTTTGTTTTATGAAATGCCTATATTTGTAAATGCATTTCCTAACATTTCGATATGTGAAACTTCTAAATGTTTTTTTGGTTTAAGCAGATATTTAAATATTACTGAATATTAGTGAAACAAGCCCTGTGATGGACTGTCACCCTGTCCAGGGTGTACCCTGCCTTGTGCCCGATGCTCCCTGGGATAGGCTCCAGGTTCTCCGTGACCCTGAAAATTAGTAAGTGGTAGAAGATGGGTAGATGGATGGATTAGTGAAACAAAGAAAGGTAGGAGGGATGGCATACTCCCTCTCCCCTGTCAATCACAATGACACTAGCCAATCGTGGGCATCTGTGAGCAGAAGAGGGTAAATGTTGCTTTCCTCTGAGTGTGCTACATGAGCAACAGTTTGAAAGATGCAGTTGACTGGTTTCATGTATCTTGGATGAAAAATTCACCCTCCCCAGTTGGTAGCTGTGTATGAATGGGGAGAGCTGGCTGGCTGGTGGGTGGGAATTGGCAAGTGACCAAACTGTGGAGCAAAATGGTGGAAATCAAAAAGACAGTTCAGATGAGGTATTGATTATCATCAATAATAGTTTCTTATCAATTGTTTTGTGATCATTAAGTGATCATTTCCTGCCCTTCTACTGCAATGTCTATTCAATGTATTTCAGCATGTATTTTGACATGTGAGAATGAGTGTCTGCTCAGTGGTGTTTTGCAGTTGACAAAACAATACACACAGGTACCCAAGGATTTTCTTAATGATTTAGATGTTGAGGAACACACTCTGTTCTTCCCAGAAACTGTATGTTAATCTATCTTGATACGTTTCATAATGTTTACACCTAAAGATTTTAGGCTATGGAAAGACATGTATATTATTATATATTTTTTTTATATAAGCCATGTAAACTCTTGACACAGTTAGCAGGACAAAAAAAATATTCAGAGGTCATGTAGGCCTACTTCTTCGGTCTCATTCTGTATGTGAGTTGAAAATGGTGTGTCCAAGTATACACGTGACTGTAACTTTTTATTAGCAGCAAGAACTAATGTTTAAAGCTTCCTAATCGACCTTTTAAACACAAAAGAGGTCTCTTGTTGCTTTGAACAGGGCTCCTCAACGTCCATGTCTGTGCAGACTGACAATACACCTGCTGTGATCTTATTTCTGTCAATTGAAATAAATGAACAAGTATGCTTAGTCGCAACGTTCTGGTTGTTATGTTACCAAACGTTTTGAGCTTGAATAAGCAAATGCTTAGATCAAGCTCTGTCAGCTGTAGTTGGTCTCGTGTGGTGCCGGAGATCATGAATATTGTACTGTGCTGACAGATCGTATTAGCTGGCAAAGTTCAGCTGGTCACTTCTCAGTTAACGGACAGGACTCCGGTTCCAGGTGTGAAAATACAGTAACAGAATAGTCTACAGCACATCCTACCAGTAGTATTTAACCTGTGGTACTGAACCGTATGATAAGGTTTTCGGTTAATAATCCAGTTTTGATCTAACAAACCTGATCTCTAGTTAGGAGTGTGTAGACATTCTGGCGATTAAATGTATTTATTTCAATTAAGGTCAGTAAATGTTTACTCTCCTTTTACACACCAAACTCTTGGGAGCATTACTGTCACAGTTAATACCCACAAAGACAAATGAATATACAGTATCTCACAAAAGTGAGTACACCACTCATATTTTTGTAAATATTTGATTATATCTTTTAATGTGACAACACTGAAGAAATGACTTTGCTACAATGTAAAGTAGTGAGTGTACAGCTTGTGTAACAGTGTAAATTTGCTGTCCCCTCAAAATAATTCAACACACAGCCATTAATGTCTAAAAGTGAGTATACCCTTAAGTGAAAATGTCCAAATTGGGCCTAATTAGCCATTTTCCCTCCCCGGTGTCATGTGACTTGTTGGTGTTACAAGGTCGCAGGTGTGTTAAATTTGCCGTCATCGCTCTCATACTGGTCACTGGAAGTTCAACATGTACTCACTTTGGTGAGATACTGCATTGCAACTAATAAACAGTATAAAAAATTATATCCAACTTCTATTTCATTACACCTAAACTGTAAATAGATTAAAAACCTTCATACCACAGTGCTATTGAGTTCTTTGATTTGTCAGAGGGTGTTGATTCATTTTCTCTGACAGTAGTTCTGGCGGCAAGAAAAATCACGGGTTTATATTAATAACACACTTTGTAGCAGTCAGTAAGTTTTGTAGGAGAGTCTGTAGGAGAGTCATCAGGGCAGAGGAGTTTGGAGTTGGCACTGACCAAAATAGTGAATGGAATCAACGAACACTTGCTTGCGTAGACTTAAAGCATTTCGTTCTGTAGTATTGACTGTTAATATGAAGTATAATATTAGATGATCTTGCTATTTCCTTCTCTACTCAACTGGCTACTCCAAAAAATCAGGAAATAGTATTGTCTGGGTGCTAGTTACAGGAATTAGGGTATAACCAGGAAAACTGACATTTGCTGAAGCACAAAGAGCAGCCAGTATTGATTGTCTCTCTGATTTTTCTGCACTGTAGCAGAAACATAGCAAAAGAATGAATATACCATTTGCCCACATGAACTAAATAGTTTTTCATCCATAAGTACTTTAATCAAATGATATAAGTCTGAATTATAATCTGAAGTAATACTTTGGTGTTGGGTTTAAGATCCCCATACTCCCTTTGACCCTCAAGGTAGAGCACAGGGGAACCTGCAGTTTCCATAGCAGTAGTCTCTGAGGAGACTGACTTAACAAGGCTTAATTAAGGCCCTGGTAAATCAGCACAGTGACTGAACTATGTGATGCGTGATCTTTACCAACAGTCTTCTCATGCATTTTGCCTGTTTCCTAACGTGGAGTTAGTGTGGTTTGTTTCTAAATACAGACCTCTATTATGTGCTAAATCTGTTCTCTGCTAAAAGCAACCATCTCTTTTTCTTTGTGCTGTTTTGTGATGATTTCTGTTCACCATTTTTGAATTCCTCAACATGTTTCCCGATTATTCACTGGCTGTAAAGTTGTCATTCATGTTGGTAATTGTTTTTTGTTTTTTTTTAAACATTTGAGATATGGTGTGAACCTACCTGGCATTTAAGGCGTCAATGTTATTGGCACTTGTTGTTGTTGTTATTATTATTAAAAGCTTCTTTCTATATAAATGGCCAAAGGTCCATGTTTTTACCAAGCTATACCAAAGCCTACTTATTCCACAGCCTATTAAAAAGCCCAGTGCTAATATGTTGTCATTTCTGCAAGGGAGATTGGTATTTCTGTTAATAGCCATGTAGTGACGAACCCTGAACCTAGAAGCAGTGTGAAGCCAGACAGTGATCTCAGTGGGTTATGAGGTAATGCAGCATCACCTAAGCAGCCATTTATTTATTTATTTTACAGAAGAGCAGCACACAGGCAGCTTTGTCTGTCAAAGAGAACAGACTATAATAGCCTTTTTCACCAAAACTCCGAGTACAACATGCCTCCATGGAACCATAGGGCTGTGGTTTAGGACTCTATACTTATGGATGCAAGAAGACTATTGAATTCAAATCTCCGCTGGTGTATCTGTGTCCTTGGAATGTGTGTATTGGTCATTTTGTACTGTTTTGCACATTACGAGTGTGAGGGTTGTCACAACCAGATGCAGCCTCTACCTAAATGAGGTAACACAAGCCGAGGTGTTCATATTTTGTGAAAAGTACCTTGTAACATTAATTTCATAACCCTCAAAACCAAACTCATGAGCACATCTAAACCCACTGCAATCATCTGAGGGTTCCGCCAACAGGCTTAAACAACTCATGAGTATGTACTCGTATTAAATACACTGTATAGCAGCCGATGGATATGGTTATTGATACTTACTGGTATGCTTTGTAGTAAAGCTCAACTACATGCAGGTCAAAACCAGCTGACCTATCTACTGTAATGAAATGTCAGTTTACATTAAGGTATCCACTTGATGTACATTCAATTGCGTGTGTTTTCTAACAATAATAAATTAACAGAACATTACATGCGTTGCACACATTTTATGAAATTTCCCACTCAAACAATTACAGAAATGACTTTCTATTCTTCATAATTTTCATAGAAAAACTTTTTTTTAAAGAAATAGAGTTTCTTCTGTCCCTCTACCCCCAAAATATTATTGATTTCATTTTTTTTATGCTCAGTTTTCAAGCCATTAACCAAACTTGAGATTGCATCATCATTATGGTAAAATCCATCTATTATCCATCAATAATAGGAAAAACCAAAGAGCTGCACAAAAACACTATGAAACACAATCAGGTCCATGATATATAGTTTTTAACAATCTGGAACATTTGTAAATATGTCTATGAAGACGATACATGAGCAAGCTGTTATTAGTGATTATCAGCTAAGATACAAATTACCCATGGTTACGTTCCACTTCCCTCCAGAGCGTGTATTGATGCACATATAAAGGAAAACTGCACATGTTTTCTTTGTCCTCTTGTCATTGCATTATGGAGTACTGTTTGTGTAGGTCGTTGACTGCCTGATGAAAATGGGTCCCCCACTTCTCCATAGCCTGAGGTCTTTTAATTGTTTTTGTACCACGGTTAAATTAGCACAGCGGTTGAATCATCTGATAATAGAAAACAGCCGAGAACACAACATTGAACTACCTCAGAAGACTTGGTAGTACACACGGTCTGTACTTCTGTTTCTTTTCCTCCATTTTCTCTTTAAATGAGAGCAGCATCAAGCAGACAGGGACAAATATTGTGCTATTGGCATTGTGAGAACAGTTGACGTTAAGGTTTATTTGTCCCTGAGCCATGCAGCCGTATGACGTCATGTGTACTCTGTATTGATGTTTTCAGTGTGTGGGATGAAATGGGGGAGGCAGTGTGTCTGTATTATTGAACACACAAGTCGCTGCCTTTAACCTTTTAATGTTTTGTAGCATTTTATTTTACCCCATAGTTGATTATTTTCAAATAAAAGCATGCCCTGATATGTTTTTATTCCTCTTATACCACAGAAATTACATGTCCATGTTGCACGTTAGTATCTGTTATCACTTACAGTGCCATCCACTAATTGGCACCCCTGGTAAATATGAGCAAAGAAGGCTGTACAAAATTGATTTTATAGTTCAAACAATTGCCAACAAAATACAGGTTTACCAAAAAATATATCCTTATATTGCCGTGCTGCAACAATAATTGTCACCCCTAATGAATTAATATTCCCATTGATATTTTACATTTTCTTTAGTAGACCTGGGTGCCTAGGAACAGGAAATTGTTCAACCATGACTTTCTGCTTCACAGAGATATAAATATGAGGGAACACATAGGCCAAATTGGCTTAGTCATTCATAACAATAGGTTAGTTCATGGAATATAGCTGTGAGGTACGGCAAAATGTAGTATCACAAAATGGGAAGTGGCTATAAGAAAATGGCAAAAGCATTGGAAATGCCTATTTCCACCATAAGGGCACTAATTAAGAAGTTCCAGTCAACTGGAAATGTTATGAATCAACCTGGAATTGGATGTGTGTCTATATTGTCTCAACGCACTGTGAAGAGGATGGGTTGAGTGGCCAAAAATTCTACAATGATCACAGCTGGAGAATTGTAGAAGTTAGTTGGGTCTGGGTGTCAAAGTCTCCAAAACTACAATCTGACGTCACCTCCATCACTACAAGTTGTTTGGAATGGGAAAAAAAGCCTCTACTCTACAAAAAATAACTCGAGTGTCTTCAGATTGCCAGACACTACTGGAACTTCAAATGGGATTGGGTTCTATGGTCAGATGAAACCAAAATGGAGCTTTTTGGCAATAAACGCCAGAGGTGGTTTTGGTGCACACAGAGAGGTAGCCATATGGAAAAGTACCTCTTGTCCACGGTTAAATACAGTGGTGGATCTTTAATGTTTTGGGCCTGTTTTTCTCCCAGAGGACGTGGACATTTTGTTAGGATACATGGCATCATGGACTATCAAATATCATCAGATATTAAATGACAACCTGACTGCCTCTGTCAGAAAACTTAAAATGGGCCGTGATTGGATCTTCCAGCAGGACAATGATCCAAAACATACATCAAAATCAACACAAATATGGTTTACTGTCCACAAAATCAATTCCCTGCCATGACCATCCCAGTCCCCTGACTTGAAACCCATAGAAAACCTGTGAGGTGAACTGAAGAGGATAGTCCACCAGTGAGGACCTCAAAATTTGAAGGATCTGGAGAGATCTGTATGGAGGAATGGTCTCAGATCCCTTACCATGTATTCTCCAACCCCATCAGGCATTATAGGAGAGCACTCAGAGCTGTTATCTTGGCAATGGGAAGTATTGACTAAAAGGGTGGCAATAATTGTTGCACACCTATATTTAACAGATATATATTTTTTCGTAAAGCTGTGCTTTATTTGCAATAATCTGATATCCATGAAAGCAGAGTATGTTTGTATTTTTATTTTATTTATTATTTTTTTAAACAAAAGATTAAACAATAAAAACAATTTTTCAAAGCCTTCTTTGCTTTTATTTACCAAGGTTGCCAATATTAGTGGAGGGCACTGTACGTTAAAGCAGTTATAAACTGTGGTTACTATAAACTATAAGCTATGGTTTCCATCACCAGCTTCTCTCAGTGTTTTGTATTCTGCTTGTTGTGTTACTTTTACCATAATGAGTTGCATTTGAATTTCATTGTTCAGCTGTGCAATGACAATAATGGCATTCATTCATTCATTCATTCATTCATTCATTAGACAAAAAGAAAATGCAGCTTATGTTCCAGAGAATCCACAAACCACTTCTGTCCTGAAGACACTTCTCTGCTGGAAACTTGGCTCCAGATTGGCCTGTTTACAAAGTGCTGAGAATAGAGGCTCCTTCAGTAAATGTTAAATTAAAGGCTCCTTAAAGAAAATGTCACCGTATCGACAATCACACACGTTTTTAATCTCTTTATGTGGCATGTCCGCCATAAAAGTCCCAATGTTATTAAGCATTATTCGAAAGGCATTATCATTAACCTGTATTATGGCTTACAGCCACGGCTACTGTCAGCCATGCTGACCAATCCGATTCAAAAATTCAACAGTGCTATGGTATGGGATAAAAAAACAACCCTATATCCACCACCACAACATAGTTGATGGATGATTTATTTCTACAGTGGTGTTCTAGACTGTAAATTATATGTTTTAGAACGTATTTCCCTCAAACAGTAATTTACAATAATAACTTTCTCTCACTGTGTGTGTGGTCGTTATTGCCAATAAAACCTTCCTAACCTGATGATAATGTGTTGGCATTGAGGGTGGGATTATGAGCCTTACAAGCTCCTGAGAAATGTCCGCATCGCTCCAGAGTGGAGACTGATAGACAGGTGGCTTGGGAAAGTGTGTTGCTGTATGTTTCCTTTGAGGCTTATTGCCATTTGGGCGAGGCCTCTCCTGTGAGCATCACTAGGGGATATAGATCACGTTTCCTCACAGCAGAGATTAGAGCAGGACAGTAGAGCCCATGCCCTGTGTACTTGAGCGTTTCACTTCATCATGTTCCATTTTGGCTGAAGATAGTCAGCCGGCTGATCTTTCAATGCAAAACATATGTGAGCAAGAATTAAAGTCAAGACCCGGTATTAAGTCCAGCATTCTACACAAAGGGCACTAAGATGGTAGCTCCATGAAAAGTGTGGACACACAAGCTACTCTCTTCCAGTGAGGTCCGGAGGAGGGTTACTTTATGATAATCAAAGCCCTGGATTAATATCCAGTTATTAATCTTAAAGCTCATCATGCAACCATTTTTAATACCTTTATGTAATTGTTTATTGCGTCGTTGAATTCTTAATTCTTATTGGTCCGAAGGGGATGCTCGTATAATTTAACATCTAATAATAAACAGATTTTTTTTTTTCAAAATGTGGTGTTGATTAACACAAAAATATAATCATTGATATGGTGAGACTTGCTGTAAGGAGATGTTTATTTGACATTTATGGAAGGAGTCTCCAGTGCCAGTACTTTGTAACAGTCATAGGTAAAGCTGCCACAGGAAAGTAATCAAGATGGAAGATGTTGCTCTTTCTTGTTTCTCGGTAAAACTGCAAGCTGCATTTTCTTTTGTCTTATTAACTTCAGAAGAAAGTGAGAGAATGACTGCTTATACTGTGTATAGCTGCTATAAGGTAAGTGATCAGGAAACTGCATTGCGGCTATTCCACAACATTAAATGCGTCTATAAATGGATTTTAAAAAGTTTGGATAAATTTCATTTTTTTAATAAATGTAATCTTTAATTAAAGCTGCAAGCAGCCTTTTAAGGGGCCACGCACCCAGACTCACTGAGCAGCACATTCAGAGATGTGAAATGTGATAGTAAGCTATCACGGGAAATCCGTAACTATAGGGAAAGGTATTCATGAGCCACCACTGCAAAGAAAGATTTGTAGTTTTATTCATTTGCCAGTTCCTTTTGATAACTTTTGTTCAGACAGGTATCAAGGTGATGTGAGCCACATTTGATGGTGATTGGACAAAATTTGTAGTTGAAAAAATCCAAGATGGTGGGAATTGACTGAATTGCCTCCTCTTGACCCAGGGAATCTAGTTTTTTTTTTTTTTTTTTTTTTAATCCGTTTCTTACATTTTCTACAAACTGTTATGACCATAAATCTACTTCCAAATTAGGTCCAAATCTGACTCAATGGTGGCGCTAGAGCATTGGTAGCACTTCTATGACAGTTCTATGATTTGCCATAGACACCCTAGCCAGAAGAAGAAAAAGAAAAGGTAGAATAACAATTGGGTGCTTATGCACCTTCGATGCTTGCCCCCCTAATAAATAGAAAAATGGAATCCCCAGCAAATTGCTGAATTTTTTTTAAACAAGAGGAGTAAGACACTTTTATTTGGAAAATAATAAAGTCCAGGGTAGTAACAGTAACTCTGCTTTATGTTTGGCTGTATCACAAACTCTGCTTTGATTATTTTCCTACAGTAGCACACTGTCGTGTTTTGTTTCTCACATGTTCTTCAGATACTACAGGAAAAGGAAATGTTTGGAGTTAGTGTTCGGAATGTAATTCTGAGCCCTCCAGTGGGTCCTGGGGAAGAAAGAATCTGATTGTTTTCAGGGATGAAATATTGACTATGGACTTATATTAACATGTAACCGTGAGTTTGTATGGGATCAGATTTGACCTTTTCCCATTTTATGCTCCAATCTTATTGTATTTGCTGTGAACGTGATGTGTTTGACAAATTTCCTTCTTTTTTTTTTATGCATTTGGCTCATTCAATTGGAGTATTTCTTCAGTCTTAATGTTATTAACTGAAAGAAAATGGCGAGACTGTAGCTTAGTATGTGTAGTAAATACTGTAGCTCAGTATACGGCACGGAGTCATACTCTGAGTAGTAATACTGGTATCAAAAATGAAAAACGCAGGATCCATGTATTCCTGGGTTTGCGAAGATTGTGAGCTTTTTTTCCCTCTCATTTACCGCATTACAACATGCCCTGAATGCTGAACATTCTGCTCTGTGCTGCTTCTAACACATGCTAGGATTAAATAAACTAGCACTTATCTGGAACCTATTCGATGGCTGGGAGTCTTCCTGTTATCTCCTCTTCTCATTCATTATTCGTTTTATTTTATTTTATTTTATTTATTTATTTTTTCAACAGCGCTAATACTTGAAACCATGAACTTGTCACTCTTATTAGGCAACGTGTTAGGCAACCTGTATGGCGTTACCCTTGTCATATCCATGTGATTCTGATTAAGCAAAGAGGATTGAGCAGTTGTAGAGGAAGTCACTATTACATTTGTTTTACAGACAGTCGTGAGTAATCTGATGCTTTGGTCATAAATGGAAGTAATTGGATTCCTCCACTGTAGGGTACGAATAAATCATCTTCACCTGAGCGTCTTATTGTTGTTTAAAGGAAACCGACGGATTAGCAAGGTGGATTCGGTCCCACTGTTGGTTTATTCCGTTGGTTTATCTGCACAGTATCCTTGAGTCTTTACGTTACCGTGCCGTGTGTTCCATTACAGGAAATTGCTCGTCATTTGCGGCCCACGTCTTTACGAGCTCTTTACGGCAAGAACAAAGTTCAGAACGCTGTCCACTGTACCGACCTTCCAGAGGACGGGTTACTGGAGGTAAGTCATCTCTGACCTCATTCACTTTTGTTTCAGTCATGAACTGGGCCAGTGTGAGCTGGACCTCCTGACGAACGTTTACTCGCCCTCACAAATAATTCCACATCTCGCGTCACGCGAGACAGACACCAGTCTCATGATGGTCCGTTGTAGGCTGAATCAAACCCACAGCATGCATAATGTCTCTGGGAAAGAGGAGCAGGAGAGGGCAGGATTAAGTGGAGGAAGGGCTTTGTGCTTTTCAGGCAGTAACTTTGGCCCATTCAGCATCATTGTTTTATACAAGCTCCAGATCTGTGCAGCCTCTTTAACAAACGGCTCCTTGTTAATCATTCGCCTGCTGAGCGGCTCGGCCAGCACATTCTTAGAGAGGCCATACACATGCGCGCACACATCTATACAGAGAGCAGTCTCTCACTGTGAATCACTCATGTAGATGTGCGTGCGCGCGCACACACACACACACACACACACACACACATATATATATATATATATAATGGGCCTTCACGAGCGTGTTTTGGGAAAGTCAGTTATGATGAAATAAACCAAGCTGCTTGTCTGCTGTGCTGGCATGATAAAGTTAAAACAAAGGCTGCGTCCCAATTCGCTTGCTATCCTTCCTAAATAGTATCAGAGATTAGAATCCGTATGTCCCAAATCCTAGTACACTGAAATGAGAATCCTAAAGGTGCCTGGATAGGGCTACTATTTACGGTAGATTTTCAAAATGTGGATCCGTGGACATTTTTTCAGCTAACGTTGTGCATAATTTTATTTTGTTATGTATATTTATGTGCTATTTCTCCTTTCCTACAGGTCCAATATTTTTTCAAGATCCTAGATGGCTGATTGTAGATACAAAGTAATTGCACAGAAATAATTTGATGGTTGTTTGAATTAAAAAAATGTAAATAATAATAATAAAAAAAAAGACAACAGTCTGGTTGGTTGTACATTTATTTGTTTAGGCCTCATCTGTATTAAATAAAATGACAAGAGCAGATGTAACTCCTGACAGATGTTCTTATGTTCAACATTGACTTTTTAAGCACTTTTAACATTGACAAAACATCATATTACATGGGGTACTGCATTGGATCTGATAAGTTTCTAACTCCGACCAGTGACTTTGGTATCTGGATTCATACAATACACTTTTTTTTCTGCAGAAAAAAAAAATTGTACAACTGCATAAATATAAAATTCTTCCACCATGTAAATGGCTAAAACATTCATTAGAAAGTTACACCACATTGTGATGTCTCCAGCAAAAAAAGAAAAAAAACAAACAAACAAACAAAAAAATTAAATTAAAGCACTGAGTTGCCACGGTGACCATAAGGAGGAATAGCCCTCCATTCTAGGATGGAGCCAATGTTCCAAACTAGATACACACAGTTCTACACTTGAAAAAGAAAGTAAAAGCCTTACACAGAAATGTCATTAACCCCAAACTCCCACACTGCAAGATGATCAAATAAGAGAAGTGATGTAAAAGTACTTTCCCCACAATCAACAAAATAAGTCAAAAAAAAAAAGAAAGAAAGAAAAGATTCCATGCAGTGCAGTTATTTACTCACATACGGACCTGGGGGTATCAGCGCGTACCATGCCACTATTTTTCTTTTTTATTGTACAAATACAAACACACACACAGCCATGTACAAGCTTGCTTATACACATACACACACACACACACTCACTCACTCACACACACACACAAACACACCTTGGACCACTAAACGGACTCACATAAGACAACAGAAAGTATAACATGGCTTGGAAAGGACCACTGTATGCGACTACTGCACTGCACACTCCAAAAATATAGAGCGAGATCACACTAGGCAGAAATACTCAGGGACAGAAACACTGCTCGCTACATCAGTAGTGGAATCATAATTTACAGTAATGAATGAACATGTCCCATGGCTCAAGGAATATTCTTTTACAGTAGAATAAATACTTTGCTATTGCTACTCTTCCTGTAATGTTTACATTCTAACCCTAGACATATGCAGAGAAAGCTAGTGTAAAGCACACAGATTAAGTGTAGGTCCCGTATGTTATGAAAGTTTGTTCAAGACTAGTCGTGGTTTGTTTGTTTTGTTTTTTTTGTTTTTGATTGAACTTTTATTTTTCATTTTCATCTGTCTAAATTATTACGTTTTTGAAATGGGCAGAGTAAAAGTGCTATTTTCATAGCTGTGGTCATGATTTGATCATGATCTTGAGGTCAAAACGTCCCTGATAACGGTCTTTATCGCTGTAATCAATGTTATCTCCGTATACTTTGCACTCAACACGCAGCTCCTGGTTTACGCTAATGTTGGTGAACTGGATGCCCACAAGAGGCTGGAGGTAATCGGGGTGTAGCAGCTTGCCATAGTAAGGATAGTACTGCAGTGGGTATCCCTGGCCCAAGCCAAAGTACTTAATCCCTCTGAGTTTGTCAGCATCTTCTTCTTTCTGTAGAACAGAGAAAAGACATTAGGCTGCTGTTCAACGTGCAAACTCTGGTGTGTGTGTGTATTTTTAATCTGGTGGTATTTTGATTATGCAAATTATGTATAGTAAATGATAAATGTTTTGTACCTTGCTGCTGCAGTATACAGGAATCAAATGTTGTGGAATCTTCCCACCAGCAGCCACAGGGAGCGAGGTATTGGTTTTAGGAGGCTAAAGAATGAAAGAAGTCATATGTAAGCTACAAGTAATGGCAAATTCTCATGCAGGTATTGTTCGATATTTATTCTGAACTTAAACCCAATGTGTAACAATGACTTATACTTTTTCTATATTTTCGTGAGGTTAGAACTCACCCTGGGTCTGAAATTGACAATCCTGTTGAGCTTGACAATGAGGCAGGGCTTGCCAGCCTTAAAGCCATAGGTGGGGTCATCCAGGCCTGAGCAGTCTCCCAGCCAGGACCTCTTGAAGCGGCAGGCCTTTCTTACGCCTGAGTCGCTCTCCAAGTCCCCACGTTCAGTGTATTTTCCAGGAGTATCTAAACATGCAACACAATAAGACATGAATACCAAAGTAATCAGTATTAAGCATCAGTCACATGTCATCTCCCTTCATGTGTATACACCACTCCTCAAAAATTTGATGCTTATGTGAAAACTACACTTTTCAATTAAAGGTTCAACAACGATTCCACATCTCTAATAATTCCGTCGTCTTGGATATACACAATCAAATTTTGACCTTTTTAACAGTTTATTAACCAATCCATTGCTTTACTGACTGTGCACTATAGAAAGCATCTACGGGTATGCAACTCCATACACCTAGTACATACTCTTGCAATATTCTGCTATGCAACAATGTGTTTCTCTACATTAGTTAGTTATTACATGGATATGTAAGTGTGTTCTGTGTAACTAACTAACTAACTGTTGAAAGCCAGCGTACCACCGCAGTCTTCGTATTTCATGTCGTCCACCTGCTTCTCGTCTCTGTATGGCTCCAGCAGTTCTTTCATGGCTTTTGTATATTCCCTATAACTGTCGTCCTCATCCAGGATGTAGGAGATCTCAGATTTGTCGGAGCGTGGGGTGTGTGATAAACCTGAGGAGAGAAGAGGAGACAGAATGGACTTTTTGATCCAACACACATGCAGTTGTGAAATGAAGACTGTGTTATGTCCTCATACGCACAAGCATCAAATATAGGCACATCTGCTCTATTGCACACTTAATGCCAAATCCATTCATTGTGTTGGTTAGCTATTCAGATGAAACTCCTGTTCTCAGCCGGGCAGTAATTTTCCACCCAGCTCGAGCGCAAGGCCAAATTGGGGCGTGGTTATGAGCACAGTCAGCGAGGGGGGAGAGTAGGAGGAACCCTTGTATCACTTGCAAGGTCATGATTCCTATTAATGCTCTTTGCATGGATGTGCATTCCTTGTCTCCATACTGAAACTCCATACTGACTTACTTTTAATGGCAACAATAATGAAAAGAAAGAAATGGGGGATGTGTTTCTTTTCCTACATGCAAACTTGTAGAAACTCAGCCCCACAGTGTCTGAGCCAGGCCCCCCCTTGCTTCACCTCACGTGTTTTGTTCACACAATGGAAACTTTTAGCCCCTGAGAGGAGGGTGGGACTTCAGACCAGTGAGCGTGTCAACCACCTCCTTCCCTTATCATGGCTTCCAATCGTAGCGCGCCTTGCTGGGCTCCCCTCGGCACCTACTCATGTTCCTTCTTTCACTGAACCTATCTGCACAGAGGCTGCTGCTCTTCAGGGGGAAATGGCACCAGCACACTGTCTAACACTGAATACAGCTAAATATATGCCAAGGCGACAGCATACACTGTGCAAACATTCATTGGCCCAAAACCAGTGAATGGAGGCTGGCTGGGCAAATGCCTGGCAATAGAACAATAAGAAATCTAGCAATGCCTGAACATTAGCAGGACAACTTCAAATACTGTCCAGCTATGCTGTTATTTACTTTTACTACTAAATATCAGTTTCTTCCTTCATGTTCTAATTTCTATTTAGGTTACATAGGCTCAACAAAGCTTGATGCACCCTGAATCGGTTCACATATTTTAAGGATACACCTATCACGAACACAAACACTAGAATACAGTTTAAATCTGAACCACTATTAGTCCTGCTATAAGAAGAGCGATCCTGACATGTGATGGTAGTCATCAAGCTGTGAAGAAAAGCAGCATCGTTCCTCTTATAGCCGCCATGTAAAGCCCCATCAAGCTGACTAGAGAGTGGGACAAAAGGCAGAATGGCCTTTTGAAAAGCTCTCTCTCCTTTCAGAAGGGGAAAGCTACAGCGAGGAGAAACATTACAAGGTTTCACTGCAAGTATGTAAATATAAAAACTTACTGATTATTAAATATTATTGTCACTTCTGATCTGCATCATCATCAGAGCCACTTACCATACTCCGTTTCATCATAGCCGTGTCCTTGTAGCTGCATTATAACTCATTAGTTACCTGTTGATGTTTATAGATCTGCAAATTAGCTTATTAACTAAAGCGCTACTAAGCAGACACCATTACCGTAAGTATATAATAACATTTAGTGCCAAGACAAATCTAGTTATTGTTGACAAACATCAACGTTGTGATAATACTGTTATGAAATTCAGCACTGTGGGTCGGTCAGGAAAATGAGCTAGTTACACGTAGTTCATCGTCTCACTAATGCAGTTTTTACATTTTACATTTGACCTCAAATTACAAACTCTAATGTTGCCGTGTGGCACAAAACTCTCAAATTTGTTCACACTAGTGACCGTGTTCTGGTTAATTACCTGGGGGTGCAACTCTGTCCTGGTACGTGGGCTTGTAGTTGCTAAGGGTCATGAGCATTGCCTGGATGGTGCCAATGAAAATTCCAGCCAAGCAGCCATAGAAGATTACATAAAAGATGAAGATTTTAACTGCAAAAAAAAAAATTCAAATGAAGAGCAAATTAGCGATGGGGCGAACATTGTAAAACTTGTAACATTTCTCATTAATACCATTACAGATGAGTGAGAGGAAGAAAGGTTATTGAAGAATGGCTAATTTAGCATCTCCATATCCCATGAAAGCTAGGTGTGGACTAGATAGCTACCCCCCAAAAAAGTAATTTTGTATTGACAGAGCTAAATTAACACTGTTACATTCTGACTGATTAAAAGAACTGTCAGTATATAATGACTTTCTAGACACAATATTTTGTTAAGCTTTCAGAAACCAATCGCCGTCCGTTAGCGTGAGACAAATCAACTTTCTTACCACGTAATGCTTAATGCCATATTTAAAACAACGCATTTCATTAGCAGAGTTACATTAAATAATTGAATTCCCTACAAAATGCAAAACTAAGCAAAATCAGCTGTGACATGTGACTCTCATGACCAGAGACTTCCTAATTTTCCATGTGGGGGGAAGTTGGTTTCCCACAGCGGCTGTGTAAAACTGGCAAAATACGGCAACAAGTCCAAACACTTCAGAAATGTCTTACTCTGTTGTGAATGCCAGTGACGCAGAATAACAAAGCTTACGCATCACCATGCTTTCAAAGTTCTGTCACGTTTCCCTCTCTTGTGTTTAAATAGCTGCGTAAAGCGATGGCCCTAGGGTTCAGAAATGTCCGACGGGGTCTTAAAAACGCCCTGCTCACACCAGCCCACCCAGCCCCGTTAACAGGTTCAGCTGCTCGCCAAACACAGGGGCTTTATGCTGGTCGACCTTTCTGCTTCTCTGCCCTGCTGTAATAAACAGTTTACAGATCTGCAGGAAACACCTTCACAGTCACATTGTTTCAAAGACAATATAGTAAAATGCCAATCATGGTTTTATGTGAATCTTTCTATGAGTAAGGCTAAGAAATATGAGGCCCTAAGTGTTGGCTTGCCATCCTGGAAATTGAGATACGCCTCACATGAAGTGACATGAGGTTGTGCTGAAATGGAAATAGTCTAAATCTGACCATGCACGCCGAAGACTAATGGTTAAATACAATCATGCTCACAACACACACACACACACACACACACACACACACACATATATATATACACACACATATATATGTATGTATATATATATATATATGTGTATATATATATATATATATATATATATATATATATATATATATATATATTATATATATATATATATATATATATATATATATATATATATATATATATATATATATAGATGTCTTGCATCATGTATCATGCACACACATGAACAGAAGCAGAGATCAAAGGGCTCCATGAGGGAATGAACGTGTGGATAGGAAATGTCAAATTGCTTTAAAAGGTTTTTATCAGTGTTTGTTTGTTTGACTCCAGCCTGAGATGATAGTTAGGAGTCCATGTGTCTGTCTCACTTCCTCTAAAGCTCCTCCTCCGTTTCACAACTCGAACAAAACTGAACAACATGTGGCGCATTTTCTCGACCGTTTCTTCTTTCTTTCCCCTGCTCTCTCTTCAATATAAAACCGACATCTCACAGGCACACAGAAACCTCAACTCCCAAAAACTTTTTTCTAATTAAAAAAAAAAAAAAAAAAAATAATAATAATAAATCCCAAATCAGTGAGGTTTAAACCACTCAGGTGCTGTTTGGGGAATAACCCGACAGTTTAGCCGGCTAGCTCCGAGCTTTAGCACTCACACCCGGTGTGACTTTTCCTTCCTAGAGCTAACCGATACCGCTTCCAGAAGCGTTAATCCCAGTCAGACTACTTTTCAAGTCTCAAGCACGTTTCCGTGCCGAGGAAGAAACATCGAAAGTACAAGACGCACACTTCTAGTCGAGTCCTACATGATGTTATCCGGTGAGCACTCACTCGCCACACGCCACCATTTTAACGTCTAAAGTTTTAATGAAAACCCCGCGGGCGCCTTCCCTCTACACTCCACCTGTTGAGTGTACACCAGGACACTACACACTGCCCATGTGTACTGGAGTGGATATTCAACTGGTTTAATTCATGATTCCATCCGGAATACGTGAACTACAGGCCTTGAATGGAGAGATAGAGAGAGAGAGAGAGCGAGAGAGAGAGAGAGATAGAGAGACCTATACTCTCACTGCACTACACAACAGACATGAATGCTCACGGGTGATAAAACTATCTACTCAAAAAAAACAACAACAAACAAACAAACAAAAGACAAAATAAAGTTCACCAGTGAAGAATAAAAGGATGCGCGCCGCTAACTGAAACAGGAAGAAGACATGAAGAGGTCCAGAGTGAGTTTGTTCTCACTGCGTGTCCGCCATAAAGAGTCGAGTGAGTGAGAGGTCGAACACAGCAGGGCCTAAAATCACCTTGATTCACCTTGGGGGTGGGCTGGGGTGCAGAGGGGGGGTGGATGAACCCTTGTGCAATATAAGGTTATAATACTATTCACTTCCCTGGCTGAATACTATACCGAAACGTTAGTGTAATTCCACCAAAGCAGCCGGGACAGGAAACACAAGACCCCAAAAATACTGTCCTCAAAATACCTCGGATCGTTTATTTATATCATCTCTGAACGCCTTCAGGATAACCATACCCTCCTCCTCCTCCTCATCCTCCTGCTAATTAATGTGCTTCACATCGACCTTTCATTCTTATCGTCAGAAACATATTAAACAAACTACTTGTCTCGTCTATTCTGGCATCTGATTATAAGAATAAAAACAAACAGACAAACAAACAATCCTTTCCTGATTCAATGAACTATTAATTTCCCAGCGTGTATTTCTAGCTACACAGGCTTGTTTGTTCTTTTATTTCCAATAATGATTCAATAGCAGTTTCACTGGCACTTTCGAGCATGTGTTTGAGCACTGTGTTCAAGTGCTCAACCGCCATTTGCTGAACTGCTACAAGTATCTACAAGTGGTTTATATATGTGTTATATATGATAGATTATACAGTCTGTCGATCACCTTCAGACGTCTGTGTGAATATAATCCAGTGTGTGTTAGACCTGTGTGTCGGTGTGCCATTGCAGCGTGAGGGCGGTATATTCACATATCCTCTCGCTTTTTTTTTCCACTGAAAATGAAAGTCACGACAAAGTGTGTTGAGGAAAGTCACAGGTGCTGTGACCTGTCTGTCTTTAGCCTTGACTATTTTTCCATTCATGTACTATCCTGAGACGGAGACATTTAAAACACACACACACACACGCGCGCGCGCGCGCGCACACTTCACGGCCCGAGAGCAGCGTTCGGCTTAACCGCCGTGGACTCTGAAGGGAAAAGAAAATGTCGTGCACTTACACCAACTGCCGCCGGTACGTCCTAAAAATTCCTTCTTTTCAGAATTCCACAGAAACGTCTTCCATCCTCCGTCGCCTTCCTTATTCGCAGACATTCTCGGTTTGTTTTAGTTCCCTTTGCGTGACTTTATTTTGGGGGCTTCTTTATTTTGTGTCTTAAGTTCAGGTGCCTGACCGCCAGAGCTGTACTCCTTTCAGCTTGTCTTTTCGGAAAGGACACAGTCATACCCGGCTCGTGGGCTTGGATCCGCCCCATATATCCTTTACGCTGTGTGGCCACGCCCACATAAACATTCTAATAAGTCACCTTCAAAGTAGGAGGCCCGGACCTGTCCAATCACAGGCTGAATTCTGTTTGCGTAACAAAAATCGTGTTCGAGGGTCGAATTCGACGCTGGTCGTCTGGTGGAGTTGTCGCGCGTATATTGTATCTTCAACAGCTTTGGATAAATACTATAGAAACACTCATTTATTAATATATATTTATATATATCGATCATTTGTGTAGAAACGTTACACTCACGTTTAACAGAGAGTCGTTTCCTCTCCTTAACATTATAAACGACGTGTGTGTCATCATCATGTGTGGGTTTATTACACCGGAGTGCTTATGATCACAGCTTATGATTCTTTTACACTGACTAATATTGGATGAATGGCTTCCCAAGGCACTGTTCCTGTAGTTACTAACATTTCAATACTGAATTTATTTAATATTCAGCACTGGGTTTTACTTGCCCAGATGGCACTGTAATGTAAAAATTATATTTCATGGCATTTACAATGCCCCATTCCATGTCATCTCGTAGCCTATATTAAAATAATATAATAATAATAATAATAATAATAATAATAATAATAATAATAATAATGTTGCTGTGTTTTGTGTGTTCATGGTATGATGGTGCTCTTGATCTACTCCTGCTACTCTTGAGTCTGTCCCAGTGATGTCGGCTCCACTCAAGGTCAGTTGTGGGAGGAATCTATCACACACCTGGAAAGACGAGCCACTCACTTTACGCCAGCATGAACTATCCACACACACTCACACACTCATTTAAACATGGAGGCACACACAATAAAATAGGCATAAAGGGCATAAAGGTCATGGTGTTTATCGGATATATGGCCATGCTGCATCTAATCAACAAAAGAGTGCAATAATTATATAAGATGACCAAAATGAGTTAGTACTGTCTATTAGTTAGTGTATAAGACTTTTTTTTTTAAAGAAAGAAAGAAAGAAAGAAAGAAAACTTTTTTTTTTCTACACATGGTATGGCAATCGGTACACATCCTTCTCAGGGGCAGAAGTGCTCAAATAATTAAAAATAAGGCGGAGGTTAAACCTGAATTTATGCTGTAAACTAATCAGCTACTCAGACTCACTTGTTCTTGTAAAAGACGAGTGATTCCATAAAATGTAGAACGTGTTATTATGATCATTGTTTATAGTACTATAATCTTTAAAGTTTCAGCATGGCTTATTAATTTATTCCTTAATCGTTGAGTGCAAAATGTTATCAGGCATTATTATTATTATTATTATTATTATTATTATTATTATTATTATTATTATTATTATTATTATTATTATTGTTGTTGTTGTTGTTGTTGTTGTTGTTGCTTACAGTGCATTACATTTTATGTTTGACAGCATTTTAATTTAATGATTATGCTGAAGACCGAAGATGTGGCTGTTGACTTTAGGACAATCTTATAAGTGTCTTTGCCAACTACTGGTAAAAGGTCACTGGCAAGCATGTATGAGTTGTGTTTTCATGTAAACACTGAGGTGTGGAAAAAGGTGAAAAAGGTCAAACAAGAGTGTTTGTTTTGTTAAATCTATATATGTATGTTCAGATGGGTGACAAATAAAAGGAAAACTGGTGCCTCTGTTATGCCATGTGAAACATTTTTATCCTGATGGGCTCTTCTAGGTTGACATTGTTCCCAGCTACAGGTCACAAGGGCTCACTGTATGGTCTGATGAGGATGAACATGATGTACATCATATGATATGGCCTTCACTCATTGGATCCCAACCCAGTTGAAGACCTATGGGAGATTTCCGAGCAACCTTAGACAGTGCTCTACACCACCATCTTCACAACACCAATTAAGTGGAGATCTTTTTGAAAGAATTGTGTTCATTCCTCCAGTACAGTTTCAGAGAATTGGAAGAATGTACAGAGTACAACACCAAGGTGAATTGAAGCTGTTCTGATGACTCGTTGATGTGATTTTATTGAATTTAATTTATATTTTATTTTTAACCATAGACCTTGTCTATGACAAATTTGCACCAGTCAACAAGTTTGTGAGCTTCTTTCTGATCAAAACCCAGCACACACCAGAGATTGATGGGCTGCTCGTGTAGGATGGATAAGATAAGAAGCCACAGGCTTTGTGTTTACATAGATCATGAGGTTGGCAAGTCCATTGGGAGGTCCTGCATGCCCTATCGGTTGAGCATTGTGAGCGTCATCCGACTGTCAGACCCCAGTTCATCAACAAAACCATATTTGCACAGAGGAACAGAAAGATGACATGTTCCTGGACAGGGTAATATGGACAAACAAAACAAAACAAACAAAAACTGGCCTCAAATTAAAAATATCTTTCACAGAGAGAGTGATAGTGTGTCAGGCCTCTCATCACTTTGGCTATTTTTAGTGCTTTGCTCTTGCAGTAATTGTTGTCTTGTGTATTGGCCTCTCCTGTTCACTTTTATTGTTTGGCGCACAAGTGTACTCTGTTATCAAGGAGCTATATTTATAAATGCTTCCTATACTCGCTATAAACCAGCATTAACTGAAAAAGAGTTATATCATTCCATGTGTAAATAATGTCATACTAATGTTATACTCTGTTGACATTATGCAATCTCTCACAAATTAAAAAAAAAGTTTAGGGAACAAATCAACAAATAAATCGCAATGAAATGTGTGCATATTTTGTAGTAGGAAGTTAATTTATATGTTTTTAGCCTTTTTCACATACGTGTAATGTAAAGAGAAGAACCTCAGGTGTCATACACTTAACAACTGTTTTTATTTTTTATTAGTTTATGAAGATACCTGAAAAGTGATTCTAATATCAACGGGTACATTATGAAGACTCCACGGGGGTGTAGTTATATTAAAATAAACTCTGCCATGTAATTCCTGACTCTATTACAACATTAGATCATCTGAAGATTCCCACCAGCCGTACGCAATGGAATCTGGAACTGCATGTTGAGATGGCTCCAACCTGAACGCTGGCCAATGTTAACAGCCACAGTTAAAATCTCTTGGCATTAGCACTTGCTACATTGTGGCTCAGAGCTCATCTTTCATCAGTGTTTACACTTTCAAGCATCACTTTGTTCTTAAAAACACCCAGATACAAATCCTCAGAGATGAAGGTGACTGGAAGAGATCATTTCCAAAATTGAATAATGTCCGTAGAAGGACAGAGTTGTAATAAGAACATTCTTGGCATGTATTTTATTTACATAAAGTTTAGATCCACTTTGTAATTCACGACAATGAACCCATCAGCAACTCTATTATGTATTGTGACTGTGGAAGTGTTCTTACTCTTTTGGAGTGTGGATTTTTACCATTTCTTCTCAGGAGAAACAAACCACTCTTGCATTTACTTCATTAACTCCAGCATGACACATCCTGATAACTAACAGGAGACAACAGTTGGTTGTTGGAGGGATTTTTAAATCCAAGGTTACATTTTCACTGACAATGCTCTGTCCTAGCGTATAAATCCTAGTGTAAACCAGTTGATAAATATGTCATTAAGTCATTAAATGTGTCAAGTGGCTACCAAGCACAATCAGAGTGAGTGCTAGACTTTTAACCGCATGTTTCCTTCCGAACCAACCTCAAAGTGTATGAATTTGATGTTGCTCAAGTGTTTGCAGTGTTGCTAATAAGGCATCTAGCTTCTAGATCCTAACAGCATAGGCCATGGTTTAACCAGGGAGTAGACTTAGTTACAAAAGGTTTCTGTAGATTATGTCATTCAATTAATACATACTAAGATAACTATATTTTATTGAAATATAGTCTGTTGAATTAAAGTTGAGCATTTTTTGGTGTTCATTATAAAGTAGCTTGTTTGTTTGTGTTTAATGTTGTGGTACAAAACAGGACTTTGTTTGATAGAGTTGGTATGTATCCTCTGAAGTCTTTAACTGGATCCAGGGTCTTTTGTGCTTGAGCTAAAGTCGTAGAATGGACACTCAGTCAGGATAACAATATCACTGTTGATTTTAAGACTTAGTGCTTAGTGGTTAGCACGTTCGCCTCACACCTCCAGGGTCCGGGGTTTGATTCCTGCCGGGGCCATGTGTGTGCAGAGTTTGCATGTTCTCCACGTGCTGCAGGGGTTTCCTCTGGATACTCCGGTTTCCTCCCCCAGTCCAAAGACATGCGTGGTAGGTTGGTAAATTGTCCATAATGAATGTGTGTATGTGATTGTGCCCTGCGATGGACTGGCACCCTGTCCAGGGTGTACCCTGCCTTGTGCCTGATGCTTCCTGGGATAGGCTCCAGGTTCCCTGCGACCCTGAAGAAGGAATTAGCGGTTGAAGATGGATGGATTTTAAGAGATATGATGCATTTCAGTGCATCTAAATAAATGTAAAGAAAATCTAAATAATTGACAATTTATGTATCTATGATCTATGCACATTACAAGCAAGCACCAACTCTTTTTTTTTCATAACAACGAGCTCCCTTTGCTGTTTGAAATATTTGACACGTCTGTCCATCTCTCTTGCTCCTCATGTTTCTCTGTGCTCTGGATGGAGCCATGGATCTGCAGGGCACCTAGCTGCGGCCACAGCACTCGATACGCAATTAGAGAAGCGGCAAAGGGAAACACCAGGCTATCTGGCCCATTGCAGGCACTCCTGATGAGCAACAGAGCCTCGAGGTACGTGAAACAGACAGGCAGTACTAGCATCCAGCACACACAATCAATACTTATGCAATACCCACAACGTCACACAATTTTCCATACCGTGTCATTCAACCACATTGTGCAACATGAACTCATACTGTATGTTTTCTACGGTATAGAGCAACTCTAACGAGCAACACCTGAACTGTGCGTTGGTTTGTGATAGCATGTTGCATGTGTGAGTCTGCTAATGAGGCTAATAAGATTTACTCTGCTGTTAATGAGATTTACCATAATGCCGTGTCATGGGTCACAATTTGCTTGACTTCTTTAATGCATTAGACATTAGGTCTTAATGATATGGCTCGGGAAGTCGTTTTTTGTTTTTTACATAATAATGAAGGCACTTTAAAAATCAAATCTCCAGTTTCAGTCTCTTCAATCAGAATTTGAATCAGGTATTCAGAAAAAATATGTGTGGAGATTAAATAAGAAGCAGCCTGTTCCACTTTGACAAATATTCCCATGCTCAGCTTCACAGGCCGCTTAGTGAAACACCAGGGATCCCAAAGTCAATATTATGTTTTGAGGAGTGTAAGCCATGTGATTGGTTATGACCCAAAAAAATGACCCACACCCCTCAAATTTTTAGGTTCTGTGATTGGTGTAGAGAGCAGGCTCTGCCTCTGTATTTGTTTAAGTGTGTGTCGGTTGAATCACTCAGCTGTGTGAAATATTATTGTGTGGGAGCTCACTGAAGGTCACTCTGACTGAGAATGTCATGAGGTCATGGCAGTCAAGAAAAAAGTTTGAGTAAATCTATACAATTGAAAGCTTCGTTCATTACAGCATCCAGAATGAAAAAGCACTAGTATTTCTTTAAACATGAAGTTGACTGGTATGGATATTAGCACCTTGTGTCATTTAAAGATGAACATTTGCTATTTTTTAACATGTTAAATTCAGTACTCCTTAGACATTTAACAACTACAAATATCCCCAATACTATTTATGCATTAGACATTTTTGATTTTTTTTATATATATATATATATCAGATTACCCTGCGATGGACTGGCACCCTGTGCAGGGTGTACCATGCTTGTGCCTGATGCTCCCTGGGATAGGCTCCAGGTTGAACAAGGAGTAAGCATTAGAAGATGAATGGATTGATGAATCTGTTAAGTTATAAGACAACTGGCAGACATTTATCGTAGGGCAGTGAATGCTATTTTGCTATTTATAGAGTGAAAAGAGTGTGATTTAAATTTGCACTAATGGTTCACTGTATAAGGTTATAATTAAAAGGCTGGAAATTTGATTAGCTTTTTTTAATCATCTTTTTTACCTCTTTCGTATTATCTGCCTGTCAGCAAGGTTTACTGTGGTGTATCACTGCATCAATATTTTTCCCCCCAAAAAAACTTTGATGCTTTGCAATAATGAGCCAGATGTCTCGAAGCAAAGTAGGCTGTTTTTTTAGTGTCTCACATTTTGGCTTATCATTTTAAATCCATTTAAATGTATTATCTATTAAATACCACATGTCAAGGGGACAGATAGAGCCTTTTGTCTATATGTTAGTATTACAAAATGTGCACAATGTAACAAATTAAATGTAGCATTTGGGCATAAGATTGAAACCACTGATGAAGGGAATAACAGTGATTATCTTGTTACAGTAGTACCTGTCAGGGGGTGGGATATATTAGGCAGCAAATAAACAGTTATTTCTTTGAAGTTGATGTGTTGGAAGCAGGAAAAATGGGCAAGTGTAAGGATCTGAGCGAGTTTGACAAGGACCAAATTGTGATGACTAGACGACTGGGTTAGAGCATCTCTAAAACAGCAGGTCTTGTGGGGTGTTCCGGGACTGTAATGAGTAGTTAGTACCTATGCTAATACCAAAAGTGGTCCAAGGAAGGACAACTGGTGAACCAGTTGGCTGCGGGGCAGGAATATATAATGGATGAGACAAAAATCCATCTCACACGTACACACACATTCACACCTAGGCCTTGAGAATTTAGAGTAGCCTCTCCACCCACGAGTATGTTTTTAGGAGCTGGGGTGAACCTGGAGAACCCAGAGGAATGTGATTTTTAAAAATCTTTTTTTTCCCAGTGGTTAACTTATTTTATGTTACTAGACATATAAAAGTCTGAGTAATCTTCAGAATAGTAACACTTGTTTGCAGTGGTCACCAATCACATTCCAGGAGATCTACCTTCCTGAAGACTTCATATAATGGTGCTCACCTGACTTTCTAATCATTGTCTTAAGAAGTTCTTGATCAACTAATACAGGTGTGTTAGATTTTGATTGGAGATGAAACCTGCAGGAAGTTAGAGTTCAAGGAAGAGAGTTTGTTACCACGGCTTTAAAGAATGCTGAAATACTTGTTTTTTCCCCCTTTAGATTCAAGGTATGAACATTTTGTGTACAAGCAGAGTCTGTGCCATTTATTCAAAGACCAGTGACTGGATCACAAACAGAAGCTTGACAGAGATCATTACCACTGCATTCCTTTATTCATCAAGAGTTTTAATCCAGTGAATTGGGTAAATAAAAGCTTTTTAGTGAGTAAACAATGCACACTTTTAATAGGAATGGCTTTGGACAATATTTTCACTCAAGCTTTTATATTTGTGTCTATCTGGCTAACTATGTAAGAGTCCTATCTAGCTAACTAGCTAACAAGTTGAGTTGAGGATGGTGCATTTGGGCCATGGGGATGAGGACAGAGGTGAAGAAAAGTGTGCCATGCTGCTTTTACTCCACCAGGGGAAACCCTGCGATCTTGTCTTCCTGCATGTGTGCTACTTATGCAAACATCAGGCAATGAATGTTAACCACAAATGCACGTGTACACACACGGAAAAGCCCACAGAGAAAAGTCACATCTGCATGGTCATGTGAACAGCCATGTTCAAATTTTTGCTTTGATGAAGAAAATCAGCATGCAAATCAGCAAAAAAAAAAAAAAAAAAAAAATCAGCGTTAACTAACTAGTTAGTGAAGTTCCTGTTTTATGGCTTTAGTTGATTTGGAGTTTTGAGATAATGAACGCAGCTGAGAGGAAGTTGTGATTTAGACTGAGGCTCAGAATGAAGAATGAAACCAAATCTGTTCATTGGCTTAGAGCTTGTTTACTCTGTCATCTGCTGTGCAGATGAATTAACTGAATGTTAATGCTAAATCATGTGCATTGCGTGCTGAGTACTTGGGATTCATTTGGTCCATTTATTTGAAAACAATTGATTTTACAGTGATAAAATTTTATTCCTATTAGGAAAAGCATTAGTCCTACACACACACACACACACACACACACACACACACACACACACACACACACACACACACACACACCTACAGTTATGGTAGTTGTTGTCGACTTTCAGTTCTAGATATGATCTGACAGACACAATATTTGAGTAATGCCCCACGAACCGTAATCCAGTAAATCACATTATAATGCAGTGCAGCTACTTGTGAAGTGAGAATGCTAATTCCTTATGATAGGGACTTTTGGCTCATTTGTCTGTTCTAAAAAAAACAACTTGGACATCCTTGGACACTTACTCATTTCTTTTGGAGCAGAGATTTGGATTTAATGTAATTCAATTAGGATTTAATAGTGGCACAGACCATGTTGATATGGCTGTGCCCAGCAGCTATCAATGCTAATAAGATTTTGGTGCAATAATATCTCCCTATTCTCACTCAAAGAATGGGCACTTCGTAATTGTGAGACTGAAACCGGGAACCTTTAGGTTCAGACTGAAGGGACTTAAAATAGAGGGGTCTAAAATGCAAAGAAAAGGTTTTTAAGAAGGTTTTTAAGTCCGGAAGGAAACACTGATATAACAAACCACTAATGGCCCATTGAGTTTGTACACAGTCCCTCACCCCATGCTCATTAGCATCAAATGAGAACACAAAGCACTGTTTGCTATTTAACAAAGTGGACATTGGCAATCTCTCTCTCTCTCTCTCTCTCTCTATATATATATATATATATATATATATATATATATATATATATACACATGGCTATATATATATATATATATATACACATGACACATGGCTCCTATACTGCTAATAGGCTGAAATGGTAAATGTGCACTTATATAGTGCTTTTATCCAAAGCGCTTTACACTGTGTATAATTCACCCATTCACCCATTCACACACACACCAACGGTAGCAGAGCTGCCATGCAAGGCACTAACTTGCCATTGGGAGCAACTTGGGGTTCAGTGCCTTGCCCAAGGACACTTCGGCATGTGGAGTTACCCAGGCCGGGAATCAAACCGCCAACCCTACGATTGGACAACCTGCTCTACCAACTGCGCCACAGCCGCCCGTGAACCTTATCACTCTCTGTATAATTTCCTTAAGAAATGTGTGTAACTGATTACAGTGTGTTGTTGTAATGGCAAATGCTACATGAAATAGTGAACTGGGTTGCGATAAGCATTTAGGTACTGTCCTGCATGAATGCTGTAGAAAAAAGTTGTTGTTAATGAGCTCTGCATTTAAAGTAGGCATACATTTTATTATTATTCTCATCAGCACCTACTGACCCTGCAATTCATAGCCATATATGAAATAAAACAAGACTGTGCATGCTGTTATAGGAAAATTATCAGTCAACGAGTGGTAATGATGAGTTATTACCCTAAAGTGGGTTATTTTCCAATTTGCCAATGATTCACATTGTTTCATTTATTAATGATTGCCATACTTCTTGATCAGTTCATTTAATGCTGTGGTATGTTTATAAGACAACTCATTTCTTGTTATCACTTACATTAAAGCAGCTATAAACAGTCATTCCCTCATCACCTTTCTTTTTTTTCCCTGTCCTGAAGTTAATAAGACAAAGCAAAACACAGTTTTTGATGTTACCAAGAAACTGGAAAATAAAAAAAACTCTTCTGTCGTGAAGACTTTTCTGGTGGAGGAAAACTTACTGACTGTTACAAAGTGTTGACACCTGAGTCATCTATCATAAATGCTAAATAAAAGTCTGCTTACAGACAACATCACCATATCAACAATTATTTTGGTTAAATAACAAGTTTATTTATATTAAATCAGTTTATTATCAGGCTTAGATTATGTGGAGCATTTGTCCTACACAAGTCCCTGTGTAAGTTGTTAATATAGAGATGATAACATATTAGAAGAAGTGTATTAACCTAATTACAGCTGGCATTACTGTCAGACCTGCTGTTTTAGAAAATGAACTTTCTGACAAATGAGAATAATGCATGTAACATCTCTGTTGAATAAATTGTTATGAGAGAATGGTCCACATAAAAATGACCCCTGCTTGATGTTTAAATTTCCTCTCTGCTCCTTCTAAACTGAGGCTAATTTCAGCACTGGATAATAAAGAGGAAACCTGTGAGTTAGTTTTGTGTATTCTTCTCAGCTTTGCAGAACAGGCCATATGTCTCAAGCCAAAACATAATGGATAATAGTAAAATATTTCTTATAAAAAAAGTAATTTAAAGTTAAAAAAGGAATCCATGCAAATCTGCAGTGACTGTCTTCGAAGGCAAGATATCGCTCCACTGTGTACTTTGAGTGTCCTGTATTGTATGATATAAGCTAGTGACCAAAACAAAATGCTTCTCCAGATAAAGATGCTTTTTACAGAACGATTAATCTAAACATACAGTTTGCTCTAAACTGCTCCATTTTGACCTGCATGGAATTTCATGACACGTGACTTACTGTGCCATGCCTATTCTTAGATGTGTCCTGTTTATTTTTAGTCTTTCTGATTGCAGTAAATTTCCAATTAGATCAAACTATCCCAACACCAGACTACCACATAAAACATTCCTTTCAGTACATCACATTAGATAAAATATAAGCTGTGTTTAGACTGCCCACTACAGTACTAAATGGTATATCAAAATAATACTCAGTGTAGCCAAATAATGTGATCTATCTTCATTAAGCTCTGTAATACCATTAAATATGCCTGTTTTGTCACTACAGCCATTATGTATTCTCTTTATGTACCCATTTATATACAATATAATTTATATTTGGCAATCTACAATTGGCAAGGGCGATTCTTTGGTTTTAGTTGTAAATTGAAGACATTTGGGTTTGAGATCAAATGAAAGATATGAGATGCAAGATCGGAATTTTAGCTTTTATATTCTTATATTTACATCTAGACATATAGACATTAGGGGTGGCTGTTTCTCAAGTGGTAGAGCAGGTTATCCACCACTTGCAGGGTTGCTGTCCTTGTGTCCTTGGGCAAGATCAGAATTTTTGCTGAACCCCAATTTGCTCCCAATGACCTAGCATGGCAGCTCTGCCATCATTAGTGTGTGAATAGATGAATGAGAAGCAGTGTAAAGCGCTTTGTAGGACCGCTAAGGCTCTACATGTACATCTAAGGTGTTACACCTAGTGTTCAACAACTTAGAACATGGCATCTTTGGTGGGGCCTAAGCCTAACCCTAAAACCTTCCACCTTTTTCCCCCTAATGAAGTCCCCTCTGATGAAGTTATGTTGGCAGAAAATTTTGGGTCATTCTCTCTCTCTCTCTCTCTCTCTCTCTCTCTCTCTCTCTCATGGGCCATCAAGGGCACAGTCTCACCCAATCTGGACAGTTGAAGATTAGGGGGGGAAAAATCACCCGGTCTTTTTATAGTCTTCAACTGTCCAGTTGAAACTAGCCATTCTGGCACCAACATCCATGCCACAATCAAAGTCACGGAGATCACACCTTTTCTTCATTTTTTTGTTTGACATTAAGTGAAGCTCTTGACATGTATCTGTATGATATTTTTTGCACTGCGCTGCTGCCGCATGAATGGCTGATTGGATAACTGCATGAATGTGCAGTTCCTAATAAAGTGGACAGTGATATACAGTAGGTTTTTTTTTTTTACTATTTTAAGCTGACAAGGAAAAAAAAAGTCATTGGCATTTTACTATTTAATTAACTATTTATCTTTAAGACCATGGGCAATTATACTACAGGCCCTGAAATGCCTTTGTCCACTGGAGTGTGATTACATAACCTGACAACCTCACACTGAATAATGGAATATGAATCACCTTCAGATGTGAATTAAAGAACAACCTTCCCACTTCCTTCACTCATTGCAGATGTTCAAATTCTCCTTAAATTTTCCTTTAACCAAAGTCTGCAATTCATTATATTACAGATACACGATCACCATGTTAGTACAAAGTTTACTGTGACGCTCATCCATTTATTGGTAAGATCAGTTAATGTTTGAACAGAGAATGCTGATAACCCGAAAGTCTCTGAAGAAGTAGTAACTGCAGTTTATGGTTGTATTTACAAGGTCTAGGCGTGAGGCATATCTATAGAGATTAAAGGTATGCATGAAGCGATATTCCTGCAGGTGCTGAAGTTTGTTGCATTTTTTTTTTTTTTTGGTTTGTTTTAGCACAGGGAAAAAAATCCTATAATATGTGCAATTTTAATGCTACTTTTTAAATGCAGTTTTTATTCCCATTTTCTGTGTCAAAGTTCAATGAAGTAATGCATTCACAGGAAGAGTGGCAGTATTTAAACTCCGCATTAAGCTTTTTCCAATCTCATTCAATGATCATTTTCCCATCTAGTACTATTCATCCAGTGACTCATCTAATTCAGATGGTCCTATTTTAAAATATTACCATGTTTCTCTGCATATACATTTTTACAAAGGCATTTGAGAATCCAAAATTTACCTTTCAACATATACAGAAACAAATAATCTGGTGTTTCTTTTGACAGCAGACCACTACAGGTCAACGTTTAAGCAAGTGTCAAATATTAATCAATAATTAAAATGAATGTGACAGCAACAGCACTGTAGAGTGTTTACATTTCCAAAGACTTGCCGGAATATTCTCACGACTAGATTTGGCATTTGTCCTGAATGTTCTCTTTAATGCTACCAGCTTTTTCCAAACACCCGAGACTCATTTAAACTGTTTAACTCAATGTCGGTTGAAGTGAACACAACCCTTTCCACGTGGCTAGGGAATGGATAGCATCATTACTTGGCAATCCTGATCTCTCCTCCTTAATGAAATTCCCTGGGGAGAATTTCATATTAGGGAATGCAGCCCATGCTTTATAAAGCAAACTTTGGATTGTGGATAGGACAAACATTTCAGGTCTAGATATGGAAAAAAAACGGTGGACCATAACTTTGTGTTAAAATCTGCAAATTACATATAACCTCTAGAGCTTGACAGGGAACATCTGGAGAGCAAGCCCTCCGCAGAGAGGCTTAAAGTCGAGCAGCTGGACAGAGTGTGCAGTCAGAAGTTGCTCTGTGCTGAAGTGGAAGATGAATTCTGCGCTCGTTCTTCGTGCTTTGGCCCAACTGTTGCTGCTGGCTACTATTATTCATACTCAGCCCCACTACTATCATGGAGAGGAGTGGGTCAACGCATGGCGTCAGGGCTTTAACTTCCAGTGCCCTCATGGCGAGGCGCTGGTGGCCATCAAGAGCTACTTCAGCGAGGAAGAGGGCTCGGACCGTGTGTGGAGCTTTGAATGCCAGCCAACCCCGACAACCATCGGAGAGCCCAGCGCGTGCTGGTGGGATGATCTCAACCTTGCTGGCATGGAGTGGTAAGTCTGTGTGTTTGTATCTTACAGGACAGGTAATATGCAATATGTTATTTGTAAGAACATATCTTGAAGGACAGAGCAACGGAAGGTGGCTTGCCATCTTATCATGGCTGAATGGGCTGCAAGATCGGACCAAAACATTATCGGTGTCCCACTGTTACCAACGTTATCGGTGTATCTTACCAGCTGTTTGAAGCAGTTTGAGTATTATGGCAGCCTGCAGTAACATTTGGCTGCTAGCTTGTCAAGTGAGATGATACTATTCACTGAACTAATATGAAATGTAATCCACATATGATATGAAAGAACCAGATTCAAGCATTTTATGAATTCACTGAAGTATTTGCCAAACTGAAACATTTCCATTTGAAAAATATCATTTCTCCACATCTAACACAGGGGTAGAATTCTTATTAGTCTCCAAAAGCTGTCCTTGACAAAGGACCTTTCAGTATGAGCCTGTCTTTGTAAAAGCAATTTTGGACAAATCTGTCTCAAATAAACAAAAATCATTTTTATAACTCTGCATTAAAGCTGCAAATTACATGTCACTTCTGGAGTCAGAGCCTGAACATTTGCAGTGCAGACAGTCCCTAGAGATGCTTCATGAGGAACAGCTGGATAGAAATTTAAAGAAAATGAAACAGATGCATAAGTGGCTACCATGTTGGGTCATTGCTGCTCAATTACTAAACAACTATCCACTACTTGCATATGTATTTAAATAATTAGTATTTTACACTGTGTAAAGAGGACTGCTTATGTTTGTGGAATGCACAGAAAATTAATTTTCTCATACTTTTAACTCATAGCCATGAAATGTATCAGTGTTATACTTTTATTTATTTTTTTTAATTCTTACTGTTGCTGTATGTTCAGTCTTAACGTGATGCAATGCTGCAAAACCCATTTCTCCTGTGTTTTGGTAAGAGCTCAGATGTGAATACTTGAGGGAAGCTGAGATAAAACATCGCTTCCCAGCTGTTTGCAAAGCCAGGCCGTTGCTGTGGAAACATCAGTGTTATTTGTTTACCATGGAGGAAAATAAAGTTGAAAGCCAACCAAACCAGAGTGAAATGAGACAAACAGACATTTTGCTTGAGCTAGAACTTGCACACGACATTTTACCTCACCTTCATTTCAAAGCCCAGTCAACCACTGGCCCATGAAAACTCATGAGGGAAACATTTAAAGGTCTTGTATGATGCCAAAAGGAATTTTTATGAGCGGACACTGGGCATGTGCAACAAACAAAATTATGCAATAGAATACAAATCCCTAGGCTTTTAAAAGAAAAGGTAGGATAATGTATAATATTCAATAGATAGCTTACACTAAATCATAAACCAGATGATACTAATGTATCACTTTCAAGGATATCAAGGATTACCAAGGATGGAAAAAATACTGAAAAAAGTGTCAAATTCTTACCTAGTTAAAATTAAATATCCAGTCAAAAAATGTAGTCAATTGAAAGTAAAAAAAAAAAATTGCTAATGTTTTGAATGCAATCAAGTATTAAAAATAAATAAATGATTTTAACTGATGATGTTAGGTTAATATATATTTCATGAAAAATATTACTTATCGGATTACTTATGTAAAATTTTTAGAAAATTATGTCTGTTTTAAAGCAACTACACTGTTTTGCCTGAAAACATCATTCAATCAATGTATTTTTCAATATTTTCCATTAGCTAGAACTTCACTTGCTGCCTATCCAATTGTGTTAGCTACTGGAATAGATGCAAGTCTGACCTGGCATTAGCAAAGAAAACAGACTAGCTTAGTTTAAATATAGCATAGCAATATTACCTCAGCATGTTTTTTCAAATTAGATGGAGTTCATGCCTTATAGGAAGCCATAGGAGATACTTTATTTTATACAAGTCTTTTCTTACTCCAGCAACTGTAATAGCATATGGGCATTGGCTGGCTGAAAGAAGAGGAGGTCTTTGAGATTTGTAATAAGTTTTTTATAAAAAACTTATTACTAATTAAGTCTTAATAAAAATACAGGGAGTAAAAAGTACAAGGAGTCCATTTCAATAATACTCAAGCGAAGTATAAATACCCCACAGTAATACTTAAGTACAACAATGATGCACAATTACTCAAGTATTTTCCACCCCTGCTTTCATCACACACTCAAACATACAAAGGCAAGAATGTACATCTTAGTCAGTTTGCAACACAGACAATTCCACAGCTCATGTTTCAGCTTCAGGACACCATCACACATGATCATATTTTCAATAACATGACTATTTCCAAGAAATTAGAGAATAACAAGGAACTACTAAAACAACATGTTTGAATGCTTGCATGTTGAACCTTACACCCTTTCAGAAACACATAACCTTTTAACCTAATTTTATTGACAATCTAACATTAAATAAAAAGTACTATCTAAGACACTTTCTCATCAGCCACTGCTTTTAACTTTTGACAATATAAAACACACAGTGTCCAGATGTGACAAGTCCTGCTCATGAAGAGGGGATTATGAAAGCTGCAGTACAGTATACTAGTATGGTTTCAATCCCTCACTTGTCCACACTCTGCATGGACTATTTTTTAGCTAATTTTAGTCTTGCATGAGTAAAGAACAGGGTTCTGTAATAGAGAGTTTTATGTAGTGCAGGTTTCAGTATAAACACAACTGAACCACAGGTTTAACATGTGCTTTGTGAATTGCATGGCCATTTTAATCAAGATCCCTTTAATTCACCATGACACATAATTTCCATTTGTTTGGAAACATTGAGTGCTGCTCAGACAATGTTAGTAACATGCTAAAGTGGTGTATAATGTTTATATCATACAGTACATGCATCAGAGTAGATTGAAGTACGCTATGTGCAAGGGTAAGTAAGTAAGCTAAATCTCCATGCACAACATTATAAAACATTTGCTTTTACTGATCAGCTAACAGTGGCCAAATCACAAGTGAGCTGTTCAAGCATCTGAATTGCTTTTACAATGTTAATGTATAGAATAAAAAAAGTGAAATATTTGAATTTTATAATAACGATCTATTTGTTATTATTTGTTGAGTTTTTGAGAAAATAACAACAGTAAGGCAATTAGTAAATGTCAAACATTCATCAGTCAATTTAATGAAGTAATAAGGATGCTGGAAAATAACATATCAATTAGCAAAGATGGTCTACCAGATGTTTTGGTAGCCCAAGTAAATTTTTTCCTCAGGGCAAAGTTTTTTTAATTGACGAGACAAAAGCACATAGTTATGTTAGAACAAAATGTGCTAATGGTTGGGGTTTGGATGGGATTTTGAGGAATGTAGAATATGTAACATATTTTTTCTTGGCTCGTCCCTAAATGGATTTGAGAAATCTCATCCCACCTTTTTAAAAGTAGACTGATTTTAAAAAGACCAGTAGAGGCCAATAATAATGTTAATAAAATCCCCAGTGTTATATTAACACCTAAAACATTTAATTAAGTTCAGATAGACCTCACTGAACACTTCAGTGCATTCTGTATTGATGAAGGGCACTTTGAAGGGGGACAGCCATTTGTGTGTTTGATTCAAGCAAACTAATGTGAAGCATCAAACGGCCCTTCAAAAAGAAAGAACACTGCCATGGCAACATAAGGGTTTAATTAGATCAAGTTGATATGTGTAACATTATATTTAGTATTATAAAACATCAAAACAACTGAAAACAGTGCTGCAACAAAACAAGCTCTTTACAAATGGACAATTTGCTAAATCATATTGAATGAACAGCAGCTCCAAAATGAAACTGGTCAATTCATGGGGACGTTTTTTTTCTCTCCTGCTAACAGCATTTGTTCATTATTAAATTGAGACAGTTAGTTGTGATTTTGCAACATTAAAACACCTGCTTCAGCTTTATAAAATGATGTTCAAGTGCATTACAAAGAGCTGTTAATTTCCCTTTAGTCGTTTCACTGTGTAGGCTGGGGCTTCAGAAGGAGCATGGCATACTCACAATCACCTGAATGGACCACAGCCTGTTGGAGCTCATTCAGAATGAGAAATTTTTGTACTGTTTGTACCGTTTCCTGTTTCTCTGGAGGCATTAAATATACACAGTGTGGCCAAAGGTTTGTGAGCACCCATGCATGATGCCACAAAGTTGGAGGCACACAATTTCACAGAATGTCTTTGTATGCTTTGTAGCATGATAGTATCTCTTCACTGGAACTGAAGTGCTCAAACCTGTTCCAGCATGACAATGCCCATGTGCACAAAGCAAGGTCCATAAAGACATGGTGTGCCAAGGTTGAAGTGGAAGAACTCGAGTGGCCTGCACTTAGCCCTGACCTCAACCCCACTTAACACTTTTTGGATGAACACCGGAACACAGACTGCGTCCCAGGTCTCCTCACCTGACATCAGTGCCTGACCTCACTAATGCTCTTGTGGATGAATGTTGAATGGCTGAATGGATACAAATCCCCACAGCCACATTCTAAAATATAGTGGAAAACCTTTGAACTCTGGAATGGGATGCTCAAAAAGCATATATTATGGGTTATAATCAGGTGGCCACCTATTCCTGGCCACAGTTTAAATAGTGAGGTAGTAAAATGATCATATATGTATAATGTATTATATGTATATGTATATGTACATGATTCTGTGGATGAAGGTTGGGCAAAATATTTAGCTACATTAAACAGGTTTAATGCAGATGTTCATTATAAATTGTTTGTGTTGAATGCCATAACATTTAGTTTTCCATGGCACTAAAAATGAACACTAGGAAAGATCACTATTAGCACACAATAGATGCCCTTATTGTGCAGCAATGGTGACCTTTACTGTGCATAGCTGTGTTGTTGCATTAATAGATTGGTGTGATGGTGATGATGGTAGTGATAGTTTGTGTGTTTGTGTGTGTGTGTGTGTGTGTGTGTGTGTGTGTGTGTGTAAGGTCAAAATGCATAGGCGAATTCGTAATATGCCAAGTTCCATCCAATAGCATGCAACACGATATTTTTAAATTCACAACAACCAGTGTAATGCAGAATAACACACATTTGAGATGACAATAAAATATTGCTTTTACTTGTATGCACGTTTCTTTGCGATAGTGTATACTTGCATCTAAAGAGTTAAGCATTTAACATTACATTTAAAAGTGACTTACAAGCAAGACAGAATCCAGTCTAATCATAGAGGTGAGAATTTAAGGGTTAAAGGTTTCCAGACTCAGAATTAACTCACAATTTGCCAATCAATTACACAGATTAAATACTGAGTTATCATTTATCAATGATTAATGCAATCATTCATTAGTGCACAAATATAGACTAACATAACCAATGTTTTAGTCCACTGTATGGATGTAAATACATTCTTTGGAATGCAAAATGCAAATACATTCAAATACATTCTTTGGAATGAACTAATGTGTGAGTGTGTGTGCAGTGGTGTGGTCCCCTGCCCTGTGCCTCGAGTCCCCTGGGATACTCTCTAGGCTCTCCGTGACCCTGGATAAGTGGTACAAAAAATGGATGCGTGGATGGAATGAACTGATAATGTGTCCTAAACAGATACAAATACAGTTATAAATAGGAGGCACATTATTCCTTTTTTTCTCAAATTTGTCTGCTGGTTGCTGGTTGAGCAACTGATTTCTCCTCGCCTTGATCATCCATGCACTATGCGTGTCTGGATTGTGGGTTGCAATGACATGTCTGCTGCTTTCATCAATGGCAAGGAGGTTTGTCCTGCTCTGCTACTTTAACTCTGTGTTTGGTGCCATTGTTCTGAGCGGTCTCAGGGCTGCTTGATCCTCTGTGCCACAATGTGCCTGTGCTCTGTTTGTGGAACTTTGGCAAAAAAAAAAAATATCGGTTGAAAATAAAATAAATAAAATAAAACGGTCACTTCCCAGCTTCCCAGCAGAGCAGCCCATCCATACAGTTCATGCAGATCACACACTGTGCACAGGGCAGCATATCTCTGCTGGGGTCTCAAAAAAAAAAAAGAAACATGTAACTTTCATTGCACGTTTTCATCATTCTTCATGTTAAATGAACAAGCATACAAGTAAATTTATTTGCTTTAAAATATTGTGTGAATGAAAAATTACTTATTTTCCAGCAGCCCTGTATTTATTTTTTTTCTTTCACAGTTTCCTGTGTAATGGTAGGGTTAACAGTTAAAAAAAATGTTTTTGAACAAAAACCTTTCTGGTTTAGACCATAAACACTTCCACTTTAAATCTGAACACTGGTACAGATAAGAGTATTAGTAGCACTAAACAGATACAGCTAGTGACACTGCATTACACCCCTAGTCAATTGCATGGTAAACAGATTATATTTTTACAACAGAAGAGCATTGGGTTATATTTTTGTTGTTGCTGTTTTTTTTTATTATTATGCTTAAAATCCGCTAAATCGAAATAGAAATGGCAAGGGAATAAAAGCTTACCCTTAAACTATTTGTTTCCATTGAATACATATTGTATTTGAGACATCAGTATTAGAACATTTGAACAAATTACCAAAATATTGGATTCCTGCACAAGCTGACTTATTAAAGGGTTTTTGCAGAGCTCCTCTGAAGTTTTATCACTGAGCAAGTATTTCGTCTTTTCCTGGCCTTATAAGCTTACTGCTTAAGGCTGAGCCGGAGCCAACTGTGGAGAACATGCAGGACATAGAAAAAGCAGCTTTAAAAAAACAAAACAAAAAAAACCCCCAAACAAGTTTTAAACAAATGCAAAGTTAATAAATGTCTGAAGGAATTAGACCTGATGAACTACTATAAATAGATATAAATGAATAATCTGTTTGGAATTCAACAGAAAAGTCAGTTCAGAGATGACTGGAACTGACAGAAAGGAACATGATCCTCACTAAAAATGTGTATGCTCCAATGCTTGAAAAGTCAGTGTCATTTGTTGAGCTATTGGACAAGGTTTCATACTTGGCAATGTCTTTATATATTATGTCCAGAAAGACATATCCTCATGCAAAATCTTGACATTCGACTGAAAGGAAGGCCAGATGAGTATTTTAGAGATTGCTTTAAAGAATAAAGAACAGTGTTCTCTTTGGCTCCATTCAGACCAGTATTCAGCGCTGTCTATTTGTATGCTAATCAAGCGAGATGAATGAATGTTAATACCAACACTGAACTTGAATAAAGAAAATGCCACTGTGGTCCTGCAATTTTTTTTTCATCTTTGCATGTCATGCAGTTGGAACTTTCCAGTTAACCATGTTGGCTGAGATTGCCACATCCAGGCTACCAAAAGACATTTTTAATTAGACAAATTCATGACATGCACGGACAGGAAAAATCTGCCATATGGGATTTAAAGAGAGGCAGTGCTTAGTGCCTTTAGCTACTAGAGGTGCATATCAACAGGTTCTTTCCAGCTTTGAGAGCATACATAGGGGAATTAATTGGGCTCTGTATATACCTCACAGATCCCCTTCAAATCTGCCCACTACAGGAGATTTCCTTTGACCTGGAGCCATGCAGTCTCACCCTCCGACTGCCTTCCCAGGCCAGATGGGGCTTTGAGAATACACACTGTTAGACATGTTACCAGTTGGGAATTGCCAGTTAAAGGTTAAATTCTGAGCAGGTTGTTCTTTAAAATGCAAGCTTGCTCTTTTGCCTCAGAAATGATTGTTAGTACATACATGGGGTTATTAGGGATACCTATACAACTACAATGAATACTGACACATTCACTATTAGTATCTTATTGGCTTAATTTATTGAGGTCTGATTCTACAGTGTGATTTGGGAAGTACTATCTTTCCTATTGAACATGCACTTCTAAATAGACATAAGTTAAATAGTAATCATCTGTCATGAAACATCATACATGAGATATTATTCTCTAATATAAATGTTGTTTACATCTTTGTTAATCTCAAGTGCTGTTCTCAGCAGCCTGTGGTCTTTATCAGTAGCAATCTCTTGAGAGTGAAGCATTTCATGCTTCATGTTCTAGATAGAGTCACTTGGATTTGCACGCCTTTAAAGATAACGTTCCACTGAGAGAAGCCCATCCCTGTCATCATTGGTGGAGCTGATCCCTATGGTGTCATCGTTGTCATGACAAAGAGCCTGAGCTGCTGGTGGCCTGATGGTGGCAGCTCTGTTGTGATGACAACATCCTGTATGGGCCATACACAAGCAGTAACTATCAACAGACCTGTATTTACAGAAAACTGAGTAAGAAACTCTTCTTTCTCACCTAAGGCTCAAGCTTGGTTTTTGACCTAGAGAATTCTTCAATATTATTGACCGATGAAATCAATTCAAGGCTACATCCTACTGTGAAATGGACATGTAACTGCGGTGGGGTGCAGAAATATTTTTAATATGAGTCAACATCCTACTAGAGCATTAAACATGCTTTGGTTACAATCACTCTGGTTACTGTAATCATTGACCGCAGGTGCACACTGATTGAAAAGAAATTATGAATGGTGCTTATCTAAAAATCTGAGGAAAGAACACTGGCTAAATTTGATTTGTCCTTGTAAATAGATATGTTGTATATTAACCTATATATTTGTATAACATATAAAACATTGGTATAGTATAGTATAATAGAGTAGTAGTGTAGTGTCGTTTAGTATAGTATAGTATAGTACAGTTTAGTATAGTATAGTTTGGTGATACCATGCATTATATATTATACATTATAATGACAAATAATACAATATATAAGATTTAACATATAATACGACATGTACTATATACAGTATATTAAAATATTGTGGTGTATAGTATACAACAGTGTACTGTAGTATAGATAACATGCTATAGATGACATGCATAATAATAAATATCACATACACTATGTGGCAAAAATGCTTTTTGAACATACTATGCCAGATTTATAGCACTTTTGGAAAGCTTTCCACTATTTTTTTAAGCGTAACTGTGGGGATTTGTGGTCATTCAGCCACAAGAGCATTAGTTAGATTGGGCATTGATGTTGGGTGAGGAGGCCTGGTGTGCAGACGTTTGTCAGTTCATCCCAAAGTTGTTCAGTGGGATTGAAGTCAGTGCTCTTTGTAGGCCATTTAGGTTCTTCCTCAAACCTTGGCAAACCATGTCTTCATAGAGCTTGCTTTGTGCTTTGTGGAACAGGTTGGGCCTCTTATTTCCAGTGAAGGGAAACTGTAATGCTACAGCGTATAAAGGCATTCTATACAATTATGTGCTTCCAACTTTGTGCAAGAGTTTGGAGAAGAACCACATATGAGTGTGATGGTCAGGTGTCCACAAACCATTGGCCATATAGTGTATATTACATTTAGTATAATATTGTGTAGTATAGTGTAGCTAGTATATTATACTGAAACCATACTATAATAAATTATAACATAAAAATGTACATAATAATTCAAATATAATCAGTATAGCATTGCATTGCATTGCATTGCATAGGATAGCATAGTATAGTATAAGGATAACAGGTGTAATAAATAAATAAATAATAAATACAGTAACAAAGTATAATAATAATAATAAACTTATTATCTTTAACGAACGTGTAACTAATTTTCTAAGTTGGTCTAGGCTTTCTTAGGAAAATCAGTATTTCCAGTAAATGCACTATTATACATGCATGTTTTTGCCACTTTATACATCACTGGGCCAAACCCAAACTCTAACTTCATCTGCAATGGGTTTTAAATGGTTACATTAATTGAGATAGGGGCAGTGTTTCTTAAATTAATATGCTATATCAGAGGTTCTCAACCTCTTGTAACTAAAGCTGATACCAAAATGATATTGGAATCCTTACAGGAGGAACAGGCTTTTGTGTGGCTCGCCTGGTGACATCCATTTTAGAGATGAAAAAAGGGAAGAAAAAATCTTAGTGTTACTGTGAATAAAAACATTTTGGAAAAATTTATGTTGTAAGGTGAAAGGTTTAAAAGGTTTTCTGCATTAGATATGTGGAAACAATGTTTGGAGTCCTACCCAGATGACTTAAGGCATTCTATAATAAAGTCTATTGCGTGAAGTTTGTATTTCAATGATGGCACAGCTTTATTTGAGGGAAATATTGTTGACAATTCCTCACAAATCAGCAGATATGAAACCGTTATTAATCTTGTACAAAAATGGATTCGTTTTTCCTTTATTATGGAAAGATGTTAAAGTAGCAAATATACTCTATGGAGAGTAATCACCTTCATGTGAGCAGGATAGCGATTTAAAATGCTGACATGGTGACATAAGCATGCCTTATATTTAAATTCATAACTTTTCATACACTGAATTCAGCAGACATCTTATGGTGCCTTATTATTACTTATTAGTCAACTGTAAGCCTAACTGTGAAGCCAATACTGTCTAGTCTAATTACCATATAAGAAATGATCAATTTAGTCTCATGTTCAATTTCTGGTCTTTTCTTGAAGGACCTCGACATGCAGTGACAACGGCATAGTGGCTGGAGTGCAGAGTCAGTACTTTCCTTCTACTCTCGACCGAGAATGGCGGTTCTACTGCTGCCGCTACAGTAAAAGATGCCCTTATTCCTGCTGGTTAGTAGGCAAAGACTTAAAATAATAAAGTTATTTGTCTTTGATTATATATGATCATACTGGATTTAGAAAGCAATGATAACGTTACCAAATGTATACTCATTCTTTGATCAATAATCCTTTGCTCCTTCATTATCAACAGGAAGACCTCTGACGTTCCAGAGTACCACAAAGGAGAGGCTGAAATGATCGTCCCTGCTTATGGCTACTTCATCCGGGGAGCTCAGACCACCTTTAGCGGGGTGCTCAGGTATATATGAGTGTCTGACTTTGAATGAAGCAGAGCTGCACATGTTCCTGTTCATGTTAAATTGTTGTTAATGACTGCTCTGTCAATCGCATCTCATTACATCATCTCTGTTTTACTCTTTTACAGGGATCGCCAGTGGAAGTACATCCTGTGCAGGATGACAGAATTTGACTGTGAATTTCAGAACCTATAAATCTGGGATTTGCACAAAACTCCAGAAAAGTCCACATAAAGGACTTCTCCATAAAGTCCACCAGGGACTTTTATGAAATACAGTCACATATGTAATACATGCAAAAAGAATATTATAACCAAGGAATTTATATGGTTAATTTTTATGTGATACATTTTGACATTTTATGTAATCCTGCATGGTTAAAGAGGCTCATCTTGATTTACATAATGAAGATAGCATCAATACAAACACCTAGACTATTTCTTTACATACATTTTGTTTCTTCTATGTTTGAAAGAAAGTTAAAGAATGTATACCTTATTTTGTAAGCTTCATTACACCCAATAAAGCATTTTTCCCTAAGAGTTTGAATTCCCTTTGGATTTTAACAATATATGGAAATTGTATAAAAACTACTTTAGTAGTGTTCTGTAGTGTTTCATTGGCTTGCTTTTATCACTGCATGTTTATGGTGTAAACAATAAATACTAATATTATTACACTAATAATGCTAAACTAATAAATACTATTAATAAATATGTAACAACCAATAAATAAACAAAGCTCATATATTATACACTTTCTTTGCACAGCTTGAATTGAATTATTTTTTTAAATTATATAACATGAAATCAATTGGTTTTTATTTTATTTTTTTTACATAATGTTTTAATTGAATTGTTTTTCCTGGCTTTGCATGCAAGGTCCTCTTTCACAGGGATTGTTTTGTTTGCATATTTGTTTCTGAGTACAGATTAAAAGGAAAATGCATATTTTGTTGTATTATGTGCTGCGCACTAATTACAGCTGCAGTTATATGGTGCATTAAATTATATTCTGACTCACTGTATCCTGTTGAGAAATTTTGTGCATGATTGTTGACCTATTTATACATGTATACTGCATGCTGTGTGTGTGTGTGTGTGTGTGTGTGTGTGTGTGTGTGTGTGCGCGTGTGTGACACTGGATCTGAATCTGGGTCTGTTTACTCCAAATAAACAAAAATATCTCAAAGAATAAGTTAGTGAGACTGAATTAACAGAAAGATGCCACATATGTCGTAATAAGATCTTTATGACAGGATAAGACACACACACACACGCACACACACACACACACACACATGCATGCCCACACACACACACTCACACTGTGTATTGAATTAATTCCTGTGTGTACACACTTTTACTGATGCATATGACTATGAATGTCACAAAATTCACTTTATATTTATTTATTTATCTTTTTAAATATATAGCCTGTATATGCCACAGCCTGGTGGATGTTGGATGTAATGAAATAACTGACTTATTTATATTTTTTTACATTTCAAAGTGTGCGCTTTTGTGTTATTTTAAAATTATCTTTAAAATTCAGTCTCCTGGAAAAGGGACATTTCTGTTTTGCTGAGTAAATATCATTCAAAACATTTAAAACAAAAAAAAAAATCTTGACTACATTAACTTGATATTGTATAAGTCTATTGTTGTGTAGCGTCTATAAAAAAAAAGCATGATGTTAGCACGTTTTCCCAGCAAACCTAGTTTTGATTCTTGATACTCTGTGTACTTTATACTTACTTCACATTGCTAACCTTGGCAAGTTTTATCCCCCAAATTACCTGTCAAGCTGATTTTGTATGGACTGACTAACACAGTGATTTGGTAGTTGAGTGAATGTCAACAATGTGTATTTATGGAAGCTGTTGTTCAGAGGCACACTGACAGATGTCAATGATAAAGATGTCTGCTTAAGTCAAATCACCTCAGTGGCAACCAACAATCTGTCATAACACACAGTACTGCAATACGACCCCTCAGCGCTCATTAAAATGAGAAAAGAGCAACAACTTTATTTGTCAGCCTGCCCCACCTTTCTCCCAGCTTAATTCCCTCTCTAATCATTTTAATTACAGACGGGGAAAAGCACTGTTGATGGAAAATGCTTTTTTTAAAGGGACAATGCTGTAATTATGGTTTGTTTGCAGGAAAGAATCAGCTGTAAAAACCATTTCCACTATATTTGGTTTCAGAACATATCCTCAGTCTATTGTGTGAATGCAGGATAAACAGAGTCTTAGGCAACAATGGCTTAACTAGCCAGGAAGCATTTATTACATATCCCAGTAGTGTGGAGACAAAAATATCTCAAAGATTAACTTAGTGAGACTGAATTAACAGAAAGATGCCACATATGTCGTAATAAGATCTTTATGATAGGATAAGACACACACACACACACACACACACACACACACACACACACACACACACACACACACACTGTGTATTGAATTAATTCCACACTTTTACTGATGAATATGACTATGAATGTCACAAAATTTGCTTTATATTTATTTATTTATCTTTTTAAATATATAGCCTGTATATGCCACAGCCTGGTGGATGTTGGATGTAATGAAATAACTGACTGATTTCTTCTTTTTATTTTTTTACATTTCAAAGTGTGTGCTTTTGTGTGTGTGTGTGTGTGTGTGTGTGTGTGTGTGTATGTGTGTGTGTGACACTGGATCTGAATCTGGTTCTGTTTACTCCAAATATCGGTATCCATATCTGTGTTCAGATTTAAAATCTGAACACATTTGCCAAAGTGTACATGGCCTGAACAGGAAGATATTCCTCCCCAAAACTACCACAATACCCCTGGTAGAACCCAGAGGTAGAAATGCCGGCACTGTTAAGCATGGTTTGTGAATTCTGGCTCTTGACGTTTCCTCAGCCTCAGCTGAAATGCTAGGGTAGGGGGGTTTGGGGGCATAGTCCCCTGAAAATATTTTTTTGGGGGAGCAAAATGTACTAATTAGTATGGTTGTAAGAGTATTTGCAGTGATACTCAGATCCGGGAATTGAGATTGTAAAGACTTGGGTGCACAGTCAGAGAGACGAACTATAATATAAGTAGAACAAAAACTACTACATACCTTAAACTGCATAATGAACTTTATTTTTAATAAAGGACGTTTTCCAGCATCACGACAGAAAATGAAAACACACAGTCTCCAACTCGTAGCTCCAGCTCACCAACAGTGGGAGCGATCCTCACACAATGACGCCCCCATTCCAAACATCAAAGACGGTGTGACCTGAACTAGCTGGCTAACTGGTAGCTATCCATACAACTTACAAGCTCATCCTTCTCAGTCTTTTCTACACTTATGACCATCTGTTCATCCTCCTCTGTCCTCTTCCTCTTAAAATATTATAGGATGCTCATCTCTGTGTGAACATTTTGACTAACATTAACATTAAATTGTTTATGGACACGTAGCGATGGAACATACTCAGTTTTGGTGTGCAAGCTGGCTTGGAAACTTGTGCATATTTGACTGTTTCATAGACTAAATAACTATTTCAAACAACAAAATTGTCAATCACAACCAGCAAACAATCAGCTATTTCATGGGCTGAAATAGCTACAATATTCTACCTCAAATACAAAGTGGTAAATCTTTCACCTACGTTAATGTGCTCAAGAGGATCTGAATGCTGTGTCGTAACCACCCTCACCTCAGGACGCGAGGTTTGTTTTTTTTTCCACGGATAGTCAAGGAATATTCGAATATTCATCTCCAAATGAATCCATTGCACTTTCATTGTGTAAGAGTAGCCACCTCTCTGAAAATACATACCAGGTTTTGCTTGTTACCTTGCAGTGACAGACACTTTGCTCTCGTCAAGCTTAGCAATAGGCAGACGGTTCAGCAGGCCCTAGCTACTTGAGTCTGACCCTTGCACTTATTATAGCGAAAGTTTTTTTTTATTGCATGTTTCTAAAGTTGCCGGGATGGATTCATTTGGAGACTGTCCAATTCAGACAACCTCGGAGACAGGCAGGCAGTGGAAAATGAAATATGAGATTAGGAAAAAGTGTGTGGGGGGAACAAAACCTAGATTTTGAAATGTGGGGATCAATGTGCAATCAAAATTATTGCACATCAGTTTTATTGTCCAAATGTTCAGACTTTCAGCTGTTTGCAATGAACAAATCAAATAAAAGTAAGTGAAATAGTTCAACACAACAAATGCTTCAAGTGGTTTCAACTGAAAATACAACTTACAATGACTTCTCCAGTTTCAAAATTTTTTAATGCCCTTAATAAAATCCCTCACAACAGCACAAATATGCTAAATAAATTAATGTATTTCATGTATAATGGCTCCTACACCCATAGTCAAGTGAGATTCCTCTCTAACCTCAAACAGATGTCCTGTGAGCTGAATAATGCGCCCAGTATTTGTATCTGTATTTGTATCCATTTAGAAAACATTGTCTGTTCATTCAAAATGTATTTGTTTTCAGTTACATCCCTAATGTGTAGTCAGCATGATCTGATGACCACAACTATAAAGTTAGCATACTTCATAGCACAGGTTATGTATTTACCCCATCTTGGACCTACTGTATCAGCTTTTTTAGCTTTTATTATTTTTATTTACCAGAAATCTCATTTGTTCATGTCATGATACACTTTCACAAACATGTATTGTGAAAATATCAGACTTCGATAGATCCCTGTTTTTGTTTTGTTTTGTTTTGTTTTTTTAAATAAAACAGGGCGCTCACTCCCACTCAGACCATTTATTGAAAACACCTGACTCTAATTTATCTAAATTATCTTCAAAGCATCTGATAATCCTAGAGGTTCAAATACTTTTGCCAATCACAGATATGCAATATTGACAATTTTCCTCAATAAATAAATGATCAATTATAATATTTTTGTCTCATTTACTTAACTATATTCTCGTTGTCTACTTTTACGATTTGTGTGAAAATCTGATAATGCTTTAGATCATATTAATTGCAAAATATAGAAAATTCGAAAGGGTTCACAAACATTCAAACACAACTGTATTCTACAAAAACTTTTTTTTTTCCAGCAGTCAGTACAATATAACATAACATTGTTACTCTTACTTCAGCTGTCAGAACTGTGATAGAGACCAGCCTGTGTCAGAGGCTTGCTGAAGATGAGTGCTGCAGTTAGACCTTAAGTGGCTAATGTGTCTCTACTATAGTTCGCCACCATTTAATTAGAAACCTAACTCATTTAAACTGGGCAGGAGTGGTGGAGGAAGAGTATTGTGTCCTTGGCACTGTGTTCCTTGTTTTGTCCACAAGGCTGATGACGTTAGCTAGAGAAAAGCCATTTCCTTCCTCAGCTTTATTCTTTTCAGTTTGATTTGCTGTAAGAGTGGCATTGCTTTGTTCTTGGACTCTTTGACATGAACAAAATCGAAGATATTATTTTATAAACCTGGCAACTGGTTTGATTATTTGGCATAGATAGAAGTATTGTGTTGAAAGGCCACCTTTTACAAATAGAATGTATGCACATATGTCTTTGTGTGCCTCTAACTCTTTGCCTGCTGAATCTGTGTAATGAGAGCAGCACTTTTCTGTAGGTTAAACCTTGTGTTCCCTTTGCTTCACCAGTATGATCAGAAACATCTAAATAACCAAAAGGCAACAGAACCTTTCCAGACCCCTACTGGGGTATAGGTCAGTGTAAATACCTCTGTTCCTTTCCTCCTCTTACAGCTTACACAAGCCAATTTACACATGAAACATACTACACTACCGACCAGAGGACAAGAGTGATTTTTGTTTTGTTTTTTTAAAGTCACTTGGGACTTGGGTTTGTGACTGTTTAGTCATAGCAATTTACCTTTTTACATAATAAATAATTTATTTTAATTATTCAAATTATTATAAGGGAAAAGTGACCCACAGCTCACATATTACTGAGCAGTAGTGTGTACAACTAAGTTTGGTTTCCATTCTGTCTTAAAATTAAGTGAGATATATAAATATATATAATTTCATTTCTTTTTTTCTTTTTTTTTTACTCCTCTCTAACACTTGCTTTAGTCTGATTATTTGTCTGGTTACTATGTAACTGCTTTTGAGTAATACAGCACTTATTAATTTTGCTGGCTGTGAGCATACCTGTATCCTGTTGGCTTGGCTTTTATCACACCACATTTTCTGCCATCTCTGTGTATTAAGCAATCTGTTCACATTATCACTACTAACACCAAGTGCAACTGCAAAGTGGCAGTAAACATTTTTTTTTAATCCTTACCTCTATTTCATTACCTACATTTTGAGGTTCATGAACAATATATATATAAGAAACTTTATTAAAGACAGCAGTACTGAAGTGGCATATGTCTCATAAAAAGTTACTCTTTGACCTATCATCACATTTTTTCCACAAGCACACTCTGACGTATCGTATTTGCATTGCTATTTTAATACATGTAATAAATCTGAACTGTGATGGCATTATTGAATATAGTGGAAAAGGCTTGTAGAACTTCAAAACAAAACTTTAAACTCAATACTTGTATATGGACCTACTTATACTGATGACTATGCCAGTATATGACATAAATATGATCATATACTATGATCATATACTTTTTTGGTTTGTTTGTTTGACCGGTTTCTCTTAGTAATAGTTTGCCCTGGTTGTGGGATCGTTGCTAGGTGAATGATGTATCAACATTATTATTGATATTAGCTCTTTTGAGAAGATAAAGGCTATTATAAAAGTATACACTTTAATGATACATAAATAGCTATGTAGGCTACAGTAAATGCTGGATTTGATCTATTTATATGTAGATATACATCGTCGCAGATGGTCAATTTGATCTCTAGGCCCAGCGTTTCAACACTGCAATGGTGAATAACTAATTTTGTGTCCAAAGAGCAGATCCTTACTCTAGCACGATGGCACTCCAGATCCAAACTTGTGACCTTCCAAAATACCACACTGTCTCATGCTCTTTCCTCCCCCCCTTCCATTTCAGTTCCTTCCCTCTTTCCTGCCCTCCCTCCTCTCCATTGTTCCTTGTCCTCTGTCTCGTGCTACTTTCTGTCATGGGTAGGGCTGATCCTCCATAGAGACGGAGGTCACAAACTCTGCTGGCTAAGGTAATAGGTTTTAGGCTGTCAGCAAGTTTTCATTGCTTCATAGCACTCATGCCTGCTAAATGCATCTTACGGCAAGCATGCACAGGCTCATGCAGTGCTTCGGACACTCAGGCCTTCATTTCAAGGTCAAACTTCAATGAAGTAGAAACAGTGTATTAACATTCATTATTTTAAATATGCTTCCCTCATTGTTATCCTTCTGACTACTCTCTCTTCTTGTTTGCAGTGAAAGTGTTATTTTTATTATAATTTTTTAAATATACACAGTTGGCTTTTATGAAAGCACTCGGGTGTTTATTAACTCACATTAAGATAAACTCTACAGAAGGTGAACAGGTTTCTGAGAAATTGCAGAGCTGCAGGTGTGTGGTTTAGTCCTACTGAAAGCATTTCCAGGGAATGTTGTAACCAAAGGGAATACCAAGAAATATAATCGAAATTTGAAAGTACTCTTTGATTTTATACACAAAAAAGTTGATTATTACTCCCTCCTAACTAAAAAAGCTTACGTGCAAAAGAATGGTTTTATATGGAAGTGCACAATCTGTTGTTAAAAGGTTGTAATTATGCACCACTGATTCCTTTGACCAGTACGTACAGATAAATCGCAACTGATTTGCATGTCATTAATCAAGTGCTCCAGTCCACTGCATTGTTTTTGTTAATTCTCTAAGAGTCAACCATCACCGCTTTCCCAGCAATGTCAACTTAAGGTCACAGCTAGAGTGCTAGTTTGAGTGGGTGTCTGTGTTATTGGAAACAGACAGGCCTTTAGTTATAACATGAGACACTAACTCCTGTTTTTTCTTCTCGATGTGGTGAGAGACTGCACTAACAAAGGTCTCATTATTGCTACTGCTTTGTGCTGGTGTAACTTCATGGGTGATTAGTCCAAACAGGATAAATCACGAGTTTAATACCAATGCAGAATGAATAGAGTGCTAATCTCCCTTGGCTACATTTAGGTCTTCCGTCATTTTCTGGTGAAGTGCATTAGTGGAAGTGCATCAGTGGAAGTATGTCTGGATCATTAAATATTTAGGTTTCTTTTCACTTTTGCAAACTTTCAGGATTTAAATACCTTCCTTAATGCAAATCTGAACTGCTTTACAATTCTGGTTTATTAAATTTGATAAGACACTTGCAGCAGTGTCCTTATGTGGTAGATGAGAGGGACTTTAGACGGGAAAGTTAGTGGATACAATAGCAGTACTTTGATCCCACAACCCTTAGGAGTGGTTCACTCATATAGCCGTGCCAAGTTAATAGCTGAGAGTTCATGACTTGATTGTGTAATGGAGGTGTTGGGGAGGGAGGATCAGAGTGTTACTAATCCTGTGCTCTGTGTACGGAGCATTGGAAAGGCATAGTTTCACTTCCCAACAGGGTTTCATGCTAATCTCATCTCTGTTTTTAAACCAACTGTTACACCGGCACTGCAGTCTGACTCAGCTCTGACCAAGTAACCTACAGTAATCACTGTGGCCTTACTCTGTGTAATGGTCTTGCTATGCCAATGTGAATCATCGTAAAGAATGCACTCATCATACAGTATGATAATATCAACAATTGGTATCTAATTAATGGTATTTTACTAATGGTATTTCAAGGCCAGGTTATTCATGCATTTTAAAATTAAAAATATAATTTGTGTTAATGATTAGCATCATCTTAACGTCTGAGCTCGCCTGAATAACAAGAAAGTGCTTCTAGGAAGTCCTCTCAGATTTCAAGGTCACTTACAGGCTCATAAACTCTTGGGAAACTTCTAGACGGTCAGAAAGTCACCTTGTAGCATATCCTGTTCTCTCCTGAATACAAGCACTTCTAGCCCCTTATCTAGTAGTTAGATGTGCTGCTCTTAGTGGACACACAAGATACAATCTCTCATCAGCACTTGCGATTTTTTACAATCATTATTACCCTCATAATCTGACCTCCTGACCTCATGTATAACAGTTCAGCCAAACACAGCATTTTTATCTATTTGTGATCAGACAGGTGTCACATATCCTTCTCTTTAAAGTGCTACCATGTGAATATAATTAAGCAAAAAAAGGCTTCTTTTAGAAGGGCAGTATGTGGAAAAAACTCCACCTGGACATGGACATTTCTTCTGGATCATGACATTATTTTATACTTCACTGAATATCAAACAGTACCACTGTCTGTATCACTTAATGAATATTTTAATATTCTTGGACAAGTCAGGACTTAAAAGTGGCTGTTCATGCTGGCTATTCAATGTTAAGTCCTGGACCAAACCAGTTGAGTGTGCGACTTTAGAAAATGGAAATCTACCCTGTCTGTCTGGATAGAAATAATGGTTGTGGATGGAACACTGCGCGGGGGTGGATGAGTTTGCATATGTGTGTTTGTGTGTTTGCCATGGGACAGGGTCATCACTGAGCTGATATACTCTACTACACATGTGCTATATGTGTAGGCACCTGTGTCTGTCTTTACACAAACAGACAAGACAGAGTCACACCGAGTCCTGTCTCGCTCAATGACACCTGCTGTCCTACACAAACATAGGACACGCATGACTTATGATCTAATTTATTACATTTTTTTACTGTAGACTCTGTATTTAGATTAGAAATGAGCAAGTTATTATAAATTCATCTTTCTGATGATGTGCATTCAATCCCCTTGTGTGTTTGTACTCACAAATAAGAGAAGCACATAATAAATTATGTGCACCCCAGCATGTGTGATACTATACTGTACTGTATGTGCACCCACATGCTGCTTTATTCTGTTTTATTGTGCTACATTACACCGTACGCCGAGAGCATTGTCTAGTCACAACGATTGTCTTATAAATAGGTTTTCTCTTTGAATTCTTAAATGTGTGCGTGTTTGACGTAGTCAGTCACACTTACTCTCTTTATCTGAGAGTGATGTCTAATGGAAAATGATTACACTTGCTCCTTGGCAGCCTGACCCATCTAAATAACACCACATAAAAGATTGGGCAATCTTTCCTCTTATTTTTACTTCTTCTTCTTCTTCTTTTTCTTCTTCTTCTTCTTCCTCTCTAGTCTCTCTCTATCTTTCTCTTAACTCGTTTTTTCTTTCCTCACGGAGAAGTATCTGTATTTGTTCTCAACCCAGACACTTCTCATTATCCTCATCATGACTGAAGAGCTCCTCTGTGGGAAGCAATCTAAAAGAGATGAATGAACCAGCATGGCTTTTCATCTTCATACAGACAGTGATGTATACTATTTGTGATATTAATATATTAATAGCAACAAAAGAGGTTGACTCATCAGAATAGTGAATACTTTCTTTATATAGTAAATAGACACACCAAATTTGGGATTTTTAATTTATCTGGTGCATTTAATTCTGAAAATACACAGAAATGTTTAGAATTTTGAAACATGTAAAACAATGCAAGGAAATGTTTAGTATCTAAAATATTCAAGATATCTTGAGTATTAAAGATTCTGAACTATTTCTAAGACACTATTTAAATGTTTATGGTTTATGTTATTGAACATATTAACTCCTCTGTACAAAAGGTCATATTTTTTGTTCATATTTCAGTCTTATCAACATGGATTGTCCCGTTTTGGACAAACCTGTGGATTTGTCGATGATAATGTAACTTGAAATAAAAAGAATAGTAGAATAAACAAGGAAACAAATGCAAAGTAGAAGCATTTCCATTAGTGATCAAAGACCCTACTGTGTGCATACAGTATGTAGGTATGCATATGTACTGTATACAATGAATATACGATGAATGTATACTATATGCAATGAATATATACTCTATACACAGAGAAGCTTTTTCTGAGTTATAACATGATATTGATTTGTTTAACACTTTTATTCACTGTATAATATTTTTTTTTCTTTCCGTGAGTGATCTGTCTTAGAATGCATAACTAGTTAACTTAACTTATTTTCTTTGACTTTGTATGTTTTTTTCGGGTTGAATTGGACACATCTGAAAATGGCTTTTGTTTTAATTATTTCAATAAATAAATACTCATCTTACTTAAGCCCACTATGGGTTGTTATACCTTGCAAGTGAAAAAGAAGCATCCAATAAGAGCTCAGTATGATTGGGACCTTTTTCAGTACTGTTATTAAAGCATCTCCTGTTGATCCTCATGAACCTCATGAGAATACTAAGAGTGTACATAGCTGTCACGAAGGCCACCTGGAAGAATCTGAAATATAAGATGATTAATTTAAATGCCTTTTGATCACAGTATATTTCCATAATTATTCTATATTATTATACATATATTATTATATCCATATTTTATTTACTCACTTAGAATTAAAAAGTACTTCATGAAGAATTTACCAAATCATTTTTCTTTTCTTTTCTTTTCTTTTCTTTTTTTTTTTTTTTACTTTGGCCGTTCTTCCCAATGGCTACAGCTTTGTTTATTTTAGGAAACTGAGTTGACTGATTTAATATTTATCCATCTGACTTTCACTCGAAATATTTCTAAATCACGTGTTCTGTCTTTGTCGGAAGTCATTACCATGCTAAAGGAAAGTTTATAACACTCGGGCCTAGCATGCTAGCATGTTTAATCAAAACCTGTTTACATTCCATAGCATTCATCATTCCACTGATTTTCACCAGATCTCCTACACTGGATAACTGGATAAGATTGATCTCAAACCAGGACAGAATCCTGTACTCCTGCAGCCTTGTACTTTTCTCCAGCTCTCTTTTGATATACCAGTGACTTTTTGAACCACAAGATTAAAATCTGGACTAGTCACGCTGCAGAAAATGATTTCTTAGGTTCTCTTAGACCATTTGCCCAAGATTTCTGCTCATAGCATGAATTTTGGTTCCAGACAAAACTGCCAGGTAGAAGCATTTGTCTACTAGATTTGATTTTCTTTCCCTTAGGAAACCTGTAACAGTGGATCATAAGAAGCAGACGTGTTTTCTGTCTTTAGCTTGTCTAGTTATTTTTCAAGTTATTTTCACGGTTTGGTACATCAAATCTGGAAAATCCAGTTTGGTAACCTGTTGTCTTCTGATCATATCTTTTCTGATACAAAACTGGGACTTTTTGTCTAGTTGTCCAGATAAATGGACCTAAGGCTTCTGCACAGTTCTCTCAGTATAAACCCACAGATTTTACAGGACAGAGTGCAATAACGTAAGGGACCCAGTTTGGTATGCCTGAGTCAGAAACAAAGAACCTTTTTTGTGCCTTTTTGTGGATTGACATTGACACTGAAATGTGAGCAGAGAATTGCACAGAGTTGTTGTGAATGAAGTGGTGTGCCCCCTACTGATAAATCACTACCATTCCACTTATTATATTATACACACAGCACATATCAGACATAACAGTGGTAAAGGACTGATAAATTCATGAACAGAATGGGTCATTGAGAGTTGTTACAACTCTAAAACTTTTGAGTTTCATGTTCCTTCTGATAAGGCATTGTTTTTGTTTTTTGTTTGAGCGTTAAATCAGCATGTGACTACTACTTTCTCCAAGCAAGAGAGCTTACTGTAGTAAATATAGCTGCTATATGTGTGAAAGCTTGTTCTTTTCTGAGAAATTTGTATACTTTCCACTCCACTGAAATGCTGTGAATGGGCAAAGTGCCCTTCCATAATAAAAGTCATATTCCTCTGGAAATATCATGTATACTATAAACACCGGCCTAGTGGTGTAAACAGGTGTGAATCTTAATGAGTGGACATGCGTGTAAAAACACAGTCAAGAGCCTGAGGGTGTACCCATAAGGGCACTGAAGTAATCTGACCTGGCTTGGTGCTTTTACTACTACGCCTGAGTATAATCTTCCATGCCAGTGCATTTCAAGGGCAATGTCTTAAATATAATGTATTAACTTAGGGCAAAATGAAAGTTGTGCAATGACAAGTCCTAGTTTCCCTTTTCTGTTGGTTACTGAAGTTAAGGTTGGGTCTAGATTTAGGTGTATGAGTAGCATTAATAATTTTGTCAATAGATGGCCCCTCACAAGGATAAACCTGTGTGTGTGTGTGTGTGTGTGTGTGTGTGTGTGTGTGTGTGTGTGTGTGTGTGTGTGTGTGTGTGTGTGTAGTTGTGTGTGTGTGTGTGTGTGTGTGTGTGTGTGTGTGTGTGTGTGTGTGTGTGTGTGTGCACTCCATTCAAGCAGAGTTCAAGTTATAATAGACATTGTTAAAAATACCCACATTTTGTATCTAAAACTGGTGTTCTCTTTAAGAGACAACACACCTGATCTCAGAACGCATTTTCAATTTAATTTGCCCTTCAAGATTAAAATATCAAGGAGTTCATTTAATGAACGGTCTGATTTATAATTTCATGGAAGAGTAGCATTGTCAGACTCATTTTTATTATTTTTTTAAATGGTTCATAGACCAAACTGCTAGATAGTGAAGAATGATTACATTTTCCTTACACTCTTATTTGTCTTTTGTGCTTCGGGTGTGTCTCTATCAGTGCATTAAATTGCCTGAAAGCAGCGCTACTTTTATCTCTGTTATCATCAAAGCACACTGTTTCATAACCACATAAGCATGCTCGTGTGATTATGAAACAGTGTGATGCATATATGTTTTACATTGTCATATGTGATATGTGCCTGAAAATGCCTATATAGGCTCAGCCTTAAGAATGGGGTACGGTACAGTTATCAGTTGATTCAGGCTCACCAACTGGTTTTAATATAGCAACTTATACATGTGCAAAGTCTACTGTGGGTATTTTTCAAATAAGGTAGTATTATATATATATATATATATATATATTAGATATTGTAGGTTTTATAGTGAAAGTAATTGTCACATTTGAATAGTGCATAGGTAGTAGTTTACAGTCACTGAATGGAATCATGAGTAATTTCCTACAGTTCTGCCTGAGTCACAATTCAGAGACTTTGTACTGGCATGAATACAAAGTGTTCCATCTGACACCACATGGCAGCACGACAGCGACCCCGTTCTGCATGAAAACACAAACCTCTTTATCATACATTCAAATATAAACGCACTAACAGACACAGACACACACCTACCTTTTTTTTTGCAGACTAACCTAATAATTTTCATAGCATGTTATGTAAACCTGAAGTGTGTGCATCTCCTTAAGCAGTGGCCAGATTCCTGAGTTTAGCGTAATGAGAATATCACACAATAGTATTTTAGTTAGTACAAAAAAAAACAAAAACGATTGCCATTATTGATGTGTCCAAAACCAGCTTTTTTGTTACCTAGTCTATTCTTTACTGCTTAAGTGCTGAAGTTGGTAGCTTGTTCTTTCCTATAACAATATATCTCAAATTGCTTTATTCTTCTATACCTCAGAAGAAATTTGCCCAAATTTACTTTTATATTAATTAAAGAATATAGTGCAGAAATTAAAGAGTGACAACGCATACTATTAGCCATTTCAACACTGGAGACTGTGTTGTGTATACACTATGTATGATGGTGAGTCAAATGAAAACCTTGAAAATAACTTATAGAGGTATCTGGCCAGAACACTTTCACATTAAATGAAATGGAGGTTATGTAGAAAAATGATACAAATGATAGAAATATACAATACCAAAAAAAAAAAATTATAATAATAATTAATATATATATATATATATATATATATATATATATATATATATATATATATATATATATATATATATATATATATATATATATAATTTTCATTTGACTCACCCTCATAACATACCACACTAATCAATTTTAGTTGTGTCAGTATGAAAATACAGATAATTTGCTCTTTGATTTGCATAGATCCTACACTGCAGAACTGACTGCTTATATAACAGATGAGGCCTAGCTGAAGCACAGCACTTTCTTCAGATGGAAAGACATAGAGCAATGACACATAAGCTTGGCATCTTCTTGTTTATTTCTGTCCCCTCCATTACCAACTTATCAACCAGAATATGAACTCCCTGTCTTATAGACAGAAGCAAGGCAGAGCATTCAGTGCAGACTTTATAACAGAACACTTACTCATTCTTTGTACATGTACGCCCTTGTGAGTTGTGTACGTCAGTTTCCTCATAAAAGTTTGTGCAGATGTGTGTCCTGTAGTGTGTGAATAAATTATTATGCACTAGATCTCCTCACGTGTGAATGTGTGTGCTTTGGTGTGCACATTTTTATTTTAGTTGTTTACAGGGTGCTGAATTATCAGTGTCATGCTGACATGGAACAAAAAAGTATTTCTTCCAGTGGAAGGAATGTACAGTAGGCTTGATAAGGGCAGACACATGGAGCGTGGACAAACCAGTACCGCTCACACGTCATTAGAGTCGCAGGTGACAAGTCAGTCTGGTAGCCTAGCAACATTGTTCAGAGGTGCTGCAGATTTGATTGCCCTCTTTGTAGCCCTCCTTCTCTTCTTCACTGAGATCCAGTCAGCATTTTGAATATAATGGCTCCATGAGTGTCATACTATACCTGTATTAGCCTTTTTTTTTTAACCTAACTGGTATCAGTGTTTGTCAGATCAGTAGTTTCCAACAATGACGTAACTGAGAAATAAGTAGTGTCCAGCGCTCGGAAGATTAATTATATCATTACAGGACCAATTAAAGTTCAATAGACATACAAAAATGTTGGATACACTTTTAATCCATATCAGTCTGTGGTGACAAGAAGGTTTTTAGTTCAATTCCCAGGACTCATTGAGTTCCACCATTGTGCTTGTTAATTACTTGGGTTAAAAGATTCTGTGAAATGAATAAATGTAAACGCTGCCACTCAATTAAAATTGTTTCACATAATTCTTGCTATATTCAGCTATGTTTTTTTTTTTTTTTTGCACATGGATATGGGATCCCCGATTAAAAGGAGATTCAGGTATGTCATTGGAACTCAACATAGCTGGAATTAAAGCTGCGAACAATAGATAAGGACATACATAAAGAGCATGGACAAACTAATGCAATTAAAAAGAGATGGATGATGAGTCATTTGGTTGCTTGGCAACTGTGTGCAGTGGTCTCTCTGTCAGGTTGTAACATTTATTTAATCATGCTCACACTCAGACATCTTTTACTGAACAGCTCTGTATAGCTAGTTTAACATAATGCCTGAAATAGAGGTCCATTTTCATACAGCAGTCTGCTTTGAAATACACACTGCATATGGTGCTGTTTATGATAAATTAGCATGAATGGAACGTGGACTGGAAGCCTAAAGCATATGCCTTTCATTAATAAAGCACCCTCCAAATAAATAATGACATACTGACTTTGTTTTAAAGTATATTGAATATAATTTAGAGTATATATTAAATTTTATCATTTATAATATAACTGAATTGCAATTTAGCCATTAAACCTCTTTAATTTACTATTAGCGCAAGGCAACTGGTCAAACAAACTTGCTTGTTTGAAAGAGCAGGCCAGTGCAAACAGTAAATAACATTCTTGGTTATTACTTTCTAATAGGATGTTCATGTGGGTAATGATCAGCTGTCCACATACTTTTGGATATATATATATATATATATATATATATATATATATATATATATATATATATATATATATATATGTATTGTATAACGGTCTTTATTATATGTAACAATCAATGTAAAAACAATAATGTGTATATAATACAAATATAAACGCATTAAAGAACTGTCCTCATTTTTTTATATAACAGCGCCCCCTTGTGCATTAACAGCTTCCTCACAAGTATTTCCGTCTTTCGCCATTTTACACGCAACATCCGGTTGTGCAGCAGCCATTTTGTCTGTTCGTGCAAGTCCGCCCCAACACGGTCACGAACAGCAGTTCCCCCTTGGATAATATTAAAAAAATATCGCTCTCTAAATTTCACTTGGACGTAGAAATAGGTTCAGGACATTCCCTTGTGAATTTTAGAAGGAGAAGCGCTCGCTGGTTTTGGGCTTGATGAGAGTTTATTTATGTCGTGTGTGAGTGGCGCCAGTCGTGTGTTATGTCGAGCGAGGAGAGCTACTTGGCCATCCAGCGCTATTTAACGGAGGAGCGCGAGCCCTATGCCCCCGGCACTCACGGCAACGTCAAGAGGAAAATCCGCAAAGCAGCCGCTTGCTACGTCGTGCGGGACGGGGTGCTGTTCTACCAGCGACGGCACCGGGGCCAGGAAGGCTTCACCGAGCTGGAAGTGGTGCTGCAGGCCGAGCGGCGGAAGGAACTAATCTTCCAGGCGCACATCTCGAGAGGGGAGCATCTCAATCAGCAGCTCACCTGGGAGAGCCTTTCACAAAAATACTGGTGGAGAGGTACATCACCTTATAACACATGATATACACCATCTCCTCTCTCTGTATATTCTTCCGCTGTATAGCTAACCTAGGGTATGAATGAATGGTTTTTACCCTAGACGTTATTGCAGTGCACTATATGTCCGTTTGGGACCGAGCCAGTGGGATTTATCCCATCAGGCAGTGCTGCGAATGGGTACTTCCGGCGAGATAATCAGCTAATCATCATTTTACAACAAGCAGCATATCAAAACGCATTGATCAGAAATGTAGCGTGTGATATATATATATATATATATATATATATATATATATATATATATATATATATATATATATATATATATATATATATAATTAATTAATAGTAACCTGAGACTAACTTGAACTTCCCTGTGCTGTACATTGTGAGGTAATTCTGAAGAAAGACAAAAAACAGACAAGGTATTGGCAACCAGGAAGCTGGACTTAATTTGACTATATAATTGAAATAATGATTTATGGTGTGTCAGTTTCAGTACACACAACTAAGGTAGTAACAGTTTCATTTAGTCCCGTCCCTTTCCACCTGCTGGAAAAAAAAACCCCAACAACCCCTGACTAGAAACCGTCACAGAAGTTCTAATGGTTTCTTCTACAAGTACCATTACAAACCATCATCCAACCATTAGAACCCTTATATTATTGCTCCTTAATGGTATCTGCTAGACATCTTAGTCATGCTACCAATGGAAGGTAACGAATTACCAGTTGAGACCCACGGGGACCATTAAGAGTTTCTCTGAAAACCAATACAATCACTACTATAGCCTTTAAAACTTTTACAGATTCTATGAGGGTTTTTTCTGGCACGATCCTTTAATCGTGCTTACCACATATTAGAGTTGACCGATGGATCGGTTTTGCTGATTAATCGGCACTGATAACTGATTGCTGGAACTATTGGTGAAAATCCACACATAGTTTTTCCTAGTTGCGTCTGTTGTGAGAGCGTCTGAGAAGGGTCCGCTGTCGTTACACAGCACGAGAGCGGCCTAAAAACCTTTTTACATTTTGGATGTATCTATTATTGCTATTTGGAGAGTTACTTTTTGTTTTTTTCTGGATGTATAACTTTTATTTACTTTAATATATATTATATATATTTATTTCATTTTAAGAAGTACAGTACATTTCATGGTACAGTCAGTAATGTTTATTTTTGTAATAAAGTATACTTTGAGTGCTATGTTTTCATTCAGTATCAATCAGTTGATTAATCGGTTATCAGCAGGTACTGCCAAATTTACTTATCTGTAAATAACCTCTAACCACGTTATCATTAAATATGTACTGTTCAATATCCTACAGAACATTCCAGTTTAGACTGACCATCTGCCCAAACTGAGCTGGTCAAACTGGTAGACAACTTTACCACCTGGTAAACGCTGGTAGAAAGGAAAGAGTTTCTGAATGATCTTTTCTAATGCTCCATCATAGACAAGTCTTTTTTTTCTTCTTCTTCTTCTTTTTTTTTTTTAAAGAAAGTAATGCAACACTAAGGCATAAAATTTCATTTGCTGATTTATTTAGTCAAGTAATAAGGAACCTGGAAAATAATTTACCATTACCAGCTGATGAAGATGGTCTACCAGCTTGGCCAGTGTTTTGATCATATCCTGCTGGATTTCTTCAGCAGAGTGTTTTTTTAGAACGTATTTCTTACACCAAAACCTGTGAAAATATCTTCCAGCCCCATATTGTTTCTTCCATGCAGATGAGTTGATAAGAGACTGTTTTGCATCTGTGGTGATGTTCTAGGAATCCTAAAGCAGGTAAAGGATTGCATCAGGGACTGTGGGTGCCAGCAGAAACCGGAGCGTGGGAGAGGCAGTGCTGAGGATGGATCAGGTCCCCGAGGTCCATGTAGACGAAAGGAGGAGGACGAAGAAGAAGAGGAGGAGAAAGATCTTGAGGAACTGCATGCCGTCTTTCAGATGAAGTCAAAGGGCACCAGTGTTGACAAACATGAACTGGTTTTTGTAAGTGTATCATTTGTATTGAGTTGATATCAGTGGGACATAAGGAATAAAACATGGTGGATTGTGTTTTTACAGGAAAATAATCAGTGACAGGGTGGTGTGATAAAGTTTCCTTGTCAGTTATTTCCAGTACAAGTCTAATGGCTTATGAGCTAAATGTAAAAATGGACTGTCCTGAACTTTATCTGCCATGCAGAGAAACAGACAGACATGTGTAATAGTTAAGACATTGTTGTGTGTTTTTGTCCTCTAGGTGGACAGTAAAGGTGTTGTAAAGCAGTTCCTGCCCAAACATGGCCAGACCATGTTGGATAAACTGAATCAGCAGCGTTTAAATAACCAGTTTTGTGACATTACCTTGCTCATCGAGGCTGAAGAGTATCGGGCACACAAAGCTGTCTTGGCTTCCTGTAGTGCATACTTCTATGAGCTCTTTGTTGAGAAGGGTGCTGTAGCCAGCCATGAAGCCGTTGTGGATCTCTCTGGTAATTGCACCTGCTATAACCACTTCTATTACTTGAGAAAGTAACGTGTTAAATATCAGACAATCGGGTTGGTGCAAGAATATAAAACTTGCATTGTTTGCATGTGCTTTTTTTTTGTGTTTCTACCTGTCAGGCTTTAGCAAGGCAAGCTTCCTGCCTTTGTTGGAGTTTGCCTACACTTCAGAGCTGACGTTCAACTTCTGCATTATGGCAGAGGTGGCCATGCTTGCACGGCACCTGCACATGCCTGAAGTGCTTCAGATTTGCGAGTCGGTGCATAAAAAAGTGGAGGAGCAGAAACTAATGGTCTATCAGCAAGGAGACGTGCACACAGTGATAGCCAGGGAAACTCTGCCTGCTCAGCCAGTGGCTCCTTCTGACTCTGGAGCTTACGTGGTGGCCATGGCGAGTGATGGCCAGGCAGTGGTGGCTCGTTCTTTACAGTCTGAAGCTGAACACTCCATCGCCGTTATCACAGGTGAGGACGGAACGGCTGAATCCCTGGCTTTGCTTGCTGGGGCGACAGTAGACGGGGAAACTATGACGGTGGTCACTCACAGTGGCCAGGCTGGCTTGCCCGAATCACTCTCTATTGTTGCTCATAATGGGCAGTCAGAAGCAGGTGAAACCATGACTGTGGTCACTCACTCTGGACAAGCGGGCTCAAGTGAATCCCTGGCTGTGGTTCAGGCGTGCTGGACAGTCGATGAGCCTCAGGTAGAGGAAACGCCAGTAGCAGGAAGCATGGAGCCTGGTGCCTACATTATTAGCGTAGAACCTGGCAAGATGGCTCCTACTGAGAAGGTTCATCTAATTGCATCGCCACCAGTTCTTCAGGAGGAACCACTGGTCCAGGCTTTAGAGCCTCTACCCCAGCAGGTGGTGACTGGGCAACAACCTCCAGCCTCTGCACCTAAGAAAAGGGGGCCAGGGAGGCCCCCAAAGGTAAAGCATTCCCCACCAGAGCAGGAACCAGTAGTGACCGAGGTTGCAGAGAGCGTTGCAACGGGAGGAGAGGACGTGAAGAAAGAGGAACAAGAGAGTGGTGACCCTAACAAGAGGTTCCTGAGGAAGCGTTCAGTGAGGGAAGGAGGATACATTCGTCTGCATATGGGACTTGAGACCGAGGAGGAGATATCGGACACTGTGAAGGTATGAGTGCAGGCTAAATTTCTGGCAAATATGAAGTTCAAAACGATACGGCTTACATGAAGTATCAAAGTATAAATGGTTATTCTTTGGATATCAATGAATAATGCATTGTAAATTAGAATATACTATTTTAATAGCTTAAAGTGGTCACCTGTTTGTGATTGTTACTTTTCCACAGACAGAAACTTTTTAGACTAACCTCAAAAAAGGTATATACAGTCACTGCCCTCCAGAATGATTGGCACACTTCAAGAAAGTGAGGAGGAAACATGCATGATAAAAATACATGGTCCATCCATTTTTAAAATGTTAATGTTGAAATAAAATTATACGTTAGAGCTCAAAATACTGCTATGCTTTTTCGTGAACAGTGCCAATAATACTCGAAGCCACTGTATATACGCTTGCAAAATAAAAGCTACAACCATTGACCAGTTTCATTTACACCTACCATGTGTGTACTCATGGAAGTAAACTATTCTGTTGGTATTGCTATGCACTGTTGAAAAGGAACAATCACAGGACCATTGTTGATGATATTATTTTGGGTAGTGGAACCAAAACGTTTTACTGATATAATGGCCAATAGGAGTAGGTACAGATTAGGCATATTGATGTAAAAAAAAACAAAAAAAACAACTATGTATGAAAATGGATTTTATTTTGTTCTCAGCGGCCGGTGAAGCGAGGCCGTGTGTCCCAGTCACTAAAGAGATCATCAGCTGACTCTTCTGAAACCGAGTCTCAGGCTGCCTCTGATGGTACAAAGACACTGCCTGAGGGAGCAGAGGACGTTGGGCCAGAGGTGATGTCTGTAGAAGAAGGGCCAGCACGGGAAAAAACAGAAGCAGCAGTGGATGGAGAACACACATGCAGCGAGTGCGGCGTGGTGTTTCAGAGACGCTACACCCTGATCATGCACATGTTGAAACACGAGAAGTCGCGCAACTTCAAGTGCACTGTATGTACATACTCTGTTATGACTGCTTACTTTGTGCCTGGTTGTGTCTGTGCACAATTGTTAGTCATTTTTGTCGTGTAGTTTGTCTTTTGGGGCTTATACGTATATTAGGGCTGGAGGGAAATTGATTGTGGCACAAATATCAATTCACTTTAGTTTTATTTGTATCGAGCTTTTAACAATGGATATTGTCCCAATGCAGCTTTACAGAAATATATACATTTTGAATGTAACCATCAGTTTTTGAACACCGAGTGTTTGATCACTACACAAACAGAACATCTCTTTTTTGTGTTCACCTTAAATACAGTGGTGATATAAAGGGAGGTTTTCTGTCGGCGTTTGATTAGGCTCCCACTTGGCTGATACCATCTCCCTTAAGTGCTCAGTCTAAAAGCACAACATAGCTGTTGATTAGCAAAAAAAATAGACAACGTAGAACTTCATATGATCATACGCGCATGGGTATATACATTGTGTGTGTAATTTTTATATATATATATATATATATATATAAACATAAAACAGGGGTGCCCACACTTTTTTGACTTGCGAGCTACTTTTAACATGACCAGTCAGATCTACCTCCATTAAAAATGCTAAACATATATTTATTCATATATATATACTGAGTATACTTTAAATATATATACACAGTATATATGTTCATGTACCTTGTATAACTGCATGAGCCCTTATGGCACACTACAATTCAGTACATTTTGGTCAATACCTTACTCTGATGACTTGCACTGAATAGAATCGGCCAGGGTTGCACAGTGCGGACAGTAGCTGCTTGTAGCCAGCCTCAAGCAGGCCTCCAAATGATGATCAGTCATTGTGGAACGGTATTCGGACTTAATAATCTTCATGTGGGGAAAAGGCTGACTCACATAAATAAGTAGAGCCAATTAATAATGCAGTCAAGGAAGTTGTACATTTCCTCATGTTTGGGTACTTTTCCCCTGTGAGTAAGTTCCAAAACTGTCCATGAGCCCTGGACTTCAGCTGAAGCTTAGTCTGTAGTTTCAAAATCTCATCCTCCACTTCAGACGAGTTCAGGTGAAACAGCGTTGCAATTTGGGATGCGAGTGAATCAACCTCAACATCGTCCCTAAACGGGTAGCACATGAATGTAGTCTTGAAAGCGTCTGTGAAACTCTGAGCGACAGACAGCTGTCAGTCTGCTCCGTGTAGCGTGCAATGTTCAACTGCGCACAAGCCTTCCGCTGCGTCTCCAGATCTGACGCGAGGTTTCGGAAGTTCCCAAAATCATGGCGCTGCAGCTCTGAGGACAGAAGTTGCATTTTCCGTTTAAAGGCATTAACTGAGCTGATCATATTGACCACGGATTTGTCTTTTCCTTACAGCTCCAAATTAAGCTCATTTAACATGTTGGTCAGACCGGTTACAAATGCCAAGTCCAGCATCCACTGATCATCACTGAGTTGGGTGTATTCTGCATGTTCAACAGCACAGAGAAACTCCCTTATCCCCGGACAGAGCTCTCGAAATCGCTGCAGGAATTTACTCCTACTAAGCCATTTCACGTCAGTGTGTAGCAGGAGCTCCGAGTGTTCGCAATCTGCCTTTTCCAGATGCGCACGGAACAGCTGTCTTTGAGGTGCTCCATCACGTATAGAACAGGCCACATAAATGATCTGTTTCATGTTTAGCATTTTTGCGCATAAGGTTTGTTGGTGTATTATGCGGTGGTAATTAAGGAAGTCGGGGAAAGCATCGTCTTTCACCCCCTGTGCCGTGGTGACTGATATCAATTTGCACACCGGGAGCTGGGTTTAGTCAATGTAGTCTTTAAAAGACTGAAAAATGTCCTCTCCCAGCGTGAGTTCTTTCATGGGCAGTATTGTTAACAGCTCTTCTTTTGCAGTCATATCTGTAAAAACCATCCGAATAAAAACGCACAACTGGGCTGTATCACTTACATCCGTAGACTCGTTCAATTACAGTGAGAAACGCGCAATCTGTGATGTCCTTCCAAAGCTGTTGTGTCAAATCCTCGGCCATGACTTCACAGCGCCGTGTAACTACTTCTTGATAGCTGGAGAGCTTTGATTGAAGATAATATTTTCGGTTTTGTTTTTAAAGTCCCGAAACAACGAGTCAACTGCGTCTACGAATGCCTCTTTTATCATCTCTCCGTCTTGGAATGACTTCTTGTGTTTAATGATGGAGTGACTCACCCGGAACAATGCTTCGGTGGCTGCCTTAGGATTTGAAGTCATCCGTGAAAAAATGACTGCTGTCCGGACAACTGGGATTTTAGTTCCTTCCTCTTCCTCTTCCTCAGCTCGCTTTTCGGAGGGAAGTCCGTGTCGTAGTTTTAATGAACAGTCCTAAAGTGCCGCTCCACATTTCCCTTATTCGGAATAGCAATGGGAGCTCGGCAGATCAGACAAACAAACTTCGAATATGACATCGTGGGAAAAATAAAAAAAAATCATCCTCCCATTCCGCATGGAAGTGATAAGACTTCGGTTTCTTGCTTGATCCCGCGACCTCACTCATTTTGTTCCCTTTCTTCAGTAGGAATAAACTGGGAAGTTAACTCCGTGATTTCGCTCGCTAGCCTTTAGCGCTGGCGCGTTTGATCGCACGCGTGGAGAGAGAAAAGACGAGATCTCAGACTGGCTGTCCTGTACATCAACGCTAAAATCTATTTTTTTTATTATTATTATTTTTTTTTTTGAATGGCGATCTACCCGCACTTCCTTTGCGATCGACGTATTGGGCACCCCGAGTAAACACTCAATACGGGTTTTTGTTTTTATTGAAGCAAAAAAAAGTTTTCCAACACCCATCACCAACGTGAAAAACTACTTGCCCCCTTAAACTTAAAATCTGGTTGTGCCCATTGTTCGCAGCAATAACTGCAACCAAACGCTTCCGATAACTGTACATCGGTCTTCCACTTACTTCCAGGACTAGGACTTACTCCTATGCTTTGGATCATTGTCTTGCTGCATAATCCAGTTATATTGATTTTCAACTTGCAGACTGAAGACTGGACATTCTCCTTTATGATTTTCTGGTAGAGAGCAGAATAAATTTTTGCCTCAATTACTGCAAGTTGCCCAGACCCTGAAGCAGCAAAGCATCCCCACACCATCACACTACCACCACCATGCTTGCCTGTAGTTATGATGTTCTTTTTGTGTTAGTCTGTGTTTGGTTTACGCCAGATGTAACGGGACCCTTGTCATCCAAACAGTTCCACTTTCAACTCATCAATCCACAGAACATTCTACCAAAAGGTTTGAATATCATCGTGTGTTTTGGCAAAATTCAGATGAGCCTTAATATTCTTCTGGGTTAGCAGTGGTTTTCACCTCGCCACTCTTCCTGGGTGCCTTTTTGCCCAGTGTCTTTCTGATAGTGGAATCATGAACAGTGACCTCTATCGATGCAAGAAAGGCCTGTAGGTCCTTTGATGTTGCCTTTGGATGTTTTGTGACTTCCTGGATGAGTAGTTGCTGTGCTTTTGGATGAGTTTTGGAAGGTCGGCCACTTCTGGGAAGGTTCACTACTGTGCCAAGTTTTTCCATTTGGAGATAATGGCTTTCACTGTGGTCCTTTGCAGTCCCAGAGCCTTTGAAATAGATTTGTAACTCTTCCCAGACTGATGTATTTCAATCATCTTCTTCCTCATCATTTCTGGGATTTCTTTTTACTTTGGTGATAGTGTGTTACTGGGTAAGACATTTTAACCAACTTCATGCTGTTGAAAAAGTTCTATTTAAGTGTTGATTTGATTGAGCAGGGTTTGCGGTAATCAGGCCTGGTTGTGTCTAATCCACCTGAACCCCATTATGAATTCAGTTTCATAGATTTAGATTTTTTTGATAGATCATAGATGGATTTTTAAATGAATAACATTATCATTTAAAACTTTTTGTGTTTATATATATATATATATATATATATATATATAAAAACAAAACAAACAAACAATAAATAAAACTAGCCATCAACAATATTCAACCATGTCTCGCTTGGGTCCACCCAGAAACAACTGCAGAGCTTAATATCACGCAGATTGAAGCACATCATTGATTTGATATTTTATTAGCAAGGACTTTCATTTGTACAAGATAGTAGAAAATACAGGGATCTGATAACCTGATTCAGAGTTGAGGTATGAGAAAAATGTCAAATATTGCAGTAATACATCACAATCTTATTACATATAAAGAAAAAACAAATCATAATGCTTATTGATTTGGCAAGCAAATATCATTTTGATATCAAGTCGGGAATGCACTTCTGTTCCCTGCACCTCATATACAGACTTTGAAGTACATAATGTGTGTAAATCCAGTGATATTAAGGAATTGTGATCTTGTTCCAGCTGTGTAATAAAGAGTTCCAGTATGCCGTCTCCCTTCGTGCCCACTTGGCTCGTCATAAGCATCAGAAGACCCAGAGATCACCTTTGGCTCGAGTAGCAACTGATGAGGTCTCAGAAGGGTTAGAGGGTCAGGCCAAAAGTCGCACCAAGCGTGAGTTTGTGTGTGACATTTGCGGTAAGACACTGCCCAAGTTGTACTCTTTGCGCATCCACATGCTGAACCATACAGGTGTGCGGCCACACTCGTGCAGGGTCTGTGGGAAGAGCTTTGCCACCAAGCACAACCTGAAGATGCACCGAGCTCTGCATGATTCAGCCAAGCGCTTCTACTGCACCATGTGTGAGAAGTCCTTCGTCAGCAAGAGGAGCCTGAATGAGCACATCAGCATTCATACAGGCAAGTCTAGTACACAAACACCCATTCTCAAAGCTGAATAGTATAAAGTAGACTAACATTTTAATAAAACGTTCTGAATTGCTAATGGTGAATTTACACGCACATTAGACGCATAATGACCTTGTAGTGTGATTGGACCACGCATGAAAATCAGTTAATGTGCGTTTATAAATGTGTCAGTCATGAAACATGTTAAACTGCTTGCTAAATAATTTCAGTAACCTCATACATTCTTCTTTTTTCGGTTTTTAAATAGGTGAATCAAAATATTTTTGCCAGACGTGCGACGCATCGTTTCACCGGGCGTCTGGACTGAGCAAACACATGAAAAAACATCAACCTAAACCAGAGACCCGTTCCTATCAGTGTTCCCAGTGAGTTTCTATTACGCACCTATACACAGAGAAATGCTTCGCTATATACACGTTTACAGATAAACATTACGTAAGCATTTTGACAGACACACACGTGTGTGGTGGCTGTGTTTTGTTCCCACTCTACAGCTGTGATAAGAGCTTCTACGAGGCGAAGGACCTGCAGCAGCACATGAATAAGCACTTGGGCGTGAAACCCTTCCAGTGCCAGGTGTGTGGGAAAAGCTACAGCTGGAAGAAGGACTGGTATTCTCACGTTAAATCGCATACCGTTGCAGAACCTTACAGGTAAGAGTAGAAATCAGGCTAACATTCCTCCTCTGAGACACCTAGCCACTATATGACACACAGCCAGCCACTACATTTCTTACCTGCCAAACACACGCTATTACAGGACAGCTGAATACACTCACCCATAAAACAAGGTCAGTTATATTCTTGAGGCACGTGGCTCCTTATTGGGTGCTTAATTTAAATTTTCACTACACTGCGGGGATTGGAACCATTATTGAAGATTGTGAAAGTAATACAAACTGCACAACAAATTGTTCCATGTTTCGCTGTGAATATTATGTTGGCATTAATGTAGCTTAATAAGCTACATGTATGACACACTAGGGATGCTCCGATCGATCGGCCAATAATCACATTCTATGACTCGGTCGGTAGTATCTAACGTGGCCGATCTCACGAAGCGATCGCATTTTGATGCCGTAAAACACGTGAAATCATTCAAGTTTAGCGTTGGAGTCATGTCATCACCAGTGTGGAATTATTACTAGGTCTCAAGAAACAATGAAAAATTCGCAGTTTACCGTGTATTTTTAAAGGCCTATCAAAATGTTTACTGTAAGACGAATATTTGTTGTGCTTATTTATTTGATTCTCAATTAAAACAACAATAACCAAGGCAACATCTGTGGTATTACTTTATCTGGGGGGGAGGGTTAACCATGACGGTCAACAGAAAGCTTGCATATCACTTATATAAAGCTTGAACGATCGATATCAGCCATTTATGATGACAAGAAATCTGTAATTGTATCTGCTGCATGACTCCTGATCGGAGCATCCCTATGACCCACCACTAGAAGTCGACACGATGCACTATTTTGACGCTTTCCGCTCACTTTTTGTATAATAAAGAAATAATCACAAAATGGGGCACTTTGTTGTCATGCCATCTTATATAAAGCAAGCTTTGGTACAAAGTTGTTAGATAAACATGAGTTGAAAAAAAATATGTTTGGGAACGTTTGACGAGCTTCCCCCACTAGATCACATAATGCAGGAGAGTACTTCCCTGTACCTAAACTAAAAATGTTCCTAGAAACGGGCTCCAGTAAACTAATTAATATAATAATTGATTAAGATATACTCTTCACAGCACCCATTACACACAGTAAATAAATAAATAATAAATACACAATAAAAGATTGAGCTTATTTCCGTCGAGGTCCTCAGTAGCCCAAAGCCCAAATGTATATGATGCACAATATTAAAAAATTTTAAACAAAAGTGGCACTGCTATTTAGTACTTCTAAATGATAAATATTTTGGCTGCCATTTCTTATTGGAAGCTCAAAATGCTCTGCACATCCAAAGTCAAAGCAGTAGAGCTAACTAGCTCTAGCTTCTAAAATAAACGTAGGTTCATATTCTCTGTCATGTCATGCATGCACTTAAATACATTTAGTATTTTTAAAATATTTGAAAGAAAGAAAAGTTCAAAATATTCAAGATTCTGCATTACTTTTTAGGTCGCTGTTTCAATACAATACAAATAACAAATTTGCTTTATTGGCCATGTTAACTGTTTTGTCCAAAAGGTCAGATTTTGCTCATGCCTAATCTCTTTTATTGAAACGAATCATGAGCTTTTGCACACACTTGCTATGTGAGCTCAAGTGCACACTGTCATTAAAACAAAAAAGCAGATACACCAAATACTAAGAAACTCTGAAATCCATGTAAATATTCTAATTTTCACCAAGTTGTTGTCAATATCATTTGTAATGAAAATTGTTCTATTCAAATAGAAAGGAATGCACAATAGAAGCATTTTCACTAGTGTGTTAGGAAAATGGAATATACATACTGTTACTTGTACTATAATGTTCAAGTTCAGCCAAGTTTTAAGATTTAAATTTTGAAAAAGTATGTACACTACTAGGTATAAGTTTGTGGACACTCGAGTGAAATGTTTCTCATGATCTTAAAAATCTTTTGATCTGAAACCGTATGATTAAAAATCGGTGTTGTAAGCAAAAATGTAATTACTTGGAGCGAAATATTCAGAAATATTATAAATACTAAATTATTTTGATTTATTTTGGATTTTTTTTTTATTACAACATAATTCCCATAGTTCCATTTGTTACACTTCAGAGTTTTGATGACTTTATTATAAAGGGCGGGGGGTCTAAACTTTTCACTGGTAGTGTATATGGGAGGGATTACCAACCACAGACAGCATATTTAACCTAAATCCTAATCCAAACTAGTTCGTATCTGGTTTCCTGTACTGGGTCTCAATCCGCCGTTGTGTTCTTGATTAGGTGTAATGTGTGTGGGAAGGAGTTCTTTGAGAAGGCCCTGTTCAGGAGGCACGTGAAAAAGGCCACCCATGGAAAGAAGGGCAGAGTCAAGCAGAACCTGGAAAGGGAGTGTGAACACTGCGGCAGGAAGTTCACTCAGCTCAGAGAGTACCGCCGCCACATGAACAACCATCAAGGTGAACTCGCGCAGAAGCATACACAAAACAATAGTTTGCTTGATGTACCCTTAATGCAAAACGCCAACTGGAATATATAGAGAAGTATCTGAACATTCACTGCAATAAAGAAATCTAGATTTTATAAATATGCATAGTGGAAATGTGAGAACCCTACATCTGCCCTCCCCCTCGTGTTTCATTGCCTGCATGTGCATATCGTAACTTAATAGCCGTCGATCATTTATGATGCAATAACACTTGTTTGTGACGTGTTCAGTATGCAAAAATGGTGGGAGAAACAGTGACTGTTTTTGCACTTTGACTAGTCTCGCACACACTCAATCTTCTCAAAGGACTTAATATTAATAACAAGTTTGTAAAGTGTAAATCTAACTTATTCTATTTGAGAAAATGCATGTTGATGAAAAGTCCAATTCAAAGTTTTTCCACTAGATGGCATTTCAGTCTTTTCACACAGGGGAACTTTCAAATAATGGACATTTACTCTGTCACTATTTACATCTTCAGAGAGGATTTCTGTACAGATATTTCAGTTGTGTTTTTGAGAACGCTGCATTAAATTAGCTTTTCTTCTCATTATTTGGAATATGTCGACTGGAATGGGTGATCATTTTGCACACCTATGAGTTGTTGAATTTTGAACTTGGAACTACTGAGATACATGTGTTTTATAAACTCCTCATTGAAGCTACAGCTGATTAAAAAAGTAATAAAAATTAATCCGATGACACTCATATTCAATGGGACATTGCTTTTAAAACACTGACTATGTTTATATGCACATCAGTATTCTGATATTAATCAGAATTTGGCAGTACTATAATTAGTGTTGAGTCGTGTAAGCGCCGCAATCCAATTGCCCGATTCAGATTAAGGCAATATTCTGATTCCCAGCCCTGGAATATGCCTGTTTTAATCAGACATTTTTTTTTTACATGTAAACATGTTATTCGGAAAATCCACTGAAAGAAGATATATGCACATGCTCAGTTCGCAAGGAATTGTTGGTGCTAACAGATGCTTAACTATAGACTAGGTATTTAGGAATGGCAACTTGTGTATACTTATATCAACCATGTATACAGAAATATTCTGTTGCCTGTATGTATATGATAATGATGGTCTTTATTTATCACATGTTCATATTTACAGGGAAATTCTTTTCATTAAATACCCCAGCATGTCAGGAAGCTGGGGTCAGAGCAGAGAGGGTTAGGGCCTTGCTCAAGGGCCCAACAGGGACAGCTTGGCAGTGATCGACCATTCGATCAGTAACCCAGAACCTTAACCGCCAAGCCACCGTTGCCTCCAGCTACCACTACCCCATATATAAACATCATATTCGGAATATGGCTGCAACCCGAATATATAACAGAAATTGATGTGCATGTAAACGTTGTCATTGTGTAGTATAACACAATTGTAACAAGTGTAATGCTCTCTTGTTCAATCCTGTCCTCTCTCCCCATAGGTGTAAAACCGTTCGAGTGTCTGACGTGCGGTGTGGCATGGGCTGACGCCCGCTCACTGAAGCGCCACGTGCGCACACACACAGGCGAGCGCCCCTACGTGTGTCCGCTGTGCCAGGAAGCCCACATCGATGCCCGCACGTTGAGAAAGCACATTTCTAAATACCATGGCGATCAGTTGCCAGGTAAGATCATGTTGGAGAAGGACACGCTACAGTTTCATAATCAAGGCACCCAGGTGGAGCACGCTGTCAGCATCCTGAGCCCCGAGCTGCCCCCTGAGCTGCGTCCAGCAGAGGCGCCCTCCACCACCGAGGAGATTGAAACTGTGCTCATCACAGAAGAGACTGTGGAGGCCATGCAGGCAATGAACGAGGGCTCTGTCTCTACGCTCTCAGACCAGAGCATCATGCAGGTGGTGAACTACGTCCTGGCACACCAGGCTGGTTCAAAGGCAGAGGAGGAGGAGGCCTCAGATATCATCCAGACAATGGAGGTGGAGGTGGCTCATGTGGCAGAGGTGGAGTGACAGAAACTCAAAGGATTAAAAGGAAAGAAATTAGAGCAGAACTGTGCCTAAATTGTGATTCAAATAATAAAAAAGGAAAAGTGTACCTGGCACATATAGGGTCAGTAAAGTTACCCAATTATTTTTGTTGTACAATATAACTTTAGGAACTTCTTCATTTGGAGTGCATGTGTATGATGCTTTACCCAGCAGTGTGTATGTGTGAGCATGTCCAAATGATTTGTATTCTGTACATATGTAGAAAAAAAAATGCAGTCTGGACTCGAGGAAATGCTAAGAATTTACAATAAAGTGCGTTAAATAGTTTACAGGAATGTGAGCTCTTATCTACAAAAACAGCTTTTTTCCCCTTTTTAAACAGTTTTAGATTTCTATGCATTATGGATGTGTGGTTTTTTGGGTTGACATTTACCTCGCAGAATGTGGGCAGCTGGCTGACTCGTAGTTTGCTGTACAGCATGGTTCAAGCAGTACTTCTACATGTCCTGATTCTCAACCAAGATGACAACCAAAGAGTGTAGTAATAGTACAGGGGGAAAAGTCTACACACCCCTGTTAAAAAGTTTTTGTGAAGAAAAATTTAAGATGAAATCATGTCAACATTTTCCACCCTCAATGTGAAATCACAACGTATAAAAATTAAGTGAAAAACAACAAAAAAAAATATTGGGGGGGGATCTTACAATAACCTGGTTGCATAAGTGTGTACACCCCTAAACTAATACTGTGTTGAATAACCTTTTGATTTTACACCACTCTTTTTTTTTTGGATAAGAGTCTGTCAGACTGCCCCATCTTGACTTGGCAATATTTTCTCACTCTTTCTTGCAGAAATCTAGATCCATCAAATTGTGAGGGTATCTCTAGTGCACAGCCAGCTTCAGATCACCCCACAGATTTTTGGTTGCATTTGGTTCTGGGATCTGTCTAGGTCATTCCAAAACATTGATCATCTTTTGGTTAAACCATTCCTTTGTTAATTTGGATGTATGCTTTTTGGTCATTGTCATGATGAAAGGTGAAATACCTTTTCATCTTCAGCTTACTAGCAGACACCTGAAGGTTTTGCACTAAAATCGACTGGTATTTGTAGCTATTTATGATTCCCTCCACCTTGATAAAAGCCCCAGTTCTGGCTGAAGAAAAGCTCCAAAGCGTGATTCTGCCACTAGCGTGCTTCAATGTGGGTATTGGGTTCTTTTGGTGATGTGCTTTTTTTTTTTTGCACCTTTTGGATTTATGGAATTATTATAACTTTTGGAATTGGTCTCATCAGACCACAACACATTTTGCTGCATTGTTTGGGGTGATTATAGTTGAGCTTGGATGTTGTTGTTTTTTTGTGTGAGAAAGGGCTTCTGTCTAGCCTTCCTACCCCATAGCCCAGACATGTGAAGAATACGAGTGAGTGTTGTCACATGCACAGAGTAATAAGTACTTGTCAGGTATTCCCGCAGCTCCTTTAATGTTGCTGTTGGTCTCTTGGCAGCCTCCCCAGTAAGATTTTGTCTTCTCCTTTTGTCAATTTTGGAAGAATGTCCTGTTCTTCCTGATGTCACTGTGGTGCTGCATTTTCTCTATTTGTTTTTGACGGCCTTCACTGTGTTCCCTGGTACATCTAATGTTTTGGAAATTCTTTTATACCTCTCTCCTGATTTGATTCCTTTCGACAGTGAGATACCATGCATGCTTTGTAAGCTCTCTGCGGACCACGGCTTCAGCAGTCAGATGAAACCAAGAAGAAAATCCTACAGAAACAGCTGGTCTTTATTTGGGGTTAATCAGAAGAATTTCATTGATGAGGGGTGTATGATGGTTACTTTTCAACATGAGATTGAATGTGATTGGTTCATTATGAACAGAGCCACATCCCCAATTATAAAAGTGTGTGCACACTTGTGTAGCAAGATTATTGTAAGTTTTAAATCTTTCCCTGAATTTAAAATTTTCCCTGAATAAATTTCTGATTGTTTTTTATATGTTGAATGATGTCAAATTTTTGTAATGTTGTAATTTCATATTGAGGGTGGAAAAAGTTCTTACATGATTTATCTTAGTTTGATTTTTTTTTTCCCAGCACAAAAGTGATTTTAAAAAGGGGTGTCTAAACTTTTTATATCCACTGTAAGAAAGTAGCAAGTTTGCTAATAGCAGAAACATGCAAAAGTAATAGATGAATCCATACTAATAATACATACATAAATTTGTGGTTTAAAAGCTTTTATTTTATTTATTCACATATTTATGCATTTAGTCACTTATTTATTATATTTTGTATGTATTTATCATTTTGGCAAGATGTCCTAGAAATAGAGTAAATTACTATTGAGTTGTTTTAAATTCTGCCAGCCTTCTACTCTTTCATTCTAATTGATCAGTCAGATGTTCAAGTATCACACAGGGAAAATAGCCATGGACATAGAGCAGGGGTGTCCAATCTTATCCACAAAGGGCCAGTGTGGGTGCAGATTTTCATTCCAATCAAGAAGGAGCCACACCTGATTCCACCTTCCAGTTGATCTTGGCTTTCAATAGACTCAGGTGTCGCTTCTGCTTAATTGGAATGAAAACCTGCACCCACACCCCCTTTTTCTGGATAAAACTGGACACCCCTGAGATAGAGTAATTAGAATCCTTTCTGGAAATCACACATTAAATTATTATATATATTTTTTAAACATCATGTTTTACAATCGATTCTCAATATAGGCCAACTTTTATCAAATAAATGAAAACCACACGTCAGTAGTGTGTTATCAGAGTAATGTGGTGCATAATCACCAAAAATCTTTGAGAAGATTTTAAAGTAAGGTTTTGCTGACGAGGGGAAAATATTCAATGAGATTAAAATGAACCAAATAGCCAGCAGCCACTTTCCAGCACCATTACATCACTGCTTTTAAAATCACAGGTTTAAATGAACTCAACAGTTGGAGCTGTTTTGTGAAAATGAACAGATTGTCAACAGTGATGTTTAAAAGTGTTGCTCATTATTGATAGTGTGTCTTTGCGTTTACACAGTCTAGAAAGTCTCTTGTGGATTCTACCAATATAAAATGTACTAAGTGGCCACTTTTTTTTTTTTTTTTTTTTTTTTTTTAAACAAATACATGCGTTCATTGTTCTTTTTAAATCAGGTACACCTACTATAGTTCTCTCTGAAAGTATTGGAATGGAAAGGTCCTTTTTTTGGGGGGGGGGGGTTGCTATACACCATACATTTGGTTTTAATCTCAAAAGATGAATGAGACTATAGCTCAGAATTTCAGCTTTTATTTCCTTATATATACAGCTACATGCACGGAGCACTTTATTAGGAACACCTGTACACCATTCATTCAATTATCAGCCAATCACATGGCAGCAGTGCAATGCATAAAATCATGCACCTTCACATTATCCATCAGAATGGGCAAAATGGGTTCTCTGTGATTTTGACAGTTCTATGATTATTGGTGCCAGATGGGTTTGGTTTTTCTATAACTACTCTCTATAACAGTCTCTAGAGTTTACTCAGGTTGGAGCAATAAAGAAAAAACCATCCAGATAGTGTCAGTTCTGCGGATGGAAACGCTTTATTGATGAGAAAGGTCAACGGAGAATGGCCAGATTGGTTCTCACTGACGAAAACAGTACAGTAACTCAGATAACCACTCTGCACCATTGTGGTGAGCAGAAAAGCATCTCAGCATGCACAACACATTAAACCTTTAGGTAGATGGGCTACAACAGTAGAAAATACCTTCTGTCAGCCAAAGAAAACAGAAAGCTGTGGCTGCAGTGGGCACAGGCTCCCCAAAACTGGACAGATGAAGAAGAGAAAAAACATAGTCTGGTTTGATGAATCTCAATTTCTGCTGAGGCACACAGATTGTAGCGTAATAATTTGGTGCCAACAGCATGAATCCGTTTACCTAACCTGCCTTGTGTCAACTGTCCAGGCCGGTGGAGGTGGTATAATGGTGTGGGGAATGTTTTCTTGGCTACTTCCAGCATGATAATGCACCATGTCAAAACAAAAGTCATCTCGGCATGATTTCATGAACATGGCGGTGAGTTCAGTGTTCCTGAATCCAGTAGAACACTTTTGGGATGTGGTAGAATGGGAGATTCTCAGCATGAAAGTGCACCTGAAAGGAATTGTGTGCTGCAGTGATATCAACATGGAATAGCATCTCAAAGAAATGTTTCCTTACCCAGTGTTAGTATAGTGTTTCTAATCAAGTTTACAGTGATTGTAGATGTGTTAAACAATTTTAAAGGAGCCACCCAAGCCATGACACTACCTCCACCATGTTTGACTGAGGCTTGTAGGTTCTGGATCCTTTCTTTCTCCACACTTTGGCCTTTCCATCACTTTTATAGAGGTTAATCTTGGTTCCAGAACTTTTGTGGCTCATCTCGGTATTTCTTTGCTAATTCCAGTCTGGCCTTCTGATTCTTACTGCTGATGAGTGGTTTCCATCTTGTGGTATGATCTCTATTTTTCTGCTTTCAAAGCCTTCTAAGAACTGTGGATTGTGATGCCTTCACCCTTGCCCTGTGGAGGTTGTTGGTGATGTCACTAACTGTTTTTGTTTTTTTCTTCACAGCTCTCACAATGTTTCTGTCATGAACTACTGTTGTTTACCTTGGTTGACCTATTTCATGTCTGGTTGTTAGTGCACCAGTGGTTTCTTTCTGTTTCAGGACATTCCAAATTGTTGTATTGGCTATGCCCAATGCTTGCTCACGGGCACTGAACAGCAGTTGGCCTTGCTGTTCCAGTACTTTTGGAGGGGACTGTATATAGATCACATCTGTAACTAAGTACTTAGTTACAGATGGTAGGCCATTTGCAGCAATGGGATGGATTTTTTTTTTGTTTTTCGTGAAGTCCTCTCTACTCTATGTAGGACCACCATTGGATCACTACTGATCAGAGATTTTGATCACCCTTAGTGCAACAGTGACTTTGGCATGTTAGTCTGTGTGGTGCTGGTAAGAGTGTGGCAGTGTTGCTTTGATTTTTGTAGAACTTGAGTATGTTGCCAAGTTGAAAATAGTGCACTGACAGCAGGATAATGAAGACAAATTGTGCGTTGAGAGGATGCGAGCCCTGAATGCTGCTGTACCTGATACACTCATAAGACACACAACCCGTGCACCAGAGGTTTGAAATAACAAAGTAAAATGACTTTGTTAGTTTACATAAGTGTGTGTTTAAGTGTTTTTTCCTTCATATGTTGAATGTCATATGGAGACCTTTTAGCATCCAACACCTTCAAAGATGATGTCTGAATTCCTAACAAATACACTTTTAAAAAAAGTTACGGTATGAGAACTAATACCTATCATTATCAATAACTCTGTTATTATGTACAGTTTGTACTTTTCAGGGAAGTTTGTATTGACAGCTATTAGCATTCTTAAAATACTCGTTTATATCGTTAGAGTTATCATGGTAGATAACATCTGAGAGTTTAGGAATAAAACTGTTGTTAGTTAGCCTTAGCTAATGTTTTTCCACATTTTTGGTGAAAGGGACAATAAATCACTGGGATTTGAGCAGGTGAGCAGGACCCCTAGGCATCTTTCTTCTGGTGCTTTCAGTAGAAAACAGTAGAAAGGTCTCTTTCGTGTCCTAAGTTATTGCAACTTACTTGCCTACAGCTGGTAAACTGTTAGTGTCTTAAGGACTGTTCCACAGGTGCATGTGCAATAATTGTTAATGGTTCATTGAACACGCATGAAAAACATTGTTTAAACCCTTTTCAATAAATATCTGTAAAGTTTATTTGCGTTTTACAAAATTATCTTTAACATAGTCTCCAAGAACATTTCTTTTTTTTCCTGCTGAGTTAAATAAATAAATAAGAGAGGGGAGAGAGCTTGACATTGAAACTATTAGGGCTGAGCAAAGCAATATATTATGAGGTCTCATCAGCAATATGGGGAAAACTTATTTTAGACATACACACACTCTTAAAGATAGATAGCTGCATTCATGATTGTTTCAATTCTGTAATTTGTACTTTGATTGGATAATGTGCATAATTTATCTGCTTTTAGTTTCTCCTCCAACTGTATGAATCTACAGTTTGGGCTAGACAGAAATCAGCCCCAGCATCATTTCTTCATACCATTCTAACCAAAAGTCCAAAATAATCCACCTTAAAACATTTGTTAACAGGAAATCATCTGATGTGGATGGCAAAAATTAAACCTCATATATGTCTTTAATTATTTATTTCTAAACATCCCCTGTCTTAGCACTGCTAGCCTGAATGGAAAACCAAACAACTCAAAAGCTGGTCCAAACAGCTACTCAGAAGGACCAATTGATATGGTGCGGGCAGGTTTTAACCATGCTGCGTGGTTTTTTGGCCTCCCAGTGCATGTCATGAGACCTGCGAGACCCACTGAGCAGCAGAGCACAAATTCATACTACTGCTATCAACAGTTCCTATAACAGAACATTTGAAACTATTTTAAACAGTCGTAAAATGTTTAACAAAACTAACAAAGCCCTCGAAAGAAACAATAAAAGACAGACAGCAGAAACCAGTTTACGAGCATAATAAAACTTCAGAGGTCTCACTGAAGTGTATATCAATCATATTCGGATTGTTTATCTTTAAAGGACAGGAAGACAACTATAAATCTGTTTGCATGGCTGTAAGTAATCAAATGATTATTATCTCCCAGTTTATTTTGCGCTGTGCAGCTCAAAATGTCGGGAAAAATTATTACTGGCCATGTGCCAGTGTTCATGTTGTAAGAGTCACGGTCGAGTCCAACTGCCTTTAATTTAAGCTGATATTCGTTAGTTATACTAATGTTTTCACAGCCCCCCCTATTAAAACCAGCCATTTTGTTGGATGTTTTGCCACTCAATCCAGCCGAGGGGGCATGTTCAGGTGGGAAAGTGACGTCAATGCATACCCTCTATTGGTCCGTGCTGTGCAGTTCTTCTGAGTAGCTCAGTTTGGACTAGTGATGGAAGTTTGGATCATTTTACTGATTCGGATCTTTGAATCTCGTTCAGCAAAATATGTTTTCATATATCTGTTAGTTCACCTCACCTCCCTATCCGAGTCATTCTTTGTGAGTCTTTGGGTTCGAGTTGTTCGTTCATCCCGTGACCGCCCCATAGGCAATGCGCCACGCAGTACGGGAAACAGAAATGAACGTTCATCCCGTAACCCCCAAAGGCTCAATGCAGTGAGGCTGTGACGTGATGAATGAACAACTCGAACCCGAAGACTCGAGAGGTCAATCAATCGTTTCCTGTACAGAACCTATGTGGATGTTGCAGCGCATGTGCGGTCGACACGAAATGAACGAATCCCCTCTCTGAGACGACTCGTTGTTCCCGACTCAAATGAAAGATACGTTTAAAATGAAAACGAATCGTTCATGAACGACACATCACTAGTTTGGACCAGCTTTTGAGTTGTTTGGCTTCCCATAAGCCTGTTTGTACCAGCTGCCCCTCAGTGTGCCTGATGAACTAGCTGGGCGTTAATAATAAACTTTATGCCTGAGGTGATATTGTATAAACATTTGGTCTTAAATAGGAGCAACTGAATGCTAGGCTAATGCAGAGGTGATATAACCGCAGGCCTGTTTAACATGTTTGCTCAAAGGCTGAGCAGGACCACATGCCCTGCCTGGGCTGGCTTTTAACAGCTCAGTTTGGTTTGGTGAAGATGACTGAGAGTATTTAGCCCCATCTAGCGGTAAAATGTAAAACACACACATACATACACACGGTGTTTCGGCGGCGTGAGGGACTCCAGTTCAGTAAGTGCTCTCACTCTCATTAATTCACTTAATTCATGTATTTAAAAAAAAAAAAAGAGAGAAGAAGCTTTCTGGGTGTTTGTACCACTGTAATAAATATCCATTTGTTGTTGTTTGGGTTTTTTTTGGGGGGGGATCAGGTTAGTACTGTGAAATGAGCTGTTTAAGTCATGGCGAGGAATGTGATTCCGTGGATTTGGCTGAGGAAGCACATCTACATACAGGTAGGAACCGTTCATCGTCTGCACCAGTGGTGCTTTCTGCGGGGGTTCAAATTCCTTCTGCAGCATTTTCACTCGGTTTCACAGTGTAATTAGCACGGGTTTTATCTTCTCATGTCGAAACTTTCCTCGGCTCCCTGTTCCTCCGTGCTGCGACTCACCTTCTCTCATTTAGATCCGTTTTTAATCCCTATTTAACACATGTGAATCATAAACATTCATTTAGCTCGCTGCTCTTTTTTATTATTATTTATTTATTTATTTATTTTTTTATAAACCCCCCCCCCACCGCCGGTTTACCAAGACAGGAGATGAGCTGTCACCAACCTGAGGTTGCTACGTCGCTAAAGCACGTCCTCGAGCCCTGCGCACGCGCCGTTGCTGTAGCAACAGCGCTGATGGATAATAGTGACTTTGTAGCTAGCTAGCTCTTTTATCAATATTTCCCTTTGCCGCCTTTGAAATGCTGTGAGTCCAGAAAAGACTTGGAATATCCCACCGTGCTGCTGTAGCATATTTTACACGAGTGACCGCCTCATTAGCAGCTCTTTTTTTATTATTATTAATTTTATTACCTGCAGAGTCTAATGCGCCCCCCCCTCTCTCTCTCTCTCTCTCTCTCTCATATATCAATACTGGACCGCGGTTGTACACAAACGAACAGATCATTTTCGCTCTGCTTTTATAGCATCCAGTAATATCCTGTCTCACATATCGATGAAATCGAGGAGCGGTGTAACAAAGATATAGTCTGACTCTTTCTTATTTCGATTCTGATCACACCTGATCAGTCCATCCATCCATCTTCTACTGCTTACTCCTATTTCAGGGTCACGGGGAACCTGGAGCCTATCCTGGGAATCATCCTTTACCAAAGTATTTGTAAAAAAAAAAAAAACCCGTCCATCCCCGTCCATCCTGGTTTGCGAAGCCGGCGAGCTTATACTGTAGACTAATGCTAATTCTTCACCCATTCTCTGGGAGGATCAAGTGAATTCAAATCAACAGAGCAAAGTTACAGTGAGTCGACTGAAGGCGGTGTGATTTAAAGAGTAGCACCTCCCTGCTGAAAAGGTCCAGCTTCATCTGACCAGGTACAAGCTGTCAAAGCTCAGGCTGATCTGCTCATTTTCTCCAGCTTCCTTTTTCATGACCACATTGATCAAGCCTTGTCTAATTGCCTTACTGTTTGGTTCCATTCATCTATTTCCCACACTGCTTATCCTACACAGGCTCATGGAGAGCCTGGAGCCTTTCCCAGGGAACTCTGGGCACAAGGTGAGGGATACGCTGGACAGGGTGTCAACTCATCGCAGGGCACAATCGCACACATTCACACACCTGCACAATTGACAGTTTGGAAATGCCAATCAGCCTACAATGCATGTCTTTGGACTGGGGGAAGAGACCGGAGTACCCGGAGGATGGAAAGAACATGTAAACTTTGTGCACACAGGGAAGAGGCAACCCTAACGCCCAACCCTGGAGGTACGAGGCAAACATACTAACCACTAAGCCACCTCCTGTTGGGTTATTGATTTACAAAAATACAAATAGAAATAACTTGTCAAGGATTTAATATTTGTAGAGGAACTTCTACCAGCACTTACCAACTGACAAAGATGGTCTACCAGTTTGACCTGTGTTTGAGTAGCTGGTCAGGCCAAGCTGTGGAAAATGACTTCTAAATGTATCTCGTTGTTTTATTTTGATCATGTCGGAGTCATTTAAAGCATTTAAACTATGCTCCTTTATCAGCATATCTTTCAGAAAATGTTGTAAGCTATGCAACAAGATCACCTTGAGCTAGAGACACAACTTATTTGATTAAACAAATTATATATTTTTTTTAAAACCCCCTTCACTCTTTGTCTATCTAGCTATCAGTCCAGCTGTCTAAATATCAGACACATTATGCAAACGTGTACCATTTTGCGTTTATTTTCTGGAGCCATGAGAAGTAACCCCCAGCCCTCCACCCCAAAAAACCCCCTAAAGTAAATTCACAAAACTCAAACGTGTACATTTTTTTTTTTTATTATTAAAAACATGTCATTTGAACAACACTTTTCCTTGTTTTGTTAAAGTTGCAGTAACATTCAGGTACACATTTACTCTTGTTTTTAGATTTATGTTGCTTGTTTTTCTATCACAGTGTTTGGCAGCTGGTGACACAATAGCGGTTTGCCCAAGGGGGGGGAAAGACAACAGTAATATAACTAGGTCACTCCATGAAAACTGCAGCCAAACTGTGACATGAGGGTAAAATGAGCGCAGAAGAAGGAATTTTTAAGAACATTCCCACCCTTACACTGACATTAGCATAAGACATAATAGCATCTGGGTCAAAGGATAACATCTCCACTTCGCGTAACATGAGTTATGAGGTGTCACATTTACTGTGTTGCGCATGCATCATGGATACGAAATTAATATATCAATAAAAATGTTAAGAAATAGCACAACATTTTACAAGTTGATAATATTAACAAAAATTTGGACCAATCTCAAGATCTGTTAACTTGAATATTTCAAGATAAACTTTGTCTACATTTATTCATTTATCAGATGCTTTTATCCAAAGCGACTTGCACATGAGAAAATTCAAGCAAAGCGATATCAAACAGAGAACAATACAAGTAGTGCTACCATACAAGATCCATTAATTGAGTTCCAGAAGAAGCACAGAGTAGAGGTGTAAGTGCCAGAGCAAAGATTTATTATTATTATTATTATTATTATTATTATTATTATTATTATTTTAATGGGTTGTTTAGGTGTTCACGGAAGAGATGGGTCTTTAGCTGATTTTTGAAGATGGTGAGAGGTCCGTGTTGAGGTTGGAAGTTCATTCCACCACTGAGGAACAGTTAGTTTGAATGTTCTTGAAAGGGACCTTGAGCCACGCTGAGTAGGTTCTACTAAGCCTCGATCGTTGATTGATCGCAGATTGCGTGAGGGAACGTAAGCCTTCAGTAGAGAGTTGAGGTAGGAGGGTGCTGTTCCAGACAAGGTCTTGTAGGTGAGCATCAAAGACTACATGAAGTCTATTTTCGATCCAATCAGAAAGAAGGATTCTAAACACCTGAGATTTTCTTGGGTACAGAGTGCATCACTAGGACGTTAAGGTAAGACCATATCATATATTAACAGCTTAGATGGTCTTTTTCCTCTTTGGCCCATAGAACACAACGGCTGTTTTGTCCAAAAACTATTTTAAATGTTGACTTGTCGGACCACAAAACACAATTCCACTGTGCTACTGTCGGTCTCCGATGAGACCGAGCCCAGAGAAGTCAAAGGTGCTTCTGGACAGTGTTGATGTATGGCTTCTGCTTTACATAGTAAAGCCTTAACTTGCATCTCTGGACGCAGCGGCGAATGGTGCTGTCTGACAGGTTTACCAAAGTATTCCCGAGCCCATGTCTGGATATCCGTTACAGACTCATGATGGTATTTAAGACGGTGACGTCTGAGGGATCGGAGATCACACACATTCAGAAGTGGTTTTCGGCCTTGCCCTTTACCCAATGGCCAAAAAATGGCCAAAATCCTACCGATTTCTCTTTGGCGAATGTTGTTCTTAAAGTGTTTGATTATTCGCCGACACATCTGTTGGAAGATTGGCAAGCCTCGACCCATCCTTGCTCTTGAAGGACTAGCCCTTTTTTGGAGGCTCCTTATATACTATGATTAGACGATTATTTCACCTGTTTCACATCACCTTCTTATTTCAACTTGTCATATCGCCATTAGTCCTTAATTGCCTCGTCCCAACTTCTTTGGAACAGGTTGCATGCATCAATTTAAAAATAAACATTTATCTTAAAAAAAAAAAAAGGACTAAACCTATGGAGTTGATTAGGTAAAACATTAAATACATTTTCTTGTTTAAATACAAGTCGAAGTACATTTACAAATCCTTCCTCTTTGTTTTTATTATCATTTTCCATACTGTCCCAACTTTTTCAGAATTGGGGTTGTATAATCTTAAATTCTGGTAATTTTCTTCTGGTTTTTGTTTTTTTAATACTATAAATTGTGCTTGACTGATTGATAAAGAAATCTTGTTACTAATGCGAATCTGTTTTATTAAAAACAGTTTGAATGTAACCCATGCAGACACATTTGGCTACATTTGCAACCACTTTTAAAAGACCTCACACCCAAAACATGCCGTGACCATTCCCATAGATAATTATTAACTAGTCTCTATACTAAAATGGAAGGACTTTCATTACAGGAAAGGGTAGGAATTGAAGTAAAAAATAATTACTTTATAAGTTAAGGCAAGGTGCATCCCAATTTCAAACACTAATTAATGGGGAGAATTTAGAAAGACATTTTGTTTTTGCAGTAATTAGGAACAGGATGATCTTGAAATGATCTTGCCTATATCTCAAGTTGTAACACCTTACATTAATCATGATATTTTACAATATTCACTGCAATGTTAAATTTTATTGCCAATGATTTATATGTCTGTTTTTATGGAGTGATTTAGTGAGTTTCTTCTGTTAGTTTCCTGTGTAGCATCCAAACATCTGTTAATATACACATTGTGTTATAATACACCACATTACCATACACTTTGTTTGTATGGGAAAATGAGCCTTACTAATTGAGCTTAAATTAAAACGCATCACTATTTTCTTTCTCGGTGAGGTTTCCAGTTTCCCTGCACAGTTACTACGGTCAAGTACGTGAGACCCCTTGCATGGCTGTAACAAACCTGCTTGTTTCTTATCAGAGCATTAGTTCAAGCAGATTGTGAGGTTGATTTTTTTTTTTTTTTTGGAAGTGCAGATTTTTAGAGAATCCATGTGGGACCATCCACAGCAGCAGAGGTTTAAGCATAAGGACAGAAAGCTCCAAGCAGAAGTAGAGCATCGGAATCATAAATCGGAGTGTGAGGAGCCACAGTAGTAGAAGTGTGTCAGGATCTGGCGCCAGCATCGGTAAGCTCTTATCCTACAGTGGTTTAAAAGGGTGATCAGATAGCTGTTACTTTCAACCCCGACAGTGTTCAGTCTTCAGAGGAAGTAGGGCTCCAGATAAGTTCAGAATAGACTGCAGCCTATTATGTGTATTGTAATAAACAAAGGGAAAGGAAAAGTTAATTATCATATCAATGTTTACTGTACCGATCTCTATCTCAGTCAGCGACCTCAGACCTCAGTCTGAGGTCGTAGTTCTTTGTGCATGTCCGCCATGGTCATCCATGGATGTGGTGTTGGTTCGTATTTCCTCTTATCTTAAAGTTATGTCATGACCTAGTGTGTGAGCAGTGATGTCTCAAGGTCAATGAACGAGACAGCAGTTTCCTGGGAATGGGCTTTTTCTGGCCCACTTTACTCTTAATGGGAGCAAGGTGGAAGTTAAAAAAGCCTTCATGGCCTGTTTGGATGACGTGCTTCTGTCTGGAGAGATTATGGATCAAAATCTATTTATTCCATAAATGTACCCCGTACACAGGACTCTGTTGTATAGGTTGTTTGGTAGTTCATTGAATTCTCTTGCTATAATTTGAGAAGACGATGTACAGCATACACCCTGTACATACAGTACTGTGCAATCTTAGGTAGAGCTAAAGAAATTCTGTAAAGCGAGTATTCGTTCAAATATAATGAAATTGCATGACTTTTCAAACTTCCATGTATCCGAATAATTACTTTGAGTCATCAATATACTAAACACTGAAACAACCAGTAAAAATGTAGTCTTTGCAATTAAAACAGAATACGTTCTCTCGGATGCACTCTTGTGATGTTTTCTAAGGAAACTGGCTTGGTGGTTGTTCCAGGCTTCTTGGTAGCCGAACGGTATGAAGAACCGATTTTGCATAGCTCAGGTGGGAGATTCATTCAGCCTTTCAGTGACCATCATGTCAAGATGGTAGATTTAATTTCCATCAAAATGCTTTTGTAGGAGAAACTAAAAGTAGTTATATTAAGCACATTGTCCAATCAAAGTACATATTCCACAAAAGGACAGATGACCGAACCATAGGTTTAGTGCTTCTTGGTTAGAATGAAAGTGTTACAACTTTCTGTTCACCTTGTTTGGTATTCAGAGGAAACATGGGATGAAGCACAATAGCATTGAGGGCTTGAAACACTCGCAGTAACGAGTAGTATCTTCCTTTAAGTGTGTGTGTGTGTGTGTGTGTGTGTTTAATAGTTTGCCTCACATCATTCTTAATATGCAATGGGTGAGATGTCATGATGTAATGCATTGCTCAAACCTAATAACAGTACATATTTATTCCTGACCTACATCAGGATTTTCCCTGAATATGTTTACAATCAAATGGAACATCAGTGTATTGGGTAGGACTGTACAAGTGCTACAGTAAGTGTTTCCTTGGCTATGTATATTTGCATCATTTTGGGGGACTGGGGCAAGATTTCGGAAAGCTGACAATATGGAAGGGTCTAGGAACCTAGTTAGCCTGCAGCATGTATGGTTTACAATTGATCGATTGTAATGTTGTACAGAAAGATGTCTGTATGTAAAACGGAGCCCACAATCTTGATTCTGTTTCACAGTCTTCTAGCTGCCGTTTTTGTTTACCACTGGAAGGAAATCAACTCTTATGTGACAGGTTTATATTCACATTTCTCTTAACCTTTCACGTCTCCTCTAGGGACGTTCAAGTCTCTGTTTAAGTGACTCTGGACCAGAGAAATAAATGACTCTTAAGCAGTCAGCCATGTAGGAAGGGCAGAGAACTTGCTTTCAAAGCACAAATAAGGAAGCAGATACATGTTCTCCAGTCCAGAAAAGTCCAGATCTCAAAGGGCTTTCTAGACCCAAGGATCTATAAATGGTTCTACTGATCGACATGTTTTTCAATTTCTTATTACAGCTGACTTGGAAATTCTTTAAGTTATGCACCAAATGTCATGCGTGGTTGATGCAACATGACGCAGAATGCACAGAATGAATTTATAGTGCCGTATGAAGTTGATTTAAGTCCTGCTTAGAGGAAATGTTGGCAGCAGATCAGCATTTTTTTTTTGTTTTTGAAATAAGCCTTTTTCACTTAACAGCAAAAAGCAAATTTATAGTGGAATGTCTTTGTAGCACTTTATAATTTTTTAAATGTTTTATTTTTTTTATTATTTTTTTGTCCATGCAGAGGAATTCACCTATTATTCAGACTTTACTTCTGTGTAGCGTTTTAGGTTGGTTAACGTGGTTAAAACACCCGCCTCGTCCAAGTCTCTTATTAGTTCAGGGCCACTCTCTGAAAGGGAGCCTTATTTTAACACTGCTTTGGGCTACAGGCTTTGCCAGTCGTCCAGCCTCCTTTTTTTTCTTTGCCCATGAGAATTGAGAACTGAGCTATCAGAGCACAGGGAACTGTGTCACAAACTAAACGAGGTTGCACAGTCCGGGCAGTTAGAAATGTTATACAGCAGCTACAATGCAAATACATAATCTAGGCAATAGCAGCGATTTCACTGATAAGTCATAACACGGATAGGATGAACAATTTAATACCTGTTCAGACAAATACAAAGACGTAAACCTTTGCTTATAGCTTTAGCAGAAATAAATCTATATGATCTGAGCAAGACAGCACTCTGCTAACAAAACATTTTCTTTTCATCTGAAAAGAAATGAATGTATTGTACTGTACATTGGGATACTTGTGGGAGATGCTTGTTATGTATATGTGGATCTGTAGGGGTTGTCTTGTGTGGGAAGTTTCACGACCCGACCAGGTTATACTTTGTAGGCGGATGCTGTCGTGTTGGAATTTCGCCAGTGGGAGGCTGGGTCTGATGATTGCTGTTTGTCTGAGACGAGATTAATCAGACTACCTAGCGGCCCATGCTGCCTGTGTGACATCTCCATCAACAAGCGCATCTCCTGGGAGGAGAAAGAGGCACAGGCAGGCTGTGATACAAGGATACAGGGTTGCCAAGTTTGCAGATTTCCCATCGAATTGGGATACTTTGGACTTGCTGCTGCAGGTCTTTTGTTTTTGTCTGAAATCTTGTGCCTCGGTATGCAGACCTCACTCGTGACTACAGACTTAAAGGTGCAATAGTCAATATTTTTCCTTTCTTGCTAGTATGAATAATGTGGGGAAATTTATGTAAAAGTTTTTTTTTTTTTTTTTTTAATTAATAGTTTAAGCCATTTTATCAGAACAAGTCTATAATGAAGCTGAAAAAATAACCCAGCTTGGAAATCTGCTTTCTGAGGAGGTCCGGGAGGTTTGTTAACATGTGCATTGGTCTCTTGTCAGTCATTTTATAGACACCTCCCCCTAACCCCCTTCACATGAGAGATGGACGATATCTTATTGTTTGCAATATACCGGTAGAAATTCTCAGCAAATAAGAATTCATCTTCCCGTGATAATAACGGTAAAGCCTAGAATCATACGTAACGTATCTCTGTATTTGTAGCTCGCGTGCAGAGCGAAAACAAGTGTGTACCTATACAATCTGGAACTGGTTTGGCGGCTGTGGCGCAGTTGGTAGAGTAGGTTGTCCACTAATCGTAGGGTTCGATTCCCGGGTGACTCCACATGCCGAAGTGTCCTTGGGCAAGACACTGAACCCCAAGTTGCTCCTGATGGCAAGCTAGCGCCTTGCATGGCAGCTCTGCTACCATTGGTGTGTGAATGGGTGAATGAGACACAGTGTGAAGCGCTTTGGATAAAAGCGCTATTTAAGTGCACATTTACTTACAGAAAATCAGTTTTATTTTTAGATCAATGTTTGTGTTTCTGAGGCTCTCAAGATCACAGCTGTCATTTGTAGCCAAAAACAGTGGTGCATGGAACTATGCTTATATCGTCACTAATATCATTATCGCAGTAAAATTCCAGAAAATATCGTGATCTAGTTTGAAGTCCATATCGCCCATCCCTACTTCACATTCTCATAAATCATTATGAGGAGAGGTTGCATGTTTAGAGTTGTAAGTTGGCTTTCAAGCAGTTGAATATCTGTGTGTGTTTGTAAGTGATGTGATGACTGTCTTTACTGATGGTAACTCTAATTAGCATGCTAACTCTCGATGAGCTACCATATGTTTTGGGGTGGAGCTTTTTGTACATGAGTGGAAATGGGGGAAGACAATAAAAAAATTTTTATTCAACTTCCATTTCACTACTAGTGTCCTCGTCATCCCCAATGTGCTTGTGTTTGAAACAGTGTTGGACGCTATTTAAAAAAAAAAAAAAAAAAAAAGTGTGTTGGCCACTTCTACTCAAGAAAATCTGGCAACCTCAGAGAAGACCAGAAAATCGACTTAAGCAGCCGCGTAACTCATCTCTGAATATGAGTAACTTACCCTGTGTAAATATTAACAAAATGTTTGTACTCCAGTCACCAACTCTCAATATGGCCTATAGTATTTGAGGTGAATTGGTGTATTAGAAAAATAAAAAGCTTTATATCTATGATCAATGCATATGAAATAAAATATAGTAGACCACATTTACTGTATACATGTGTATAGTGTACATCTTGGAATTGGTGTACTCTTTCTTACAGGTATTCTTTATTTATGACAGTATGCAGTATGTAAGAATATTCTTAGGAGCTTGATGAAAGAGCTGTTTAGTATATTAAAATTGCAGGGTTTATTTAAAACATATTGCATGTTTCAGTGTAAATTTGGCAATACAGTTGGCAGTGGAATTAGATGGGACCATTGGGTTGCTTTTGAACTACACTCTATGGCCAAAAGTATGTGGACACCCGAGCATCACACCCATATGTGCTTGTTGAACATCCTGTTTCAGATTTGGTCTCCCTTTGCTGTTATAGTAACATCCACTCTTCTGGGAAGCCTTTCGCCTAGATGTTTGGCTGTGAGGATTTGCTCATTCAGCCACAAGAACATTAGTGAGGCCAGGTCACTGATTTTTGGCACGGAGGCCTAGTGCGCATTTGTGTTCTAGTTCATGAAGCCACCCGAGTTCTTCATGCCAACCTTGGCAAACTATATGTCTTAATGGAGCTCGCTTTGTGCACAGGGGCATTGTCATGCTGGAAAAGTTTGTGTCTTAGTTTCAGGGAAGGGGAAATTATGTACAGCCTACAAAGACATCCTATACAACTGTGTCCTTCAAAGTTTGTAGCAACAGTTTAGGGAAGACCCAGATATGGCTGTGATGGTCAAGTGTTCACATACTTGGCCATATAGTACGTGCAGACCATATAGTGTAGACTTCAATGGATGTTGGGCTAGTATTGTCACATAGATCTGGCAACCTTGCTGGAAAATCTTTTAAATCTTTCTTTCTTAAACAAAATTATTCTCTACCTTTTATTTTATTTTTTAAAAATCTTTTATAGGCACTTTGTTTATACTTTTTGCTTCAAGCACAAGATGGTACCACCACTGTAGGAAGGCAAGGATGTTGTACATTATTTTTGCCTACAAGTTGTTCTGCCACAGCCTTTTGCAAACGCAATTATTTGCCAAGCATCCATCTGGGAAGCAAATTGAGTCATTACATTTCACAGTGCAAGATAAGAGCATGTCCCATTCAGTGCATGTGCTTCCCAAAGGAAATTTGACTCCCACCCCCCTTTTATGGCAAATTGCACCATTCAGATTGTGTACGAAGCAAAGGGTGCAGAGCGAAGAAGCTAATTATTGTTATTGTCGCACCGCTATTTGTGTTTTGCTAATATGTAGCACAAGCAGCAATTATCTCTCTCAAATCCGGACCCATCTTTCTCATTTTCTCACAAATATATGGACCCTAGCCCACTCCCAGAACCTCCATGTTTCCTTTCATATTTACAGAAATCAGTCCCACTGCATTTCTGCTTTGCACTGTTTTGCTCTTACTCTTTCGTCGCCTCTCCTTTCCTCCATCATTCCTCCTCTTTCTTTGGCTATCGTTCGATCGTTCATCACTCTGATGAGGAGGGGGCCATTAGGGAGAGGGCACAGAGGAATCACTTTATGAACATGAATTATGTATGACTGATAAGGAGGAGGCAAAAGCGAATATGAATGCAATACTTCTTTCTTTTCATATCTCTCCCAGTAGCAGAAGATATTGCGAATGAAAAGCAAATGCAACGGACCTGCTAGATGGTACATACCTGCAGTGTGACGCATTTCTGAAATCCCACTCCAGTCATTGAGAGAGCTGAGTGGAAAAACTGTGTGACTTGTGGCCCACAGGGGGTAGATTACAGTCCCAGAGCACAGTGTGTGTCTGAGTCTATCAGGATGTTGGTCCGCTTGTGTTGCTGTCAACCCAAACAAGCCATTTTTAGCTTAACTGCAAATCAGCAAGGATTGTTGTTTAAATGATGTATGCAAATCTCATCACAGATTACTTCCTTCTCAGTGCTATGTGGCTTTTAAAGTCCTTGTCTTTAAAGCATGAGATATTCAGATAGAGCTTGAATTAAAAAACATACCCAGTCTCCATAACTCGTGGACAAATTTATAAGCTGGGATGTAAATACAGAAAAAAACTATGGAAGTCCATGTAAAGGTTGATTTTTGTACATAGGACCTTTTTAATCAGAGCATAAAGCATCTTAATTTGAGCTATTGTTTATCTCGGTCGGACTAAATGTTTCATGAATAAAATTATGACCTGATGAGTGTTTGGTTAGCTTATGAGAGACCTTTTTTTTTTTTTTTTTTTTTTTTTCCTGGAGAGGAGTCTATCACTTACTTCCAGGATGAGGTCTTACTCCTGTGTTTTGGATCATTGTCTTGCTGCATAATCCAGTTGCGCTTGAGTTTCAATTTACGGACTGAAGACCGGACATTCTCATTTAGGATTTTCTGGTAGAGCGCAGAATTCATTTCCTCAATTATTATAAGTTGCCCAGACCCTGAAGCAGCAAAGCATCCCCACACCATGTCTCTTGGTTTGTTTTTTGTTGTTTTTGTGGGGTTTTTTTTACATTATAATGTGATTTTAATTCTTCAGTACATAGCTGAAAAAGTAACTGATGGCTGGACCTGGAAAACTGTGAGTGGGCTCCTATGTTGTGTAATTGGGCAACAGTACGAAGGAAGCTATTAGCACTCTGTTAAGCCTTCTTATCTTAAAATACGAATATAGTGTAGAGTTGATCACAATTAGTCTTCCAGGTTTCAACAGTAGGGTATCATTTAAAAGGGACCTATCAGCATCTACAAACTCAAACGGAAAGAAGGTTTATAAATATGCAAATGTTTTAGAGAGATTGTAATACAAATTGTAGAATGCAGACAAAACTGAAGGAAGACCCACAAACAAGCAGCAACTGATGGCGACTGCAGTAAAGGCCTGGGGCAAAGCATCTCAAGGGAAGAAGCACAGCATTTGGTGTTGTCTATGGGTTCTAGATTTCAGGCAGTCATTGACTGCAAAGGATTTGGATCTAAGCATTAAAAATCATCCTTATATTTACGATTGTTTGTTAGTTTGTCCAATTACTTTTGAGCTTGTGAAGATGGAGGGACTCCCAAAGTAAGGGCTGTAATTCCTAAGTGTTTAAACTCTGTTTGCCGTCTACTGAAAGTCTACACTTCAAACACATCTTGAATGCATCATTTCAAATCCATTATTGTGGTTTTCAGAGTCCGGAGGGGGGGGGAGTCCCTGTCCAAATACTTATGGACCTGACTGTAACATCAGCATTTGGTTTAAAAGGAATGTGTTAATTGGCTAAATTAGACATCAGACCATCAGGATAACCATATATGTTTATTTAAAATATAAACAAACATCTATAAATCAGTATGCTTTGGTTAGAAATCAACCATCTTACCTGGGTGGTCCTAAACATCACAGTGGGCAGGTCCAGGCCCACCTGTCCTGAGCAGCATTCTGGTATGCTGGTTGTAGCCCATTTTATCCTCTTCCAAATGTTAGAATAAAGTCATCTTAACATTTTAACCCTGGTAGTTCAACACTATTACATCCATCCAGACTTCATCCAAATGGTGTCTATTAACAAAGTTAATACATTCTATCATGACAAATAAAATGGACATTCTTTCATAATTTTTACAATTTATTGAACAAAAAACACTGATTAGTCCCATGGGGGAAAAGGTAAGTAAAGCCCTACATTTATCACACCTTCAAATACATAAAATTAGAATCAGGTGATCAAGATTGGGTACCATTGATCAGAACCTGCTTATGGAGTACAGGTGGAACCGGTCTTATTTATACCCCTCTCATATCTAGTGTCTGCTGTTCCCTTTTCTATTGATGTTTGTGCTGTCATCTTGCCAACATCTTAACAGTTCTGCAAGGCTTTCAGAAAAGAGTTTGTGGATGACCTTAAGTCTGGCAATGGATTTAAAAAACTCTCCCATTTATTTGAAATAAATCATTCCACTGTAAGGGAAAATAATCTACAAGTGGCGCAGAATTCAAACGACTGCCGATTTGTGCAGGTCTTGCCGTCCCAGTAGATTCAGCCTAATTCAGACCATCTGATTCAAAAAGTCTCCAACAATCCCACAATTTCATCACAGGATCTGTTAGTAAGTCTTGTTGTCAAAGTTCAATATTCAAATATTAATACTGAGGGTAGTGCATTTCTTGTATGTATTATTAGTTGTGCTGTTGAAGTACAATTAAAAATTGAGTGAATCCTATAGAACCACAAAGTCTGTGGGCTTGGCATTTGGTCAGTAGACGTCCTCTAAATCTTTCACACGGTTTCATTAAAAGTGATGGATATAAGCCTTTGAGATGCAGTGAGGTCTGGATGTATCTGTGCCCAGTTACAGCCTCGCCTCTTCTCTCTTGCTTCTATTAATGAAAAGCAGAATGAACAACCTCAGATCAATAACCTGTCATTACACACTAATGATTAGCTGTTCTTCAGTCTTGAACACCACTACCCTGAAGATAAACAATCCACATTAGCAGGGATGAAGTTAAATTCTCCACACATTAATGGAATAGGTCACGTAGCCTATGTATTGCTTTTGTGCACTATTTTGTAATGTTACACCTATAATGGTCTGGAGATGGATGCTGCTTGATTGACCACTCAGGGATCGATATAGAGTGGGAAGTATTTACGCCATGACAGCATGTCCTTAGAGCTTAACACCACCACTTATTATTTAAAAACCAACTTTTTTTAAAATAGTGTTCATGTGAGATTTCATTACTGGCAAAATCATGTCTGCAAACTGTTTCTTGAAGACTTATCACAAATTGAAATAAAATATAAATAAATAAATTTAATCATAATGTTTAAGTTGAACACAGCTGCAGTGTTCACACCACTGAATAAGGATCTTGGGGAGCAGCAATACACTAAAAATAACAAGGTATTTATCCCATGGGCAGGATGGTCCAATAATGTTAATGCCAGCATGCAATATGCTTTACATGGTGAAAATTATAGTAAGACTTAAAGCAGTGGCCAAGGCAAGATCTCTGTTGCTTCTGTTCATGTTCAGAATGCAAGGTATTAAACAAAGTTGCATCTTTATTATTAAACCTTGGTGGCACAGTATCACCATCTCTCAGCTCCAGGGTGTCTGGTTTAATCCCGAGTTTGGGTGACTGTTTGCATGGAGTTTTGCATGTTCTCCCAATGTTTGTGTGGATTTCCTCTTGGTTCTTTGGTTCACTCCACGTTTAGATGCAGAAAGCCACAGTAAATTGCCCCTAGGGGGGTGTGTGTGTGTGTGTGTGTGTGTGTGTGTGTGTGTGTGTGTTGGGGGATAGGCTTCTTCTAAATATGAATAAAATAATTGTATTAAACCAGCTTATCTAATGCTATTTTTATTTTCCATCAGATATACTTTAAGTGAAAATCTAAAAAAAATAAATCTATTTGCATTTGGTAGTAAAAAAATGGAACAGAAAAATTCATTATGACCATGCAACCTTTACATCACAGTTTTTGGTATATCATGGTATCTGCTTACATTTTCAAAGAGGATAACATTGAATTTTGTAACGTTTTGAAGTTTAGCATTTAATAGTTTTATGTAAAAATTCTCTTATTTTCCATATATTATTAAATCTACAGAACATTTTTTAAAAAGCTTATTTCCTCATTAGTCTGTCAGTAGTTTGTCATTATTTTATAGATGTCAATTTCATAGATATAAACCATAAAAATTGACTAACTGGAGTGTAAACACATCAAACTCTTGTATTTCTAAAACCATTTTCTCAAAATATATATATTCGGAAGCAAAACCCTCTGTATCTAGACCACATGCATTCATGAAATTTTACATGTTCATTCTCATTCATATTTAGTAGGATATTGCAGAGCATTTTCCTAAAAATATTTTACTGAAAAATGAAAACTACATTTTTATTAAAATATTTTTTTTAACATTGCATGCTTTTTTGTTGATTAACCAGTACAAAATGATGTTGATGGGAAGATCTTTCCTTTCTGTAAAACACCTTTTTCTTGAGTGTCTTCACAGTGAAATAAACATTTTTATTCTACCAACATGAAATAAGTAGATTATTGGAAATCTATTCATATTTACTTAGTCAGAGCCTAAAAAATGCTTGTAGGAATACCAGAAATTGACAGATAAAGAATTTACTATACGGTTTAAAAATTTTACCCAATTCACCTGTAGTGTATTTCCTCAATTGTAAAACTGTCAGATATCCTTAGCATTGTATACCCTGTTCCTCTCGTTTCCAAATTATTTGAAGCTTAATGTAATAACCTTTCTTAGTGACATGAAAGAGTGTATGCATTTTTTTCTGAATCAAAATCTTGAGCCACTTTCTGTAAAATACTGGAAGTCTAGTACTAACAGCTTTGTGTTTGTGTGTCTAGAAAAGTGCTATATAAATGTAAGGAATTACAAGGTTGAGTGAAGTTAATTCACTTTTATCTACAGTTTGTGTATTTCCATCTAAATGTCCCAGTGGAGCATCATCTGAAAGAGCTTGATGGAGGTTTTTGTGCTGTTGAAGCTGTAATACAAAGTGTGCTTGGCTCAAATTCACTTGCACTATACTGTACTTCCAGCACTATTATGAATGTTTTTTGCTTTTCTCTATTTGGCCCTGGCTTTTACAATTAATAGAAAAATTCTATAAAATTTTCAATTAATTGTAAAGTTTTTCTATAAAAAAAAAAGTTCTATACAATTTTCTAAAATTTTCTATGCAATTTCTATTAATTGTAGAGTTTTTCTAAAACTCTAAATCTGCCCAACAGTGTGTTTATCAGTGTGGTCGCTACAATTCCACACAGAGACGATGTGATGTGATGTGATGTGATGTGATATCTGCTGAGGTTTCTTTTCATATTAATATATAAATTATTATTATTTTTATTATTATTTACATTGACCCAAATGTTTTCAATGTATAGCAAAAACAATAGAATAGGCCAATATTTTGGCTATACTTCTGAAAAATATTTTCATTTTTTTCTTGAAGAAAATGACTATTTTATTGTAAAACACTTTTTGTGTAGCACACTTTGTTTTTAAGTGTGCTTTATGAATATACATCGCTTGAATTAAAAAAAAAAATATTGTTCATGTTCCTTAGACAAACTAAGCCAAGCACAAAAAGATGTATTTTTATTTACACTTTTAGCTTTGCCAGAACACTTTGGTATTTGTACACAGGGTAAGGACAAGCGTCACAGAAATGTCACAGGAAAGTAGTTTGCTATCGGTTCAAATTACTATGTGCAATCTAAAAGCAATGGGGATTTTTTTTTCCACAGTTATTTTGACCTTTTCAAGGCCACTGCAAATCTTTACGATAAACAGAGCTGGAAGACCGAGCACTCCTCCTCTTTCAAACCGTCACACTAATAGCTCATGTTTACCAGACAGTGTGGTATGTCACAGTATGGAAACAAAACTGTGGGATCGCACTTTGTTGTTACTTTTATTGCCAAGATATCCATTCTGTAACCAAGTTGAATTCGGTTGCCTTTCTTGCCAGGTACTGAACAAAGACATATGGGTGAAACTAGAAATGGTGTACACCATTGATTGTTCAAGGACGGTCACCACAAACTCGTCACAGGCCATTACTTCAGTAAACAACAGTATAGTGGTGCAGCAGGTAGTGTTGCCATCTCAACTCCAGTGTTCTGGTTCTAGCCTGAGCTCAGATTACTGTCTGTGTCCATGTGAGCTTTCACTGGGCTTTCCAGTTTCCTTCCACTTTCCTATATCATGCCAGTGGATTGGTGACTCTAAATTGCCCCTAGATGTGTATGAGTGTACTAGCATGGTGCCCTGTAATGGGCTGACGTCCCATGAAGGGTGTATAGTACTAGCTTGCACTCAGTGTTCCAGGAATAGACTCAAAGACTGGAAAAATGGTTACTGAGAATGAAATGAATTAATGAAACTGGGTGGTGCTATTTATCATATATATATATATATATATATATATATTTTGTTTGTTTTTTTAACTTGCATGATATTGGAGTGGTCAGACAGTTCTGACAATTTCATCTTGGGAGGTTTGACATGACCGGTTCCCAGTTGAAATGTTCTAATTGTTGTTATTTTCCCTTTGTGGTAACATTAGTATTATGTGGTAAATTATGTCACCACCCTGCCATTTTCCGAAAACGCCAACTACTTTCATCTTTCATGGGCATGCACTAAACTAACCCTAGTGTATAACCCTATAACACGTACCCATGGATAGTTCTGGATTTGGATTGGTAACTGTACTTTGCCGTACCGTCTGGTCAAAAGTTCTGTAACACTCTCCCACACGTTAATCCTGTAGTGAGAAGTACACTGGATTATGTGGGAGAATGAAAGCAAGCACAGTATGCCACTCCACCCATATCTGTCAGCATCCCTAAGTGATCCAGAGAGAGAGGGAGAGAGAAGTGGGGGGAAGCAGAAAGATACTTAATGGGGGTTTAGGGGAATGAGCAGAAGGGGAAAGTAAGATGGAATAGTGATGGCTACATTAGCATCTCTCTGAGTGCTCAGGGGAGACAGGAAGCAATGGCCTGTCATTAGTGGAGCCACAAGGGGAAGAAAAAGGGAGGGAGATTAGATTAAATTAACAGACTGACGGACTAAATCTGACTGCTAGATCTATTCTGCCAATGAAGGAAACGAGGAAGGACGATACACTGTGTATTTATTCTCAGCCCTCCTAATTACATGCATCAAGTCTTGTCTCTGTCCTGGCACTCAGGTGTTGGAATGAATCTTCCCTCTCTGTCTCTCTGGCTTCAAACTTCATCCCTCCATTTGTACGGTTTTTGTTGGTACACTAACTTCTCTCCAACATGGCATTATCACAATGATCTTCTTAAACCATGTCCTATTTGTAATAGCATGAGGCAATGTTTTTAATAGAGACTCGAACACTTCTGTAATGACGTCTTAATGGATTACTTAAAACACAAATCAGTCAACTTACCATTGGCATGTTCGATTATAATGCTTGAGCATCATTCAAGAACATGAGCGGAGACTCTCCAATCTCCAAGATAAGTTCATTATCAAGTAGTGGTAGTTAAATCACAACCTCTTAAAACAGAGGGCTGATTAAAATGTTTAAAAGATTTTTCTGCGGATACATTATCAACATGTTTTAAGAAGCTGGAGACCTGATTTACAACCTCTTTGCATAAGGCTAGGACAAGCTAAAAGCACAAGAGTGGAGACATGCATCACTGTCAGACCCGGGACAGATAATCATTAACTAATGAATGAAAGAGGCTCCTTCAAGTCTGTGATTTGTCTGCTAATCCTCTGCTGTAAGCATAATTTAATGTGTCGTCGGTGATGATGCATGTTTGTATATGCTGAGATCATTTACAGCGAGCAATCATTTTAGTGCAGCTGTAATATCAAATGTTTGCCCTGGACCTGAGTCAAAGTGCTTAAACCAAATAGAAAGGCCTAGAATCAATTGTGCTGTGCATTTATGGTGTATTCTTTCGTAAATAAGTGCATTAAAATCACCTCCGCTATGTGGACTAACCTCTAGACCAGGGGTTCCCAAACTTTTTAGTCATCTGAACCACTTGAACCTAAATTATTTACCTCAAGTATCCCTGGAGATGTTAAGCAGGTTAACGTGAAGACGCTGAAAACGTTTTGCTTGTTGAAAGTTTTTTCACTCATTTGCTACTTTTTTTTTTTTTTTTTTTTTTTGACCCCACACCTCCCTGGTTGGAGGTTCAATTCCTGTCTCCGCTCTTTGTGCATGGAGTTTGCATGTTTTCCTCGTGCTTCGGGGATTTCCTCCAGGTATCTCGGTTTTCTTACCCAGGACATAGACGTGTGTTGTAGGCTGATTGCCATATCCAAATTGTATGTAATGTGTATGGGTGTGTCAGTGTGTGTGCGCGATTGTGCCTGCAATGAGTTCAAGGTATTCTCCGCCTTGTTCCCAGATTCCTCCAGACTCCACATGACCTTCCACATGAAAATAAATGAGTGGTTGGATGGCAACCTTGACTTGTTTGGTTTTATGGCCTGGTTTTCATATTTTGCTTCCAAATGTCTTTTTAAGAAAGCTGCTTCAAACATATCACGCACGTGTACAGAAACTCTATGCAGACAATAGTGTAGGCTCCAGATCAAACTAGGGACCCTGGAGCAGTGCGGCAACACTACTACTCATTGCACCATCATCCTGCCTTTTAACAATCTAAAGAAACTTATTCTTTTAACGGGAGATTTGTTATTCAAGATGTGCTTGATTTGTTTTCTAATGGCATTGTCCTACAGAAATCTGCTTGTCTCTGATGCTACGTTTTGATGAGAACATCTATACTGACTCTGAATACCTTAAACAAGAAAGCTCAGATTTATACAATTCATGGTTATTTAGACTAAAATAAAACTAGAAAATATTATGTTCAACTGCACAATAAGGGCACAAAAAAAGCCCATAATGTCCTGATTTTAGGTTGGTCCTAAATAAATATCTTCTGAGATTATCCTGTGATGTGAAGATCTTAACACCTCTGATCTACTCTGAGTCCAGTTTAAAAACATGTTCAGTATTTCTGACTCCTCACCCTGTAGTGTGGGTAGAACACTGACGTCTCGTGAAAACACAACACAACCTTGACGTTGTGTGAAGTAGCCAAGCTATTTTACACCATGTTTGTTTTGATCTGCAGTTACGTTTGCTCATTCCGTGAGAATTTCTTCGTTTGTTGGGAATCGTGAGCAAAGTCTGAAAAGGTTGGGTTGTTTTTTTTTTTTTTTTGTTTAAGTGGACAAATATTCTAGTGTGATGACTGGATGATGAACCAGGACAAAAAAAAAAAAATCTGTCATGATATTTTAGGTCTTTTCATTTTTAACAGCTGTAACTGAACAAAGAATAAGCAAGTGTTTAATCTAAACCATTAGGCCAATGATCCTCACCTTCTTTAATATGGATTATCTATAAATAATAAGCCTCTATAAATAATAGCTGCATGCTGATGTGTATATAATCTTCTGAAATGTGAAAAGTAATTTGTCGTTCATTTCAGTAACTTCTTTATGGCTGGTTCAGGGTCGTGGTGGATCTCGAACCTGTCCCGGGAACACTGAGACGGAGGAAGGAATACCCTCTGGAATAGATCCCATTTCATAGCATTTTTAAAATAACGATCTATCCTACTGCAGTCTTAAGTACTTCATGTGCAGCTTTCTTGATGCACGAGGCAGGTTTTAATATTAAGTTTTTTCTAAGAATTGGAGGTGTCCATTCAGAAAGGCATTGATGTTAATAATTTATTCCCCTTTATAAATATTGCAATAACGCGAACATCACTGAGGTCTTGGATTTCTGTGGCATATAGTGCACTATAATAGGAATATAGCCTTCTGCTTTCGCATCATGTTTAAGGTTATCACCTTCACATCTGTTGGTAACAGTCCAACTCTCTCACCTTCTCATTACGATTTGTTCTGTCTCTCATCTGTCATCCTGTCTATTCAATATGCTGTCGGAAAACACAGTCACCTTTATTAGGTTGTTCGCTGCTGCTTTCTGCTCTCGCTTTAGGCGAGTGCTTTTATGCCAATGACTGTTTTATTGTGCAGGCACGGCTCACAGGTGGTGAAGATTAAATACAGTAACAACTGGAGCAGAGACTTACCTCTTACTTCTAAAAACCACTCGATTGCTGTCAGGAAATAAATTAAGTCTCTCTTTCTCTCTCTCTCTCTTTCTCTCTCTCTCTCTCTCTCTCTCTCTCTCTCTCTTTCCCTTTCTCTCTCTAAAATACTTAATAATAGTCATCAGTGCTGGAAGCCTTTGTGCTGCACTACAAGGCCCCTTTTCCGCTTGTCAGTGCCGGAGGAGCGATAATGTCAGATCTGGTTTTTCAGACAGGAACGTGTCCGGTCACTGAAGACTGAGATGTCCTCAGGGGAATGTGCTCCCAAATGTTCAGTGCTTTGTCTCACCAGCTTCTCGTTTGTATCCGGCTTTCTAAAATGCTTCTCATTGCAGTGTTGTAAACTGAGGGCTCAATAATTAAAGCAGAGAAACTCTTCATACCCGATTGCATAACCTCACAGTTTCCTCACAGTCAAATCTGGACTTCACGTCCAAGAATAACAAATGAACCTCGGTTCTGTTTTACTTCTTTCAGTAAGTTACAACACACCCGCTGTTCTTTGTATAGTTTATTTTTTTCCGAAGAAATCAGACTTTGAGTTTAAAAATCTTGATGATTGATTGGTGTGTGTGTGTGTGTGTGTGTCCCGAAATCACCGTTCACACTAACCCCCATTTATATTACACAGCAGTTTAGGTGAGATCTGAGTATAAATTCCATGGCACATTTTCACTGGTGCTATCTATAGCGATGATGTACCCAGGAATATGACTATAAAATGTGCTTATTTTTCAATTATGTCTTAATATTTATGCGTCTCCTTTATGGGCGTCTCACTCTGTGTTTATGCAGCTACTAGTGATTAGGCTTTGCATGGAAAACTCTATCCTGAAACCTGAATTAAATACATTTCTATTGAAATATTTGATATATTTAGTGATTTCTGGTGCTAATTAGTTGATTGATGCTGCATTTTTTTTATTTTATTAATCATATGAGATGTCTGCCAGTGATGTCACAGGGGGACAATTGTAAAAATTTTCCAACTTGATGGCAGTCAGTTTTTCTTACTCTTACCAATTTCCAGCAGGTTAAAGGTCATATTAATTGGGGAAATAAAAGAAAGAAATTCATTTTAGAAGTTGTGGAGACGGCAAACGCTAGATTCTGAACATTCTGAGATGACGAGCACGATGGTGTTGACCATGCTATTAGCAGGAACGTTGAAGCTTTTGAGCTTCGTGTTTGAGCAGAGTGTATAAATGAGGTAGTGCGAGACAGTGGTGCCGGTGAGAATTAGCACTTGCTCCATCTATCAGCAGGTACTCAAATGGCATTGTGGGTAATTCGGGAAACTGTTAACCAAAGAGAAAGTAGACCAGCATGTCAAAATAAGTAGTTTAAACTTAAAAAATATATATATATATATATATATATATATATATATATATTACAAAATACATTTTGACTGCCAGTGAAAATCATCTGGTCATTTTAAATTCTCTCTCTCACTTGATTGATTGATTAATTAATTGATTAATATATATATATATATATATATATATATTATTATTATTTTTTTTAAATATATTAAATATAAAAATTCTAATCATTCATGGTGGATTTATTTGTTTTCCTTACTGAAAATGGCAGCTTAGGTTGACCATCTCATACTATTCTCTCTCCTTTCTTTCTGTCTTGTGCCTAGGCTCGGTTCTCTTACTTGCACATGAAGTATCTGTTCTTTTCCTGGCTGGCCGTGTTTGTAGGAAGCTGGGTGATATATGTGCAGTACTCCTCCTATACAGAGCTGTGCCGTGGACATGAGTGCAAAAACTCTATTGTGAGTTCAGCCCCAACATTTCACACCCAAGGCCAGCATATCCGAGCTCCTCCTAGAGGCGATAATCATGACGAGGGAGCCATCTGCTGGAACATGACCACGGTTTAACCTGTCAGAAAATACAGTGCAGAGGCAGAACAGTGGTGTTTCTCTGATGTGAAGTGTGTGTGTTTATTTCAGTGTGATAAGTTCCAGAAGGGGGTGATCGATGGTACAGCCTGCAGCAGCTTATGTGAGAAGGAGACACTGTATTTTGGGAAATGCCTGTCTGCCAAATCCAGTAACCAGGTCAGAATCTCTAATTGATACTTATTTATACACACACACACACACACACACACAAACACACAAACACATATTTGTTGTCTGAATCATTCAACCACCTGACCTGGTATGTTAAAAACCTAAAGACAAAGGCAGGAAGGCATCGTTATTGAGATTCAAATATTTGCACATAATACAACCTGCTGAGGTACCTTCATGTGGCAACATTTTGATGGTATCCTTTGCTTTCCTACATATCCCATAATCCTGTGAACAATCCAGTTTGTGTTAAAAAAAAAAAAACCCCAGCTGAACAGTGGGAAGAGGGGGAGAAGTTTGTGGACAAAAGTTATTTGTAATATTAGATTTTACAGGGGACACGTGGGTTTGCTCCAGGTTCTCCAGTTTCCTCCCACTCTCTATAAACTTCCTGATAGGTGGATCGGCTATACTAAATTGCTTCTGAATGTGAATGTGTGTGTGTTTGTGTGGCATCCCATCCTGGGAGGATTCTCCCCTTGTGCCCAGTGTTTCCTTGACCACCATGAAGTAGTTGCTGAACAATTAGTGACTTAAAAGTTTCATTTCGAGCACCAAATATCTGCTCTGTCCCCAGTGACACGTTATTCCATCACATCTAATGAACGTTAGACTTGGTGACCTTTAGCATACTGGATGTAGCCTAGCAACATAGTGGTGCCTGTCTCAAAACATTTTCTTGCAGGTACTTTCATACAGTAGCTATCAAAGCTCTGCCTGCTAAAGACAACTGACTTATGAGACAGCAAGGCATTGAGGTAGCCTATTACCTCCTGTTATGGACACAGTTAATTTCAGAGTAACAGAACAGCCTGTCCTTTTGAAATTTTCTCCACGAATGCTGTTCTATCTAAAGACTGCATGAAAGAATTCTAGGAGATCTGTAGGACTGTAATGGAGTGTGTGTGTGTGTGTGTGTGTGTGTGTGTGTGTGTGTGTGTGTGTGTGTGTGTGTGTGTGTGTGTGTGTGTGTGTGTGTGTGTGTGTGTGTGTGTGTGTGTGTGTGTGTGTGTGTGTGTGTGTGTGTGTGTGTGTGTGTGTGTGTGTGTGTGTGTGTGTGTGTGTGTGTGTGTGTGTGTGTACGTTCCAGGTGTATTCTGGTAGCTGGGGAGATTTGGAGGGTATCATTAAATGCCACATGGAGGACGTTCCTCACTATGACCTGGAAGCAGAGCTGGAACCACGGAGAGAATCTGCAGCCTTTAATAGGCCCACTAAAGGCACATCTGTGGAGAAGTTCCGAGAGATGGTCCTGAGCCATCTAAAGGTGAGGGCAAAGTACTTTAAAATTCTAATGGAGGAATCACGAGTACTCCTAGTGTGTCCAAATAGCATAATTGGCCTGGCTTGGGAAGAATGGCATTAATATCTCCATGCCAGTCAGAGAGACATTAGGCATCCAGAGAGTCACAGGCATCTATGAGCCAAGGTCTTGTTGCTCTCCTGTAAGTGTGTTTAGCTACCCTTTGATATTGCCAGAGCAACAGTTGGTAGCGAATGTGGTGGCTTCATGCATGTCTCAGTGGAGCACATGGTAGCCCTTACCCTCCTAGAGTGGTAGCTGTGGTGAGAGACACTTGTGGCCGGGAATTTGAGACAGCTAAATTGTAAGAAATTGAGCTAATAAGAAATATGTAATTTTTGTAAATATGGAACATTTCAATCCCATCTGTTGCTTTTGATGAACGTATCAGCCAAATGGGCAAAGGTAAGCGTAAATAATATACAGTATACTGCATTTTTTAGTAATTCTAAAGAGATGGCCCATGCCAACAGGACATCCAATGCCATGTAGTGAACAGAAAGTGAGGGTTAATCAAGAAGTGTTCTGAAGGATTGTTTTCACTGTCTTCTGTAATGCATAACTGATTTAACATTATCTAGCACGGGGGGGTTTCAACCCCAGTCCTGTGAAGTTATATCTATGCTCACCTCTCATATACCCACTCAAGCAAGGCTTGAAAATTTGTGATCAATTAGATCAGGCATGTTGGGAGTAAACAACTGTCGGCGGGAGGGGAAACGCTTCAAACTGCACAGGGTAGAGCATCCTCAGGATTGGAGCTGAGAAGGCTTATCTAGTGTGCTAGTATGTACTGTATAGACATCGCAGGTAACCATCTAGCAGTTTCCTAACCGTGGTCCTGGAGTAGCCCTTGTCCTCAGGAAGGGCTGTTAATTAGCTGATTAGCAGTGAAGACATTCAAATGTATAGGACACGGGGTACTCCAGGACCAGCGTTAGGAACCTGTGATCTAGTATAACAGCTAAACACTGTATTCATGTAACTGTGTTCTTCTACTGTTATCAATATTCGTAATTAACTATGCACATTACCCTACCTTTAGGCGAAGGTGGGCGATCAGGCCAACCTGCACGACTTGGTGGGGCTCGTGCTCGGCGTGGCTGATGCCAACAAGGACGGTGAGATCTCTCTGGCAGAGGCCCGCTCAGCCTGGGCTCTGCTGCAGCTGAACGAGTTTTTGATGGCGGTGATTCTGCAGGGGCGGGAACACACTCCAAGGCTGCTAGGCTTCTGCGGAGACTTGTATGTAGTGGAGAAGGTGCCGTACACACCACTCTATGGCCTCAGCCTGCCCTGGGCCGTGGAGTTATGGCTTCCAGCAGGCCTGCGCAGAAGTATGGATCAGTGGGTGACGCCATCATGGCCTCGCAAGGCCAAAATTGCGATCGGTCTCTTGGAACTGGTGGAAGACATCTTCCATGGGCCATTTGGCAGCTTCCTTATGTGTGAAGTGAATGCAGCGTGCTTCGGTTACACCGAGCGCCACGACCTGAAGGTGCTGGACGCCAGGCGCATTGTTCCTGAAGCTGCTTTCCAGAAAGTGATGCGCGAGCAGCGTTGTGAAGTTGACAACGACTGTCTATATGGAGCTGATTGCCACACCACCTGTGACCTCACGAAGCACCGCTGCACCACCGAGGTGACGCAGCCAAACCTGGCTAAAGTGTGTGGTGCGGTGAAGGACTATCTGCTCCACGGAGCACCGCCGGACGTGAAGGAAGAGTTGGAAAAGCAGTTGTATGCATGCATGGCCCTGAGAGGAGCCACCGAGCAAATGGAGATGGAACACTCGCTCATCCTGAACAACCTGAAGACACTGCTGTGGAAGAAGATTTCGCACACAAAGGACTCCAAATGAAGATCAAGTTACTGAAGTTACCTGCACAGGAATCAAACTACAAAGGTGTCCAATCGTAAACGGGGCCTTCTAATTCAAATGTTTCTTAAATTAAACTACTCTGGGCTCCCAAGCGAGGTATCACGATGGTGCAGCGGGTATCATTGCTGCCTCTTGACTCCAGGGTTGGTCCTGAAGTCATGTACCTCCCTACGCCCACGTGGGTTTCCCCTGGTTTCCTCCTACCGCCGAAACACTTGTTGCTAGGTGGATTGGCTATGCTAAATTGCCCTGTGTGTGAATAGTGCCCTGCTATGAAACAACTGGAAATTAGGTACGACTAATGTGAGTGATAACGATAACCAATCTGAGCAAACCCTCGATTCCGAGCACTTGCCTGTATACCTTGTTATAGAAGGCACACTACAAGTTCAGCACGAGAGAAAATAAAAACACCGGGCATCCTGCCAGTGCCGACAGAAGACTGACCTGCCACTGAAACCATCTGCCTGAAGCATCCCGGTTTGTGTACTATATGGAGAGGGTGAAGTATTTTTGGAAGATTTATAAGAAAGCTTGTTCTAATACCCTTTAGTCTATAATTTATTCCAAATGTAATTTTTGGAGAGGGACTACGTTGCTGTATAAACCGTTTATCAGCAGGCGAGAAAGCAGACTCGAATGCTTTTTTTTTTTTCTCAGTAAATGAGGCATGATATTTCTGTAAGATAGAAGCATGTGAACATTTGCAGAACTTGTAGCATATGTGTGTGAATGTAGTTCTGATTTGAGTTGGAAAGATCAGGATCACTAGTGGACAGAAATCGAGCTGGGGAGGGGGAACTGAAACATTTGTCTGAACAAAGCCTTACCGGTCGATATTTTTAATCAGTAACTGCATATGCCACTGCCCATAACTTGTATACAGAACATTGTGTACTTCCAAAAATATGTATTTTAAAGAAGCATATTTGTCCATAAATAAAAGACTATATAAATGTTTAATTCCGTTCTTAAGTCACTAACTAGCCAAGTATATTTCCACACCATAACTGAGAATGACTTGTACTTCCCACCCAATCCCCAACCAACTAAACTCTTACTAAATGTTGCGCTTTTAGTATCTCAGTAAATAAAAATAAAACATTTACTTTAAGCGTTTTAAAATAAACATGATCCTTTAGGTAAATACGATGTAGATTCTCAGACTTGTAACACCTATCCCCAGTGAATTGAGATTGTTTGTTTACAGGCAAAGGATTTAGAACAAGGTTCATAATGAAATTAGGACTATACAAGAGTAGCTAGAAGGTTTGGCCAAAAGTAACTAGATTTGTCGCTAGGTGCTCTTTTGAAGAATGGAAATAAATCTGTAAAAGGGTCTGCACAGTGGACCAGAGCAGTGTGTTCAAATGAGTGAAGAGCGGCTGCAGTCGAGTGTTATATGAAGGGAACGGACTACTCATGTTCCATCAAAAATAAACCTGTTAGCGATTTCACATTTATTGACCATTTTATAATTCAAGCACCACTCTATAAAATATGGATATTTTAAGGTTTTCCAATAGTTACATTTCAAAAAGCCAAATTCAAGCACCTTGTATGAACCCTGGTGGAAGTTTAGTGGCTTTGACAAAATCGCCAGAACTTTCCCCAAACCTTCCAGGTAGGCAGAAGCCTTTAAATTCTACACTTTCCCCCAGACCTTGTGAAGACCATACTAAAACCTTGCTTTTTATACACTACAAACACAAAATTGAGCTTTTCAATAGATTTATTAGAACAAAATTCTGCAAAATCATGCGAAGGTGTTCTAATCCTCCTCTGCAGCCTGAGCACGGAGGAAACTGGCTTTCTTCTGAGCAACGCGGTCTTTCCTCTGGGCCAGTGTGAGCTTGGCACGGTTCCACCTGTCAGAAAAATTCAAGTTAGCAAAACTCAGTTTTAAAACATTTAACCATGAACACCAGTATTGAGGTAATGACCAAGATCTGCACAGTTCTTAAAGCAGAAAGCATTTCAGGACCTTTGCAAAGCAAAAATCTTCCCGTTTGAAGTCAAACGGGAAGGTGATTGGTTCCAAAAGTACAAAAATGTGGATGTGTAAATACAAGATTTATTTAGGTTTTACACCAGGGGTGTCTGATCTTATCCGGAAAGGGTGGGTGCTGGTTTTCATTCTAACCAAGCAGAAGCCACACCGGAGCCTATTGAAAGCCAAGCTTGACTGATTAAACAGGTGGAATCAGGCATGGCTCGTGCTTGATTGGACTGAAAACCTGCAAGTCACACAGGCTGTTTGCAGATAAGATAGGACACCTTTATTTTACACATTCTATAAGCAGGCACACAGTTTTTCCTGAAATTCACACAACTAACAGTGAGTATAGTCTGAAGTTCCTGAATACTCAAATATATTATTCAGAAACGACAACTTGTGAAGTGATCACTTTACACCGCAATCTGTATTACACACCATGTTCTCACCCATTAGAATGATTCTGGATCAGATGCTTGTAAATACCCCAATCATAACACACCATGCACACCACCTTAACACTGAGGAACAAAACCAACAGATTTTATTCCAAATTCTGAGGCAGCTTTCACGCTAGAGCTGCAAATACTAACCGATGAAAAAGATAATCGAAATCTCTATCAACTGGGCAACATGGGGTGGAGTGCACGACCCACCAAGACGGGGGTATTTTATATTAAAACACAGTGAAGACCGTAACCTGCTAACTTCACTAAGCGGAGCTTGTGTAGGACAGAAGCACGACAATGATGCACAAACATATTTACATCCAAAATGCTCCACTGTGTGTGTGAAAGGTTGGTGGGAAACTGGTGAGAGTTGTGGAAAAGGTTTCATTTGCATCAGGTTTATGGTCATTAAATGCTGTATTTGTGTGCAAATTCTGTTGATTATAAACGTGTGCGATCTGTAAGTGACCCATAAGTAACGAGGCCACGTTGCTCCTCACTGGCAGTGTAGATAAACCGGGGGTGTGCGATTAAGAATCATTAAAATTAAAATTAGAATTAAAAAATAGACTTATCTAAAGTCTAATTAAAATGGTACGTTTAAGCATAAGTAAAAACAATATGCCTAAAGGCAGTGAGTAACAAACCATAAGGTGCAGTGAAAGTGAGATTGTAGTATTAATTTGGGACTGTAGTTTAATTATCAGTGCTCTGTGTATCCATAATGCATAAATTCTTGCTCAAGTAAAACATAAGTTGTTTTAGCTCACACTCAAGTTCGGTTGCATTGGAACTGAGCCACGATTCCCATGAACGCAGCTAGTGCTTGGGTCCGCACTTGTTCAGGAACTAAAATAAGCAGCGCATGTGCTTTAGCCGATGAAGACGTTAGTTTCCACAACACACGTGTACCGTAAGTGGCATGGGAACGTAGTGGGACAAGAGGTTCACTGCTGCACATACCACCAAAAAATAAATAAATTTATATTATATATTAAAAAAAAAAGTGGGGATAATGCAATATTGTGAAAAATTTATTTCCATATATTTTAAAAATCCACAGATGTCCTGTATGTACAACAGTCATCGCTTTAAAGAATCATGTGTACAAGTGAATAACCGATAGTATTCTCTAGAAGTGTCCCAGGGCAACTGATCTTGTGCAATGCTCGAGGATTTACGATAGTCATGGACCACCACATTGTTCCAAAATAAGGAGAGAAAAATAAAAAGGTGTACACACCTCTTCTTCTTGACCTCCCTCTTTGGCTTCTTTTCATGTACTGGATTTTCACGGATGGCTGCGTGGGCCTTCTTGTACATTTCCTCCATCTTACAGGGGAAGGAAAATGTTTTTAAACACTTCCATAACTTCAGAATTGGTGGTGTTGATTCTTAAACATTGTCACTTCACGACATTGAAGTTGGGACAGTATAAAAAAAATACTAAAAAACAAGGAGTGATTTGTAAATGTACTTTGACTTATATTTAAACAAAAAACAAGGTAGTTTCACCTAGTCAACTATGGTTGCATAGTATTTTGAAGAAACATTTATTTTGAAATTGGTGCATGCAACCTGTTCCAAAAAAATTGGGACACAGCAATTTAAGACTAATCGTGATGTGACCAGTTGAAATACGGTGGTGATGTGAAACAGGTGAGGAAATCATCTAATCATAGTATATAAGGAGCCTCCAAAAAAGGCCTAGTCCTTCAAGAGCAAAGATGGTCCGAGGCTTGCCAATCTGCCAACAGATGCTTCAGTGAATAATCCAACACTTTGAGAACATTCCCCAAATACAAATCAGTATGACGACTTTGGGCATTTCACCTTCTACAGTGCACAATATAATTAAAAGGGCAAGGCCGAAAACCACTTCTAAGTGCGTGTGATCTCCGATCCCTCAGGCGTCACTGTCTTAAATAACGGCATGAGTCTGTAACGGATATCCTGACATGGGCTCGGGAATACTTTGGTAACCCTTTGTCATCAACACCAGCTGCCCCTTCATCCACAAATGCAAATTAAGGCTTTACTATGCAAAGCAGAAGCCATACATCAACACTGTCCAGAAGCACCACCGAATTCTCTGGGCTCGGTCTCATCGGAGTTGGACATTAGCACAGTGGAATCGTGTTTTGTGGTCCAACTCCGGGCCAAAGAGGAAAAGGACCATCCAAGCTGTTATCAGCATCAGGTCCAAAAGCCAGTGTCGGTCATGGGATGGGGTTGTGTCAGTGCCCATGGCATGGGTAACTTGCACATCTATGAGGGCACCATTAATGCAGAAAGATATGCACACATTTTAGAGCACATTCTGCCCAAATTATAAGCACATTGTTGCGTAAGCAGACAGTGCGGGTGCTAGCATGGCCTTCCTGCAGTCCTGACCTGTCTCTGATTGACAATGTGTGGCACATAATGAAGTGCAAAATAAGGCAACGTACAGTTATGCAGCTGAAGAAATGTGTAATGGATGAATGGGGGGAAAATTCCACTTGCTAAACTTAACCAACTTCAGCACCCGAACGCTTAAGTGTTAAAAGAAAAGGTCATGTTACACAGTGGTAAACAGTCAACTGTCCCAACTTTTTTTGAATTTTAAACGAGTACATTTTCAAAATAAATTCTATGCACAAAATAAAACATCAAATTATGTGTTTATATATAGTACATTAGGGATTGCATTTTCAAATAACTTAGCATTTTCCATACTGTCCCAACTTTTTCCGAACTGGGGTTGAACTACAGTTTAAGAAAACACTTACGCTGTCAGCGGTGACTCCGTTCTTGATGAAGCGAGAGAACTGTTTCTTGTATGCCTCCTCATCCTCCTCCACCAGGAGACGCATGTATTCAGCCACATTCAGGCCCAGAATGTGTTTGCGGTGGACCTCTGCGTTGAACTCTTTGCTTTCAGAATCATAGCCAGGGAAACGCTTGGTGCTAGAAAGAACGGGGAGAAACATTACAGCCGATACAGGAACCACAATCATATTCAGTGTTTACTAACTGCTATTCAGGGGCAGAAGAGGACTAAGTTAGAAGGATCCAAGCATCATAGCTGTTTTCTAAAATTGAGAAGACCACTTATGGCTCCATTTAGACGACTACTCGTTTTATGGCTTTGCCATTAAAGTTTCCTTTGCCTTAAGCTGCTTTCAGTCCCGTCTTGAAACTACATCAACTGTGCAAATGAAGGACCAACTACAGTTTGCTCAGTTTGAAAGGAATCATCATCAAGCAGCAGTAGGTCAAACAAAAGAGCCTCGGAAATAACACCAAAGTAAACACACAAGTCACCACTGTTGCAGGAGAGCGTTCAAGATCATGTACCTGTGAGGAATGGACAGTCCTCCGTCTACGGCTCCCTTAAGGGCTCCGAACACTTTGTTTCCAGTGGTGGTTCTGGCAAGGCCGGCGTCCAGGTAGCACGTGAAGGCACTGGGCTTGTCATCAATGCTCTCCACATTGAACTCGTCTCCAGTGATCTCCACCTGACCCTCGTACACCTTATCCAACCCAAATTTGTTCAGCAGCTAAGGAGGGAGGGGAAAAAAAAAAAAAAGTGACCTTAGTTCATTTTTAGCCACAAAACTTTTGAAGTAACGTTTAACGTCACAAACGTTTGATTTTTGCAGATTCTTCCTCAAAACTTAAGAAATGTTTGTCTTATTGCATAGAAATCTCAATCCAAAGAGGGTGATGCTGCATAAATATTGTAAATGATATGTTTCATGTTCAAACCACTAATGCATATGAAACCACCATGTATACAGGTTCATAGGGGAAAAACAACTCCATAGTTCACTTGGCCTGTACACAGAACCACAGAGGAAACGTGTAAAAGCATTAGCACAGATGTCACGCAGAAACACTAATCCTGTGCAGGCAGGGCTAAGGCCAAGTCTGGAAAAATAAGCAATTCAGAAATGAACCTGCTGGCAATCCATGCTGAAGCTGAAATTTTTAGAGTAAGGTACAGCCAAGATGTGGGTATGAGCCAATTACCAGCAGAGAGAAAACATTTCTTTTGATGCACAAACACCAATTTAAAAAAAGTAAATTACACCTCATTGTCTTCAAACTCAATGTTATGTCACATCCTGTGTAATGGGACTTGAGGCAAATACATGTGTCTCCCTTATACTGTTTGAAGGCTAAAGTCTGAATAGCGCAAAGCCTATAATCCTAAGCAGTAATAGGAGTAAGCAGCGCATGGGGGTCTTACCCTGCGGGCAAGGAGCAGTCCAGTGCAATACGCTGCTGCGTAGTTCGTCAGACCCACAGTGACGCCATACTTGGGGAGCTCATGGGAGTACGCTGCACACACGATCATGTCTCCCTCGATCTTGGCATAGGCAATCTGGGGAAGAAGAAAAAAAAAAAAAAAAAGTCATTTATGTACATCACTGGACATGTAGACAGTAGTAATATTCGCAAAGCTCCAGTGCTGTAGTTAGCTTTAATGTTCGGTGTCCACTTATTGTAGGTCACACGACAACTGATTCTGAAAGGCCAAACGTTGCAGTGGAGGTTTCTCAAATCAATACAGAGATGAAAACTGCTAATGTTTTGACAGTTAGATGGTGAAGCGATGAGAAGACATAAGTTATGGAAGTTTTGTATAAAGTTGCTTAGGAAAAGTCTTGAGCAAAGCCATGACCTAAGAATTTAAATCTGTTTTTGCCAAATCGGACATCTTTGTCCTGAGCATGCTTAAATAAATAAATAAATAAATAATTCCCCTCCCGAGGCATTTAAGGGGGGAATCCAGACTCAAATTCATTTCAGGCACTGACGGCACAGAGCATGGCATATTCCCAAAGTGAAAGAGTACCACTGCCTGATTCAAACAACTACCATCCAAGATAAAGCAAACACCAACATGCACCATGTCTACCAAAACATCCAACTACTGAACATGCAGTACAGGAGAACAGCAAACATTTTACCACAACACGTTATGTAAATGGACATTTCTCTTCACTGGGGTGTTGAATAACAAGGAATCACGACGATGAGTTTTAAAATGATCATGCGGTCATTATCGTACCAATTTATGGCCTAAATATTTTTAGGGCACCTTACTGATGTTAACGTACATTAGATCTAAATCAAAACTACAGGGTGTCCCAAAAATCTCCATACATAGGGTGGAATACAAAATGTCTTCTAAAATTTTTCATACTTAGACTTGAGATGAAGAGTTGGACTTAAGCGGGAAACATGGCAACCACCTCTCTCTCACACACACACACACACACACACCACCAACCGAGAAGTGGACATCCACGAACATCCATTGACAAAAGCACAACCGATGTGGTGCTGACAAACACAGTCGCCTGTGTATGGAGACTTTTGGGAAACCCTGTAAACTACTCCTTAGGCATTAATCAAGGGCATTGTTTAACTACTGCACAGAAAATAACGATAAACCCACAAAAATCCCCATGGTACGAAACCAAAACCGAATACATAGATGGTGAGCTTGAGATTTAACATGTTCACATTTAACTACTCACCCCTATATTACAGTCCATTATGCATCATATATTACTACTGGAGAAAGCCATAATCCTGATCATGATTAAACTGTGACAGAGCATGCAGTCCTACAAGAACTGAACACATTTCTGCAACAAGCTCCACCCCTTCCACAGGACCTGAGCAGGGCCTAGACAATATTGTTAATCATATTAGACTGCTAACTGAGTACACAATTTCCTGTTGTTCTTGTAATCACTCTGACATCTCAGAGCCTCTGGATACGTGCTGTGGGGATTTGTTAAATTAATGAAGACACGTCAAGTTCCTCAGTTTGCACATTATAACCCAAAGCCTAATCCGACCCCAAGGTGTGTAAGCGATCACACTGTGCTATTTTTGTCTGCAACATTCATTCAAGTAATGAAACATTTGGGGGAATGCTGCTATCGGAAAATAATCAACAACAGAGGGGTGTGATGCAGCCCAATGCAAAGGTGATATCCAAAAACGTTTTACTCGGTCTTAAAAAAGCTTCTTATTTATTAAAAGAATGACATACTTTTTCCATTTACAGTTAGCGTAGAGCATGTTTAATTCTGTGGAACATCTGCAAAACAAGTTTGTTCGTGTTATCACTTTTGTTATAGAAGCTATGAACAAGCATTCCCTCTCCAGCCTAATTTTTTCCCCTTACTGACACTGGAGACTCCTTCCACTAAATTTAAACATCTCCGATTTATCATAAATCAGACTGATAAAATATAAAACACAAGACTAGGCTTGTCTGGTGTCCCTGGACAAAGGGGAGGAACGACTAATCTATCATCGTATGGTTTTAGCTGCTGCAGTGCCATGTATAGTATGCTAGCTGTCCTTAAGTTCTGCTTATATCATGTTCACATTATTTGGAACGCATAGGCATGTACACACTTTGTTTTCCTGCTGATGATGCTAATGTTTCAGCTGAAACCCCTTTATTGGTTTTAAAATAAATAAATCAGCATATCGACCACCCCCCCCCCCCACACACACACACTAACTGACTGGGCTAGAGACCTGCCAGACAATTAGACACGAGTATTTCCACACATTTTCCCCATAAACCCTCTCTGATTAGTCTCACCGCTGCTCACTAGAAATAAAATACAACACTGTTCATTGAAGAGAAAAAAATGCCAACACTGCCATCTTTTCCTGATGTCCAGTTACTCACCTGACAGACAATGTCCCTGTTGGAGAAGCGGACGATCATCCTGTACTTGGGTGTGTTGTATTTGTTCTTGTCTTGGATGACCAGGCGTTTGCGGGCAAAGTAGTCAGTTTTTCCCTCTGTGATGAGAAAAATACACACACTTGTACACAAAAAACAAGTTTTTTTTTTTTTTTTTCCATATCAAAACAGAGCCGGTTTACTTGTCTCACCTCTCCTCCTCCTGAACTTCACCTGGTACCTCTTGAAATAGGCCTTGTTCTTCACTACCTTTACAAATCCCTGTTAAGAAGATGTTGCACCATGAGTCTGACATACACACAGAGCATCTACATCACATCATCTCATACTGCATCAGAACTTCAACATGGCACCAACACACAGGACTGCAGTTAGCAGGGCTAGCACGTAGCCTTCAGGGGTAGAAATTGTGCTGTTTTTAAATACGATTAACCCGCCGATGTGTGATTTCCTCCTAATATACGTTTACCACGAGTGTAGTTTATAAACCCATGCAGTATTAAACATACAGCTGTACTTCTCGGCTCAGGAAAGGCTGGAAACATGCCACATTAGGCCACGTTAGGAAAGAAACACCGGGGTTAGAAAAACAAAATCTAACTCCATCCGCCATGTGTTTGAGATTTAATCATAACAATGACCTTTAAGACAAACATGCGACAGTTGAGAAATCTTATAAGAACCGTATTTAGTGTTTTTACCAACCATTTTGCAGACTTTTTAGTCTCCGAAGCCAGAGACAGGAGTCAAACACCGCTAGGGATTGACTCCGCTGCACTGGAAAAAGGAAGAATAATCTGCGCATGCGCAGTAAATACCATACGCGCAGGGTATAAGAAGGAGACATGAGAGTTCATTCAGAGACAGATGTTGTAGATCGCCTCCTATTGGGCTGGGGGAAATAATAACCACGTTTATGTTTCACTCAAGGGACGTTTGCATTTCCTTCCTACAGTACAGTATTATCTGCAATACATTTTCTCTCTTTTTTTTCTTACTTAATTTTCTCTTCCTGCAGAAGAGATTGTTACATTTAACCATACACACTGTTACATTTAACCATACACACTGTTACATTTAACCATACACACTGTTACATTTAACCATACGCACTGTTACATTTAACCATACACACTGTTACATTTAACCATACACACTGTTACATTTAACCATACACACTGTTACATTTAAACATGCACACTGTTACATTTAACCATACACACTGTTACATTTAACCATACACACTGTTACATTTAACCATACACACTGTTACATTTAACCATACACACTGTTACATTTAACCATATGCACTGTTACATTTAACCATACACACTGTTACATTTAACCATACACACTGTTACATTTAACCATACACACTGTTACATTTAAACATGCACACTGTTACATTTAACCATACACACTGTTACATTTAACCATACACACTGTTACATTTAAACATGCACACTGTTACATTTAACCATACACACTGTTACATTTAAACATACACACTGTTTCATTTAACCATACACACTGTTACATTTAAACATGCACACTGTTACATTTAACCATACACACTGTTACGTATAAACATACACACTGTTACATTTAAACATACACACTGTTTCATTTAACCATACACACTGTTACATTTAACCATACACACTGTTACATTTAACCATACACACTGTTACATTTAACCATACACACTGTTACATTTAACCATACACACTGTTACATTTAACCATACGCACTGTTACATTTAAACATACACACTGTTACATTTAACCATACGCACTGTTACATTTAACCATACGCACTGTTACATTTAACCATATGCACTGTTACATTTAAACATACACACTGTTACATTTAACCATATACACTGTTACATTTAACCATATGCACTGTTACATTTAAACATACACACTGTTACATTTAAACATACGCACTGTTACATTTAACCATATGCACTGTTACATTTAAACATACACACTGTTACATTTAACCATATGCACTGTTACATTTAAACATACACACTGTTACATTTAACCATATACACTGTTACATTTAAACATACACACTGTTACATTTAAACATACACACTGTTACATTTAAACATACACACTGTTACATTTAACCATATACACTGTTACATTTAACCATACACACTGTTACATTTAACCATATGCACTGTTACATTTAAACATACACACTGTTACATTTAACCATATGCACTGTTACATTTAAACATACACACTGTTACATTTAACCATATGCACTGTTACATTTAAACATACACACTGTTACATTTAACCATATGCACTGTTACATTTAAACATACACACTGTTACATTTAACCATATGCACTGTTACATTTAAACATACACACTGTTACATTTAAACATACACACTGTTACATTTAACCATATGCACTGTTACATTTAAACATACACACTGTTACATTTAACCATACACACTGTTACATTAAAACATGTACTTGGTTATATTTAACCATGCACACAAATTTTATATTTAATTATGGGTACTACTTCATTAATGAAACCACAGCATATACATACATATAGCATATTGGTTTGTGTGTAAAATAATAGAGGGATATTTTTATTACTATGTTTATGTATTTTTTATCCCATTATCTTTACATTTATCATAAATGGGATCTTAAAGCTCATTTTTTGGTTTCATATTTGGCAAACTATGCTTGTTAATCTTGCTTCTTTTTTTTCTGAGTAGAAATTACTTAGACCAGAGCTTCACTGTTCTAATATTAGGGCATGAAAAGTATTGTGCATAACTTCTCAAAATCTCTTATACTGCAGTGAGCTCACAGACATATTGTGGAAACCCATTTATTACATTACATGGACAAATATACAAAAATAGAAGATTATAATTTTGTTATAGTTTTTCTCTGTTTATTTCTGATCCTTGGATTATTTTGGTTACACAATCATTATACATCCAGGCATAAAGCATACAGCCTAGAGCAGACAAATATGCAAAAAGCTTCCTTCTTTACTTGTTTCTGAGCTTGAAATAGCAGCCACGCAAAATGAACACAGTGTCATAAAGCTGCGTCACTAATTCTTCTTTAGAAAAGAGAGGGTGTGTCTATCATCATAACCACCAATAGATCAACGTCAGCACTTCCATGAAAAACCAGAAAAGTTGGTTTCCTAAGTCACCAAAACTAAATCACAGCTGTCAGTGATCATACGTTTGTAAGAGGTATCGACAAGTAGCAGATATAAAGGAATGTTTACCTTCTGATGGTAAGCTGTTTTATTCATTTTTATTAATAGTTCAGAAAAAAATAAACTAAGTAGAATTGTTTTGCTTTTAGTCTAGAAACTAAATAACAGGAAACATGTCTTAGCACATTCAGGCTGTGTCAAGATTTACCTGAAACTCATTCCCCTCTATGTATTTATTAATACTGCTTACAGGTGTGCAATCCTTAATCATTTAGTATAAATATATCTATAATTTATAATTTATATATAATTAGACTTGATTGTCTTGTATTTGATACGCTTGTAAGCTAGTATGTAGTATTCACCCCAGTATGTAGTAGTAATCACCCCAGTATGTAGTAGTAATCGTCCCAGTATGTAGTAGTAATCACCCCAGTATGTAGGTTTTGATTCCTTAAAGAAAGTGGATTTCTAATCTTATTTTTCTACCTTTAACACCATAATCCAGATACACTTTATAATGTGTATAAATATAAATGGTCAATATGCTATGCTATATTCTACTTTTTTGGTCCACTATCTAAAGTGTGAGGCATAGAGAAGGACAATAGCAATATATTAATGTCAGTTTAACGTAGTATTGAAGTCTAAGCTTAAAAAAAATAATTAAACCCATGTTGAACAGACGAAGTTAGACAGAGAACTGAAGCTGAGGCTGATGAACAACCTCTAAAGTGCATCCTCACTGCATTTGAAACAGGTGGGAATGAACAGCATAAAGTGATTGAATCTGCTGGATAGTTCCTTGCTAAGTATCTAGTCTGGAGGAGCTCAGCTGTCATTGTCTTTGTCCACACTGCTGCTTAGATTAGTCATTTCCGCTCTTTAACACATGATGCAACACATCTATTAAAATGTAGGTTTAATAGTTGTAGAGCAAAGAAAATTACAAGGGAAGCAGCTCCTGACCCGACAGCATCAAATGCTAGGCATGGGTTAATGAGCATTAGGTTAAAGCATGAAGCATACATTTTAAAGGATTTATTTATATAAATCTTATTTTCTCTCTATAGGTTCTATATAATTGTATATAAAATGTATATAATGTTGCTCTTATTAATCTCTGTCAATACTTACTTTGGTTCATTTTTAGAGTTAGCAAATTAGCATAGACTTTCATTTGAGAATTAACATACTGTGTATGCTTAAATTTAGGAATTCTAAGCCAATGTCTGTTTGGAGTTTGACATGTTTTCCCCATGTCCACATGGGGTTCCTCCAGGTTCTCTGGTTTCCTCCCACTGTCCAAAAACATGGCAGTAGGTGGATTGGCTACTCTAAATTGCCCCTACGTGTAAATGTGTGTGTTCATGGTGCCCTTTACTGGCTCACACCCAGTGTTTCTGGGATAGGCTCCAGATCCAGTGCAACCCTGAACAGAATAACACAGTTACTGAAGATATTGAATATTACATTGAGTGTACTGAAGAATGAATAAATGAATGAATGCATGAATGAAAAAAATTATCATTAAAGATGAAAAACAAAAAGGTGAATTCATTCATTCAACATTTATTCATTCATCTTCAGTAACAGCTTTATCCAAGTCAGGATCCTGGTGATTCCGGAGCCTCTACTGGGAACACTGGTCATGAGGTGGGAATACACCCTGGAAGGGACACCAGTACACTGCAGGGCACCATGCACATACACATTCACATGCTCAGTCACACCTAGGGGAAAATTTAGTGTAGCCAATTCACTTACTGATATGTTTGTGGAGGTGGGAGGAAACCAACGAACCCAGAAAAACCCCCACATAGACAAAGGAAGGACATGCGAAACTCCCTATAGACAGCAAACTGAGCTCAGGATCAAAACAGGGATCTTGGAGCTGTGAGGCAACGATGATAAATTAACAATAAGTCGGTGTGTGTTAATGTTAATAGATACATTTTTATGTAATTCATTTGAAAATCTTGGAGCTACCCAGTCCAGGGTTTCTACCCTTCCATATTCTTCTAAATTTAAGCATACATGCTCATGTAACACCTGATTCACCACATGAGTTTAATATCTATTAAACGAAAGTGGACCTAGGATGTGAAGAGGGACAAATATAATGTTTCAGACGCAGATAACGACAACAGCAATGTACAACCCCAATTCCAAAACAGTTGGGACGTTGTGTCATATGTAAATAAAAGCAGAATACAGTGATTTGCAAATCTCATAAACCCATATATTATTCACAATAGAACATAGAAAACATATCAAATGTTTACACTGAGAAAACGCACCATTTTAAGAAAAAAAAAATATCATTCGAATCATTTTGAATTTGATGGCTGCAACACGTCTCAGAAAAGTTTGGACGGGTGGGGGAAACAAAAGGTTGGAAAAGTTGTGTTCTGCTTTTGTTTACATTTTACACAGCATCCCAACTTTTTTAGGAATTGTGGTTGTACAATATTAACACCAGTTCAAGGTTGCATTGAAGTCAAAGTTCCATCCATCCATCTTCTACCGCTTACTCCTTCTTCAGGTTCGCGGGGGAACCTATCCCAGGGAGCATCAGGCACAAGGCGGGGTACACCCTGGGCAGGGTGCCAGTCCAACGCAGGGCACAATCACATACACACTCACACACCCATTCATACACTACGGACACTTTAGACACGCCAATCAGCCTACCATGCGTGTCTTTGGACTGGGGGAGGAAACCGGAGTACCCGGAGGAAACCCCCGCAGCACGGGGAGAACATGCAAACTCCGCGCACACATGGCCCTGTCGGGAATCGAACCCCAGATACTGGAGGTGTGAGACGAACGTGCCTCACACCTCCAGCGTATTTTTAAATACAACAAAGTTGTTGTATTTAAAAATAATAATAATTAAACCCAACCTTCAACCCAAGGGAAGTTCAACAATCAGTGCATGTATATGGCTGTTGTTTTTTTTTGTTTTTTAACCAAATCTTTATGTAATGTAACAGCGTACAATACTTTTCCTCAGCTCTTTAAACACACAGCAGATGGCGGCATTAGTCTTGACCGTAACATGGTGCGCATGCGCGGTCTGCTCCAGTGTAGTGACGTGTGTTTGGCCCATTTGTCGGCGCTGTGTGTGTGTGTGTGTGTGTGCGCGCGCGCGCGCATCTACGCTTATATCCACACTCCGGTTCCTGCTTAGCAAGCTTGCTTGAACTCCATGGATATTGTTGAAACCGTGCCCGGTGTGAAAAGCGCCCGTTGACGTTGTTTTGGACGGTGCAATCCCACACGCTCCGACCGCCTGCGTGAGATAATGCCAGTGCACGTCGCTCCACGGGAAGTTAATGTTTAGCTAAAGGACAGGATTGACCAATACGCTTCCAAGGTAAAACTGCTGGAGCTGGATGTTTTCCCCCCTAGCCTGGCTGTGCTGTTGAAGCTCAGAGGGAGGTGCATGGCTGCCTGGTGTTGCACGGACGAGCTCTTTTATTTTTAAGATCGTTATTTATTTCTTTTTAAACTTGCTCTTTACAGCTGCTACAGCGCCGCTTCGCTTCATCCTGAGTTAACGCGTGTTCACACCTCACATGCTGTGTTTATCCACCCTGTACACCCTGTCTCTGACCTACCCATTCAACTACATATTTTAGCGTTGTTGTTGGTTTTTCCTGCTTTAACACACCCTTTTAACCTCATATGTTGTTTTTCCAGGACTTGCTGCGTTGAGTAAGGTGTGTTAAAGCCGGAAAACACACTAACATGGTGAGGACACAGGGATAATAACGACAGAGCAGGATTGGGGAACGTTATCTAAAGAGCCTGCAGAAGGTCTTGAAGTAACTTGCTGGTTGGGGTTAATAGTGTTTTGTGTGTTGCTGTTGCCATACACACATTCGTCCTTGGGGTATACCAATGCAGTGTACACTATATCTGTCTTATCTGACTGTATGTGGATCTGCTGGATAGCTCGTCTCTGTCTACGGACGTATCGTGCCTGTTTACTGTCTTCTGTACAAACGGTTAGATATGTATTTTCTTCACTAACCACTTTACAACCTGGTCAGGTGTATCAAGAGCCTGGCCCAGGAGCACTAAGGCAGGAATTCAGCCTGAATGGGATACCAGACCATCACAGAGTACCGTTCTCACACACACACACACACACACACAAGGGGAATTTAGCGGAGCCGGTCCATCGATCAGCATGTTTTTGGGATTTGGGAGGGAAAACTCTGAACCTGGAGAGAGTTTCATCCACACGGACACTAATTTGGGCTCAAGATCGAACAGGGGACTCTGGAACCACCGCCTGATGAGATTTCTTCTTTTATTTATTTATTTATTTTTTAACTTGTAAGCATGTGTTCTTGAACTTGTAGATTAGAGCAGCTCTCTGAAAACACACTGTTCTCATTAGTCTCTTGAAAGTTAGATGGCGACGCTGATGGAAAAGTTGATTGCGCTCAGTTCTAGGACTGGAGTAAACCTTGATCCTTTAAATCCGTGGATCTGAAGGTACGGGCTGGGGATAACCAGGTGTCTGTTCAGCTGTTCAGTCTGATTTAAAATGTTTTTATTTAGTGGTTGAAATCACAAGCAGACCCTATGAAAGTTGTTATATTTATTATAGAATTTTTATACTACTTAGCCTGCTTGACTGGTCCCTTCTGTTGAGAAACAAGTACGCCTAAAATATGTGGGGCTTGGTGATGGTGGCTTAGTGGTTAGCACGTTTGCTTCACACCTCTATGGTTGGGGGTTTGCCTCTGCCCTGTGTGCACAGAGTTTGCATGTTCTCCATGTGCTATTGGGGTTTCCTCTAGGTACTCTAATTTATTCCCACATTCCAAAGACATGCATTGTGGGCTGATTGGCATTTCCAAATTGTCTGTAGTGTGTGAATCTGTGTGTGATTGTCCCCTGCGAACCCTGTCTAGTGCGTCCCCCGCCTTGTTCCCCGATTTCCTGGGGATAGGCTTCCCCGTGCAAGCTTGTTTAGGATAAGCGGTATGGAAGATGGATGGATGGACCGACCATCCATGTGTTCTGTTGGTGGGAAAACTCAGGAATAGAATAGAAAGAGAGGTGACTTTCCATATCTCGAATCCAAGCTCTGGTGTGATTTTGCAGATCATGTCTGCTTTGAGGGCTCATCCTCTTTAGTGCTGAGTTAATCCCTTGTCAATTTGAGCATTTGTCGTCATATAAAGTGCATGCATAGTGGTTATATGTGGAGTAGAGTGGAAACAGACTTGTCTTGTTCGTTCAGCCAAGCAGGGAAAGAAGAGTTGGCAGAGTTTAAACATATTGATCTGTGTGTGTGTGTGTGTGTTATAATTTTGGCTTTGTTGTCTTATGTCTGATGTGTTAGTGGTCTGAAGGAGAGAAGTTGGAGACCACACAGAAGGGCTTGGCTCTTGTCTGTACTTGTCCAGTCAAATGCCTTTGAGTGTGTGTTTTAAACAAGACCCACTACCAGGCATTTTAAATAGGTAGTGACTGTTTATTCGATTCCTTAATGTGAATACAGGCAGCACCTGGAATCAGTTTGTGTGTCTTATCTGTGTGGTTAAAACAGGTGTCTGTGTGCCCTCATAATCATTTAATCTCTTTCTCTCACTATTTCTCTCTTATTTCTGTGTATGTCGGTGTGAATTCTTTGTCAGCCTCCTTCTCACCCTCTCGCGCTCTTGCGCAATTCAAGTTGAATGTGTGCCTGGCAGGGCGAGCTGATTGAAATTCTCTTGCACACCACCTTGCCATGTGACCATGAAATGCAAAGGCAAATTCATTCATTCATGCCAGATGAGGAAAAGAGCAACAGCGCTTTGTCGGAACAGATTAATGGAAGTGGTGATGTATGTTTCTAAAACTTCAGCACTAGACAGAGTTATACATGAATACCGTGTAAATCGGTGGTTTTAGTGCCGTGCTGCTGGTTATTGTCCATTGCGAGTCTTGGCTTCCCTTAAAACAAATGCCTTGGCCATTGTCACGTTGCTCATTCCACTGTCCTAGTGCTGTACTTGGCCTTTCATTGGAAAGGGCTTCATATTCACCATGCCCCCTCATTTAGTATTCTGCCAGTGTCTTTGCTTCACTCTTAACCCAATGCAGGGAGACTTGTCTGTGCACCCTGGATTTCTGCTCCATGCTGAGGATTTTGGTAAAGACTCCACTTGTGATGGAGGGCATTCCTGCATCCAGCGGATTTGAACAGAGGACAGTGTTAACGAACGCAGCATGATGGAAGACTTGCTCATTCCGTAACAAAGAGTGCAGCTGCAAATCAGAGCTTTAGTCACACATAATCGTGGCGCAAATGCCATCCAGCCTTGTGGGAAGACCCTTTGTTTTGAATCCAAGCTCTGGAGAAAATGTTTGTTTCATTTGCTTGGTTCAGTGTGTGTAGGTGTGGGTATGTATGAGCAGGGTGAGGTTGAACGAGGATACAACATACAGTGTTGGGGAAGTGTTAGAGGCCCTTGACAGTAAGGCAAGGAGAGACTGTGAGAGAGATGACAGGCTGAGCTGCTCCCTGATTGTACAAAAGGCTGTCCTGCTGTGTATCTGAACTCGGGGGAACGCATTGCACCTCTGTGCTTTCTGTGATAACCGCAGACAGTTTTTTTCTGTCCGTTAGCTGGGTTAGACATGGCACATCGAGGCCACATCGATCAAAGCACCCTATTTCCTGCAAACCTCCTTCCGCAAGGTGTCACACGTGTTTTTTCGACTGTAATAAATTCTTGGCACAAGCAGTGCTGTTTCAGAATGTGAAATTTCACGTAATTTAAGTAAGGAATAAAACAAGACAAGGTGTGTTACAGGAAAAATAATCAGTCCCTCCAGGATTTTGCGATCGCAGAAATGAGCGCAAAATCGTTCAAACGCCGCAGTATTCGGAGGAGCTTTCAATTTTTCAGAAATTACTGTGGATCTGAGCCAAGACGTGTCATGAGACATCACAATGCCCATTCAGTCAAAGCCCCCGTCGATTCACATGAAGAAGACATGAATAGAATTTTGTGCAATTGCAATTTTGCCAATTCATGTAAAAAAAACCCCCAAAAAACTCCATAAATAGTGAAATCCTGTACAGGACTGAATAATCAACAGTGTGGGAGTGGGATGTGGTCTGAGACAAAGTAGAGTCATTCGCCGTTACCACCCAAAATATATTATTTTCCTATGACTGCATGTCCCGGGGCTTGATCGAGTATTTCAGAATTAAGGAACTTCTAATTTCCTGCTGAGTTTTATGCACAACAGTCTGTAGAGTTTAAATAGAAGGGTGCGAAAAACAAAAAACCTTCATTGAGCACTAGTTCTGCTTGCAAAAATGCGTCTGAGCAGGCAGAGGAGGATGGCCAGACTGATTAGAGCTGACAGGAAGGTCACGAAACTCAAAGAACGACTCTTTACATCAGCGGTGATCAGAAAAACATCAACATCAAGTTCCATCCCTCTCAGCCAAGACCAGGCGTCTGATGCTAGAGTGTACAGGCAATGCTTCTGGTACTAGAGTGTACTATGCTGATTATGTTTCAGGGAATATTTATAAAGAGCATGATGTTTTTGGTCAGCATTCTCACAGCACATATTTAGCTCTCATTAGAGGCCTGTCAGCTAAATTTATTCGTTTGCCAGACATTTTTATCCAAACTGACTTATAAGTGAGCTAGAATGCAATCCAAGAATGTTAAGTGGAGGATTAAAGGGCTTGCTTGAGTGCCCAATGATGACTGACTGGAATTGGGACTTGCATTTTTCCTCTATTGTGCCACTACCCTGTAACACCATCCACTGCTAAACTGATCTGGCAGATTTGTAACGATGAAAATGCATGTCCTTTAGTAAATCAACCTCCACTGTGTTTCCCTGGCATGTTGCCAAGTTGTAAGATGAGCCGGGCATCGTATTGATTAATTTAGCTGCGTGTCAGATGGCTAAACCTTCCTACTGCAGTGTTCTCTCACATATTAGCCTCATTTACTTCAAGGGTGATGGTTTGGACTGATAGTACTCTTGAAACATAGCTTGTCAAACTTGTACAGTGCAGTTTTTTGTGTTCATGTCTGGGAAAGTTCACTAGACTGTTCTTGTGTATATCGATCTGTTGAAAGGTGTATGTTCTGAGGGAGCAGCTTTTCCATTGTCGAGCTTATTTAGACAGCTGGAGCAAAATCCATAACAGCCAGTAGGGGGATTTTTTTTTTAATACCAGTGCAACAGCCAAAAAAATACTCCCTAATCACCTGGCATGACTTTGCCCAAATAACACTCCACTCTGTTTGTAATCCATCCTGACTGAACATAAAATTACCCTGGATGACTTTCATCATTCAGTAATGATGACATTTGTTTCTGAATAAATGTTATTTTCTGTGATAATCATCTCTATGTAAAGAGAGCAATTCAGCAGCGCTTTAGTCCTTCAGTCTGTTCAAATCAGTCACCTCTGCCGCTTCCAAATATCCCTACTCCCCTACTATACAGTAGGCGGAAAGCAGTACGCCGAAAGAGTAGCGTGTCCGAATTCTCAGTAATCGTTAAACAGGAGGCGAAAAATAACCGGATGACCTACTGCTTCCGTCTTGATTCTGCAGTGTGGAAGCAATGGACACTGCACTATCCCGTAAGGCAATCTGTGCTTATAAAGTTGTAGGTCACATGACAGTGCCAACATGGCGAATGTAGTATGTCCGGTTTGTATTCATACTACACACACATACTTATCAGTACGTTCTGTTTCTCATCATAGTGTCACAGTATGCGATTTCAGATGCAGCCCATCTCGTCTGTACACTCTACTCAAACAGATCAGGTTCTAAAGCTTCACATTTCATGCCAATAGCGTCATCGACGCCTTTGTGCTCGTCATCTCATAGATCACTAACTAGACAACTGGGGCGGCTGTGGCTCAGGTGGTAGAGCGGGTTGTTCACTAATCGTAGGGTTGGCAGTTCGATTCCCGGGCCACATGACTCCTCATACTGAAGTGTCCTTGGGCAAGACACTGAACCCCAAGTTGCTTTTGATGGCAAGTTAGCACCTTGCATGACAGCTCTGCTCCCATTTGGGTGTCAAGCGCTTTGGATTAAAGCGCTACATAAGTGCGCCATTTACCATTACAAGCAGAGTCTCTGCTGTAACTCGGTGTGACTGTACTGTGTAGTGCATTGCATTACGGACCTTCTGAGTCCTATGTAGGGAGAAATTTATACAGATTTCTGTAATGCTGCTGTGTGAAATTGTCCATTGTTAAAAATGCTATCTAAATCAAATCGAACTGATTTGAGTGTTTGCTGTCTCCACCACATCTGCGTTGCCTTTCCCATTAATATGACCTTGAACGTTGTTGGAAATTGGTGACCGAGAAGAGAAGGTCTTGCTCTTTTGTTTTTCAGAGCTAACCGTGAAACCTGACTTTCTTGATGTTTAATCGGAATGCACTAGCATTGTCCTCCTGCTGACATAAATGGCAGACGACTGCTGACTTCTCACAGGAATAGTGAACGTTCAGCGCTAACTGACAATCTACCACCTACACATCCCAAATATTTTAATATAAACATAGTTAATGTGTTTCAGGGTGGAGTTTACCTTTATACTTGCTATGAATGCAGGACTTGTTTATCCTCTTTGAACCTACAGTGTTAGATTGCAGGCTGCATTAATGATGGACTTCTTCATGAACACGTCTTTCTCCAAAGTTTCAGTAACCGCAGTGGCTGTTGTTTTATATCTTGGTCAATGTTTTGCACTCTGCTAAATCGAAATCACTTTATTTCCCCACCACAGCAAAAGCGTGCTGTGTGATTGCTTATCAGAACTGGAAAATATCTCACAATGCCCTTGGCTTTGGGAACAGGGTCGGGCTCAGCGTGTATTTCTAATAACTTCAGCTAGGTTTCCTGTTTTCTCTGTACAGGGCTGGATGTGTAGGTGTGGGTCCCTGCAGAGCAATAAACTGCCTATCGTTAATCACAGGCTTTGTTCATGTGATCATTTGCTGAAGCGCAGTGGCATCTGTCTGTAATTATGCTTCAGTGTTGCCTTGGTCGCTTATCTGCCGAGTTTCCGACTGTCTCACTCAGCTAAATGCATCAGCTCCAGGTGGCTTATTACTGTAGCTTCAAACCTCATAATAGTGACTGTTCTGCTCTGTAGGACTGTTCCTCCACCCAGGAGTTCCTGCAGGGACCATGGAAAATTGCAACACACACACCTACAAAAGCCTTAAGCGGCCGAGCATTATTAATGAATTTTTTTTGTGATCTCGACTTTATTTCCCTGTGTACTGAACATCTATCATCCCAAACTCAATTATTATTTATTTATTTAAAAATAGGTTTTTTGGTTAAATGCCTGAAATAAGGTCTGTGGTTAACAGAAGCTCAAGGTATGTTCCCATTTTATACTATGCCATGAAATACATCAGTAATACTCCACTCAGGATTTTAAAAAAAGCTTTTATGTGTCTTGAAAAAGACGGTTGCTAACAAGTGGCTAAATGGGAGTACTTTGATTGTCGGGGACATTAAACGTCATCACGCCGAACAGGAAAACTCGTCTACTAGAGCCTCGTTGTGTTTATACTCCAGCTCTCGCAACTTTATCAGATTTATCCATTTATAGAATTTTCCAATTGTATTGATTTTTTAAAATTAAGATTGAAAGAGTTGTCAGAAGCATTGTGGTGGTGGTTATTTTGACATAACCAAAAGCTGTTTTCTTACAATGTAATTTTATCCTGAGAAAATGTGCCGCTTTGTGAATGGGACTGGTTTTACATGCACGTTGGCATCTTCGCATCTTCGCCATCATAAATCTCCACATTAAGAGAGAGAGCGGTGTACCCTTCCCAACTGTTTTGGTCAGTGTTCTAGATTTAACGTATGAGTATGCCTGTGTGTTGATGAATCTAAAGCTAATACTTGTACATACAGTATAACTCGTTTAAATGAAGGAAGTTTTACTTTGTTTCTGATGCTATGAGTAGCCACGTTGATTTGACGTAATTCTGTAAATGGGAAAGGATTTGTTGATTTCTCGGTTGCGGTGGCATTTGATGTCACGAAAGACACGGTCCTCATTTACTCTGCTGAGAAAGAAGGGTTCAGGAAGTTGTGCAAAAACAGTAACAGTGCCATCTATAGCGAATAGTGCAATAAATGTTTTTTAAAATATCCATTCTTTAAACTATTCAAACAAAATTCTGACTACGTTTACATGCACACCAAATTCTGTTTAAGGTCTATATTTTGTGTTGCAGCCATATTCCGAATATGATGTTTATATGCGTACAGGCATCAGAATATTCCTGTATACATGGTTGTTGTAAGTATGGTTGAGTTGCCTTTCCTAAACAGCTAGCCTACAGCTAAGCATCTGTTCGCACCCACAATTCCCTGCGAACTGAGCATGTGCATGTATCTCCTTTTAGTGGATTTTCCGAATAATGCAACAAATTTCCGATTAAAACAGGAATATTCCAGGATGAGAATCAGAATATTATCTTAATCAGGAAATCGGAGTGCGGCATTTACATGATTCAATTCTAATTTGAATATTAACTCAAAAATATCCTTAAAGTAAAATAATAAAAACATTTGACTGTATTTTTTATTAAATTATTATAAAATTAACCAATTATTAAATTAATTAATATGGAGGTGCATGTAAAAGTAGTCACTGTTGTTATTTGCAATGTTACCTTTTGATTCAGTTTAGATAGTATATATTTTGATTATACTTTGATATTTATTAATATTTATTTAATTTGGAAAAAATACTGTACTTTTTCAGGTTACAACAAGGTCAGCAATATTTTTACTTTAAGTGTTGTTTTCATTCAGTGTCTATTATAAAAACTATCTGTTATCAGTAAAATCCATGATCAGTCGACCCCTAAATCTGCAGTAGTGTTTTCTTGTCCACCATCCACCATTTTCAACATGCAGTAGTGCAGTATTGAATGGGATCTGAGGTTGAGTCAGGAGAAACAGTCACTCCAATAAATACACATTTGAAACCGTTGAACATGCAAAATAACTTGAATGCATTTATCGAGAGACATTTTCTTAAATCAGGTGATGGGATTTCATTAAATATAAATGTTTAGGAAATGTTTGTTTTCATAGACTTAAGTAAGTTGAGTAAATAGAATAATAAACATTCAAGTTTTTTTTTTTTTTTTTTTGCCATTGTATAGATAAATTTGATTAGCATCATCTCGATGAAACAGTGAAGTTCTGACGAACGTAACTGTCTGCCTTCTCTCAAAAAATCTTAGAACCAATGAAGGAAATGAGAGGAAATGATGCAGCTTCATTTCTCAACACTGTGTCTGTATGAAACGGATAGTTCCCATAAGAGTCTTTGGTGCCCTTGTTTTTCATGCCAGTTATGTTTTAAGAAGTGCTGAGCTAAGCTTAGTTTCCCCTCTCATGTCCTCTGTTAGTGTTAAAGCCATGTTACAAGATCATTTATACATAATGTTGTCTGTTGGATTATGCAAAGATATATATATATATATATATATATATATATATAAAACCTATGTGTGCACCTAGTTAAATAATGAAAATGTTTAGACTAGTTCAGCTTGGCATTTTTAATCTGCAATGCCACCATATTTATTTATTTTTACACAAGAAACCATACTCCTGGTTTATAAAGCATTAAGTCTACTATTGCAGCGCGTGTGTGTGTGTGTGCACGCACTTCCAAAACAGCTGTGTAAATGCACTCTAGACTAGCTCTGGAACAGCTGTGGTGCTGAGGCCTTGAGGGTTATAAAGAGGACAGGGAGACATAAACATTCCCTTTACACTGTGGTACTGGTCCAGCATAACTTCTTATTTACTTCACTCTGATTCACATGCATATGTTCCTTTTAACCTAATTGCTTTTGCTGAAGTATTTGCAATTGTACATGCGTAGTCCTCCAAATTTGGGCTTGCTCTGAAATCATGATGAGGTATTTTTCTTCCACCCCACCCACAGTTTAGGAAATTTCAGAGCACATATAACTGGAGTTCTGATTTAACTACAAATGCTAAAACTAAGTATGTATCATGGTAAAATGCTAAAACTGCTGACACTGATCTGTAATCATTAGAGGCATATTGAAGAGTATTTCCAGGAATTAAAATTCTTGTTTTCCTATCATGTTGTTTGCATAATCTGCATGGAAATTCAGGAATGTCTCTTCAACCCCGAGTTCAGCGTATGATGTCATGTCGCTTGGCTGCTCACGCCGTCAACAGTAAATATAATAATCAGTTCATGACTTTAAAAGTGTTGCTGGTACTATTTACTTTCAATAATCAACACATATTAATCATATTCGCCACTGGTCACCAAACCTCTTCCTTGAGATCTACGTTCCCGCAGGTTACATCTCCAACTAAAATCTAACACAGCTGTTTTAGTTGATGAAGAACTTCTTAAGGCATTGATTAGATGGTCAGTTGGGCACGATTTTGATTGGAGCCAAAGTTTTCAGGAAGGTAGATCTCTAGGAACAGGGTTGGTGACCACCGGTTTGGGGATAACACTGACCATACAGCTCACTGTTTTGAGAACATTTGACAAACGTCAGCTGGCGAACAAAACACTTTCATGGTTGTGTCCAAGTATCCCCCCCCCAATACTTTGTAGCTGAAACATGCCAAGATCAAAAATGATGTCATTCCGAGTTCAGATGTCCTGAATGTGACATTGATTTCACATTGAGAATGAGTGAAATCAATTTTACCTGGATTTTCTTGGCCAGTTACAATCCACCAGACCTAGCATACTACAGCTACCAATCCGGGAGGCTGAAGACTGTCTCATGCTTTCTCTGGCACGACATCCACATCTCTTTGAACTGCTGCTCATGCTGTGTCATGGGGACTGGAGGAGGTAACCCACTAAGAGGAAAGTGCTATCCGCCATTTTCAAGGGCCTATGATTGGCAAGCGGTTCTGTGATTCATACCGGTGAGAGAGTATGCCAGCCCTACCTCCCTGACAGCACTCTTGAACTCCCAGCCACAGCTGGCTTTGGAATTGTCATGATTTGAATTTACGATCTCCGGACAATAGGGCAAACGCTTTTGTTGCTTGGGAGCTAGTAAGATTTATTTTTTTTAAAATGCTAAAACAGGGAAAAATCAATATCTCACAAGCCTGTTGGATTCTCCTCTTCAGCTCAGTCCACAGGGTTTCATTGGGGTTTAGGTCAGGAGACTGGGATAACCAAATCAAAAGCTTGATTCTGTGGTCATTGAATCATTTTTTGTGTCAATTTGAATGTATTGTTTGATCATTGTAATGCTGGAAGACGCAACCCTGACTCAGTTGTAACTTCTTTGCAAAGGCAGCCATAAATCCGGTACTTCATGGATATGCCATGTATATTGTAATACTAAATGTATTTCGTCAGATGGCTGACAACACAGATGAGCTGGTGCCTAAAAATGTTTTACGTTATATGCAAGTGTTGTATGGTTTTTATATAATGGACTCTGTGAAGACAACAGTTGGCATGATTGGTACGTTTGAGGAAACGGACGAATTTGTTTAACCACCAAGAAAGCAAGAGCGTGCTGAAATCAAGAAAACAGGGAGTGCACGTGAACGGCACCACATCCAGAAACAGCACTTAAGTAAACAAATGCGCTCGAAATAGCACTCATTATGAGGAAAAACCCACAGGTGGTAGAGAAACATCACTGAGACCATGGCATTTTACCGGGTCAAGGATATAATACCCATCAAAACGGGTATTAAGCGACTTCTTAAAATAGTTGTAGCTCATTATGGCTTCCTAAGTTGCAAATATTTTACTAACCAGCTGTACTCTGAATGCTAAGAGAAGTGCAATAAATACCAAAACAATCAAACATGATTGGTTTTTTTTTTATGTTAAATAAAATGTAAACCAACTCAACTAATGTATTCAGTATGTTGTTGACAAGTGCCTAAGTGGTCTCTGTTATTCTTTTTCTTTGTGGTTAGGTTTCCTTATAGAGCTATAGGGGTATTACTTTTGGTTGCTCTGTTCGGTTACTTGCAAAATAGTCCTAAATACCAACATGAAAATTAAATGTGATTGTGAATTGTGAGTCAGCCTGAAAAAACAAACAAACCATGATTTGATATTTTTGCCAGCTCACCCACCCGTAGTTTCTTTTCTGTATTCTGGAGGTGGGGTCTAATTTTAGATTAGTAGATTTAGTGACATGAAAATGCTTCCTTCTTCTGCAGATCTCAAATTGAGATCTTTGGCAATAATTCTGCAGCTAATTATATATAGGTTTGCTAGCAAGCCGTAGTGTTGCATTCGATTAAACTGTGGAAAACTTAGTCAGCTGCTTGCGGTCCGAGTTTTAAAAACGCTGACAATAGCCACGAAAGCTCAGACAAAACTGTATTGTGTGTTGTCATAATTGAAAACTAGGCTTATTTTAAAAGTCTTGCTAATTGCTTAATGCATCTTCCTTTTCGTTACTTCTCCTTCTTACTGTACTTTGCTCTGTCTGTTTTGCTTCCTGTCCATGCCCCACCTCTTTTACTTTTTTTTTTTTCTCCCTCTCTCTTTTGCTCTCCGTCGTCAGCAGCATGCAGGGAGCGGTAAATCCCACTCTAGAAAAGGACCACTGTTTCTCAGGATTGAATACTGTCGTTTCATCAGTGGGGTTTTACAACCACAAAGCTCAGCGTGTGTAGTTTTCACTAGCAGTCCGGAAATGAAAGCTGCTTCACTCTGGATTCGCAGAAGTGCTTCTTGCAAATGAGAAAGTGGCTGTGATCTGAAGAGACTCACTTCCCCTGGGGTTACCGGCATGATGTGTGCTTTAACTGGTAATACACCAGACGTCACACGGGGCTTTCTTCTGCCGGGTTAATTCCAGCTTCAAACTTACTTCAGCTGCAATGCCAAGGCTGATGGTCGCGCACACCGTCTAATCGACTCAGTCGGTCTCAGGTCACTTGTTGCGTGTGCACTTTGCTCCCAAGTGACACCGTGACAATCAGGTGCCTGTCAAATGGCTCCAACCTCAGCTTAAAGGCAGTAAGACGTTTGATGGGCTGAATAGTCACTGTGTATGTCCTGGATTGAACCTAGCTTGTTGAAAACTCTGTTTAGACCCATTTTATTTTAGATGACTCTTTGCTCTTCAGTTTTGATGGAATTAATGTTTAAGAGTGTCCTACTGAAGAAGGAGGTTCTCTTTAGGTAAGCATGCAATTCTTTTGTAAGGACTGAAAATAGTTTGGATAATATGCTGGAGTTTTAAAATTATTTTTCAAAATTTATTGCACGAAATAGTCGACAAGTATTTGGGAACCATTTAGATTGGAGTTATTAAAAGGAATGCGAGAGATGAACGAATCATTTTCTGTTGCTGGTTTAGCTAAAAGTTTTCTTTTATACTTCTTGACACTTGTAAATCTTCGTCAGAGGAAGTCGAAAGATTTTACATGATCGTTGTTTCCTGAGCCAGTGGCTGAAGGGTACATGTCCAGCTGATTTCCAGCTGTTTTTGTTTTGTAACTTGCTGTGCTTGCTTTTGTGTCAATAGACACAGGGTCCCGATGAAGTCTTATTCAGCAACTCTTCTTGAAGAAGAAATGCCCAGCCACAAAACATGTATGCTAAATGTTGACTGTTTTTATTTTTATTTTCAGCACCATTGTTGGATAACTGATGAGTCTTCTCTTCGTCGACTAATAATTTCTTATTTTGTTTTTGTATTTGTTTTTGTATGTATGTATTTATTTATAGCTCTATTCCGTTGGTGTTGTGCTCACATTACATTTACATTTATTCATTTAGCAGACGCTTTTATCCAAAGCGACTTACAAATGTGGAAATACATGCGAAGCGATATATCAAGCGGAGAACAATACAAGTAGAACAACTAGACTAAAACTAATACAAGTAGAATACAACCAGAGAAGCAAAGTGTGCAGAGTAGAGTTGTAAGATCCAGGGTAAATGTATATTTTTTTAATGAATTCATTTTTTTATTTTATTTTATTTTTTAAATGATGTGAAGTTGACATTTTAGGGGCTAGTTAAGTGCTCATGGAAGAGGTGGGTCTTTAGCTTTTTTTTTGAAGATAGTGACCGATTGTGCGGTCCAGATTGAGGTTGGAAGTTCATTCCACCACTGTGGAACAGTTAGTGTAAAAGTTCTGGAAAGGGACCTTGAGCCATGCTGAGTATGAATTACTAAGCATCGGAATTACTAAGCATTTTTTTCTGTTAGTTTTTAAGGCCATTGTGCTAGTGTTAAGTAAACAAGTGTCCTTCAGAACACCAGTTCAAAAACATTTACTGATATTGTAAAGCAGTTATTAAAAATAAGTACATGTAATGGTGCATATTTGTATGTGCAAAATTATTCAGTGTTAGATGACGTTATCTATAAATATGTGACTGAGTGTATTCATCACCTGACCAGGAAGCGTGTTTAGAACCCAAGAGGACAAAAATCGCTGAGGCCAGGTCAAACACTGCTATTCAACAGAACTTCATTCTTTCAATTTGCATTATTTTCTTGTACCATGCACACGCATTCATCAGTGTGGGTCATTTCAAGCAGTGTGAGATGATCATTCACACAGTCTTCGTCTTGAAACATCTGCTGTACAAGCTTGTATCCTGCCCTGCTGTGTCTGCATATCTGTACCCCTTCATTTATTTGAAGCTCTAATAGAGGACAATTTTAGCCCAGTATTTGTTTACAGCTGGCGATATGGAGTTGGAAGACTCTTATTATTGACTGTACTGTTTTAACGAAACCAAAGAAACTTAACATGTAACATGAAAACTTTTGTCTGTTCATGAAGCGGTGCTGTTAGGCTTTTTTTTTTTTTGGTTGTGTAGAAGGATATCTACTTTCATATCCTCTTAATCTCTGATCGCACTTAAGATCATACTTAAGTGTTCGTACTGCCGAAAATTCACATTCAGCAACTGCGAATGCTTTACTTGCAGTCCTGTTAACGTTTATGTAGATGCTTAAAATGATTTAAGCAACAAGAGTTGCAGTGTAGCAGAAAGCCAAGTTTCATTTTCGGCATGTTTAAAGTCAGGTCTGTCTATTTGTTGAGGATTGAGAAGCTCAGCTCTAGGCTGAGCACAGTATTCTGCTTTTGCATCGATGTACCAGCTCAATGGGCATTGCATGTCCAAGCTGATTCAGGATTATTTAGATGAACAAATTCATCCGGGCTCAGAGTTATAGCCCAGACATGAAATCTAGGTCCCTGAGTTCCTGATTTTTCCACCTCAGGGGACTGCATAAGCTTATCCTGCACCCTCTTACACAGCTGTGAACAATGTGATTGCTCATAACAATGTTAACTGACTACAGTTTGCACCCAGACAATGGACGTGTGCTCAAATGTAACCACCTTCTTTCCTCAGGTGGCGACGGACAAAGTAGCCGGCAAGCTGAGTTCGACTCTTTCATGGGTGAAGAACTCAGTGTCGCACACGGTCAGTCAGATGGCTAGCCAGGTGGCCGCTCCGTCCTCACTGCACACGGTGGTGGGATCGTCCACCATCTCGTTGTCCTCGCCAGGCCTCTCTCCCTCAACTCCTTCCTCCACCCAGCTGAGCCCGGATGAAGTGGAGCTACTCGCCAAGCTTGAGGAGCAGAACAGGTGAGAGCTTGTGCTCTGCTTCTGTGTATTTGTCCTTTTCCCTATTTATCAAGCCTACTTGTTTATATAGTTGCAGCTGCTAATGTTCATCTGGAAGAACGGGTGATTATTGAGAGAAGAATGGTCCCTCAGGTTTGCGTACTTGCGTGTAGCATCATAGCCCTGTAATGATATTTTTGTGTCATGTCTCCAAAATCTATTATTTCAGATCTACTTGGTGGTCTGAAGCAGGGATGTCCAATCTTTTTCACAAAGGGCTAGTGTCGGTGCAGGTTTTCATTCCAATCAACAGGAGCCACATCTGATTTCACCTGTTTAATCAATCGAGTTGGCTTTCAATAGGCTCCGGTGTGGCTTCTGCTTGGTTACCCTTTCTGGATAAGATTGGACACCCCTAGTGTGAAGCTTAAAAGCAAGTGTGAAGAAGATTTTAAATTGTTGGGTCAAATTTGGAAGAAAATACACTATCACTTTCGACAAGTTGCTAAAGAAATGTCCCTGCCAATCACTGTCTAGTGTGTATCAGCCAAATTCTAGAAGTTTTATAGCTTTTAACTGTAATTAAATTGTACCAGGAGTAAACAAATCACTAGCCTGTGTGCCCTGCAAGCAGATTTCCTGTCCATGAAGTTAGGCTTCTATTTGTAGTTGCCCATTTCTCAAGTAGATTTAACAACCAGAAAAAGAAAAAGAAAACCCAGCTTCCTATTGACTTTTCGAAGTTTTCATTTAGTGTATAGACGTGTTGATTAGACACACACCGATATGCTGAGACTGAAGTGCAAGTAACTCGTTCTGAATCCACCCACTGAACTACAAACATCAACCTGGCAGATGATAGGATGATTTTTATTAGGTAAGTTAATTAGCATGCATAGGTGACAGACAGTCTCTTCACAATCAGGATCACGTAGGTATCTGGTAACTGATCAAAATGAAATCCAGCACAAAGCTCTCATATAACGTGGAGAGAAAGTGAACATGCTATCCAGACTCAAATAATATCTTTTAAGTACGAACACCACGGCTGAAACGACTTGCTGACTTTTTATCAATGGTGCAAACTTTGTTAGAAAGGACCGCGATCATATAGACTTTCATATGCATTAGTTTGGATTAATGCACTTAACTAGCAAACTAGATTGCCATATGTTGTTGTATTAAGTTACCATGTTTTAGTCCAGTTTCTTGGCAACCGAAACATTAGACTGGCCGCACACTGGAGCTTTTACTTCCCTGTTGTGCTAACTAATGAATTTATGAGCTGTCTTCCCCTGTGTAATCAAGGATGTACAGTACACTATATGGCTAAATGTTTGTTGACCTGTGACTATCACACTCATATGTAAGCCTTCCTTAAACTGTTCCACAAAGTTGGAAGCACACAATTGTTTAGGATGTCTTTGTATGCTGTAACATTACAATTTCCCTTCACTGGAATTAAGAGGCCCAAACCTGTTCCAGCATGACCGTGCTCCTGTACACAAGGTGAGGTCCATGAAGACATGGTTTGCCAAGGTTGTAGTGGATGAACCTGAGTGGCCTGCACAGAGCCCTGACCTCAACCCCACTGAACAGTTGGAAAGCTGAGTGCAGCCCCAGGCCTCCTCACCCTACATCAGTGTCTGACCTCACTAATGCTCTTGTGGCAGAATGTGCACATATCCCCACAACCATGCACCAAAAGCTAGTGGAAAGCCTTCCAAGAAGAGTGGGATTCATTATAATAGTAAAGGGGGACTAAATCTGGAATGGGTGTTCAACAAGCACATATGGGTGTGATGGTCAGGTGTCCACAAACTTCTGATCATGTTTCTTAGAAAAAAATAAGTTCTTATTTGGACACGCAAACATTTTGATCACCTTTTGAAATAGTGCCTATTACTGAAGTTGATATACTTGAACAAAACTACAAGGGAATATAGCTGCAAGCAGCAATGGCAGATTCCTCCTCAAGATTGCGGACCATTTCAGAATCGACATGGTAGAGAACTGTAGAGAACATTTCAACACATTTGGATCAATGGCAGATTTTAAGTTCATCTCTGTAGTTTTCCACAAATGATCATTGTAGAGAAAAATCCATCATACGGACATTATGGGTTCTTGAGACCTTTTTGTTCCCCATGAGCAACAAGGCATGCATGCCAACTTTCAGACATTTTGGCCTTGACTACGATGTTCTGAGTAATGTGTATTTGACTTCCTGTACATTGTGTTGCATGTGTATAGTGACACCTCTACTTGTATCAGCTAAATTTAGAATGAGCTCTCCTTGATGTTCACTGTGAGCATTGATACAGCGAGAGCAGTGACATGGTGTTAACATGGTGGAGCTTCCACTGTGTGACAGCTTTGTGTATGTCTGTGTCAGTGAGAACAGCAGAGCACTGTCTACAAGAGGGATCTATAGCTGCCCCGCTTTCCCTTTTGTCCCTTTTCTCCAGTATTCAACCTAAAGCCTATTTGTGTATTCATGAGAAAACAGGCTTAGGAGCTTCTGTACAAGTCTTTGTGTGTACATACATGTGGTATATCCGGTATGCATGAGCATGCCATACATACACAAGGCCTCTGTGTACTGTGTGTGGATATACATTCAATACGTGTATGAGAGTTCATATGGTAGTGGAGGGCATCTGGCAGTGTGAAGGATTTGAGGTAACTGTGTAGGAGTGGGTGTCAGTGTCGTCAGAAATGAATTTGAATGCCTAAAAGGAGACAAATGACAACCCATGGCTTATGGAAAAAAAAAAAAATAGATTACCAGTAGCTTTAATGTGCGCACACACACCAGTGCTCTAGTAGTGTGTTGAATGCTAAGTGTATCGATCACCTAAGTGTAATAAAATTCTGTTTAGTCTTCCCCTATACTTTAGACAAACTAGTATTTTACCAAATCAATGTAAAATGGTTTAATTAGGCTATTTTTTTATAATCTTGGCCAGTGGACTGCAAAGATCATATTAGGTAAGGTTTAACAGAATTTAACAAACGCACCGCTAAAACCGTGAATGCTTTAAACTGTGCTTTCCTCATCGGTTTGACCATTTAGTTACATGTCACAGCGAAACACACCCAGTCCTATTCACTTCTCTTTTTGTGTTGTGTGTATACGTGTGTGTGTGTGTGTATATATATATATATATATATATATATATATATATATATATATATATATATATATTATAAAAAAGAAAGAGAGAGAGCCGTCACATTGATATCTCACACTTATGAGGCCACAGTTTGGCTGGTGTGTATATTTACCAGGAGCCGTGACACACACAACGTGGGTAATTAGATATAGAGTTAGAATTAGATTGCGAATATAGTTAGTCTTTGTTCATGCCATGTGTCTTAGTTCTTGTTCATGTCTGAGTTCATGTCAAGGCTAGTTAGCTTATAGCATAGCTTAGCCTAGTAGCTTATAGCTTAGCTTGTAGCCTAGTAGCTTATAGCTTAGCCTGTAGCCTAGTAGCGGATAGTATAGCTTAGAGTTGTATAGACTTAGTTTAGAATATAGATGTAGAAGTGGTTTATAGAGTATAGATATAGAGTCTTTGTTTCATGTCATAGTTAATGTTTAGGTTTGTTGGTTTAGTTAGCTTAGTTCATTGAGTTGGCCATGTTTTGTTTCTTGTATCTCGAGTCTGCTCTCATCTGTTTCAATAAAAGCTCTCGTCCTAACTGCATTTGCATCTGTCCTGCTTCGTTTGCGTCACGAATCGTGACCGTTACAACGTGGACACCTGCGGCTTATAGAGAAGTGCGGCCTATATGTGTACAAAATTGTTTTTCTTTTTAAAATTAGCGCGTACGGCTTATATTCAGGTGCGCTCAATAGTCCGAGAATTACGGTAAATATCATCTGTATTTTTCAAAACATGTTGGCCTATAAACAGTGTTTTTGTTTGTTTGTTTTAGCATAGATGCTCATTTTGTTTCAGAAATATGTAAAAATGCTGCATTAGAGCTGCTCACTGTGTTGTGAATGGATTGAGCATTGTTTTTTTTTTTTTTTTTATACATACTCATCTGAAACTTTCATTGGTAATCCAACAAAGAGCATGCAGCAATTCCACCTTGTGAAATAATGTTGAGAATAATGCTGAAATACAAGAGGTCAAGAGGTCTTGTTGGAACAGAAGTGGTGGCTCTGTTGTTAAAGACTCTAGGTTACTGATCAGAAGGTCAGGAGTTCAAATCCCTGCACTGCCAAGCTACCATGTTTTGGCCCCTGGGTGAGGCCCTTAACCCTCAATTCCTCAGTTGTATAAATGAGAATTGTAAATCGCTCTGGATAAGGGCAACTGCCAAATGCCATAAATGGTAACCCCAATTTTATTATGAAGGGAATGTTATAGGACAGGGTTATGGTAGGGGTAAGCATGGAGATTAGAGATGACTGCAGAGTAGTGGCATCAGAAACAGAAATAGATGAAGTGTTAACGAGGTGACAGGAGCTGATTGGAAAAACGTTTCCTAAGAAGTGACATAACAGCAGAATCAAGCTGGCAGGTAAATTAATCAGATTTGACTATATGTTAATCAGGAAAGTGGAAAAGGCAGTAGGCTTGCACAATGCACGGTGTGTTTCCTGTGCCAATACAAGAAAGAAAAAAATCATAATCACACCCATGCACGTGTGTGTGTGTGTGTGTGTGTGTGTGTGTGGTGTACATATTTTTTAAAATCCTAGTTCTCACGGTGGTTGTAGTAAATGACAGTGTGATTCAAATTGTGCTGTAACACTTTCAACTTTTCTAGCATAAAAAAAAACCCCAAAATACTTTGTAATTTGTTTTAAATCGATTCAAGAGCAGAGTGGATTGTACATTTGCACTCCTGCAACCATTGTATTAAACAGTGCGCTACAGTTCCGTCTTATTTATCGTGACCAATCACTAGACGTACCACATGACCTCACGCACACACTTATATTTGATATTTGAACGTATATACTGCATAGTAAATTCCCAATTACTAAAGAAATTAAGTAAATGAATGAAAGAAGTTTAGTCATGGCATCATCTTGCTCAAAACTTGCGAGTGACACTTTACAAATAGAGCAGATTTTATCAAGATTTCACACTCAAGTACCATGAGATGCAATCAGCAGAAGAGCAGAAACACACTTTACTGCCTGTTTTCTCACAATTTGGCAATTTGCCAATTTCCACCCACTAGCTATCTCTCCACTATCACATGACTGACACTAACTGGGGAGGACGATGGCTGGCAGGTAAGACACGTTGAGCCACTGAATGCTTTGAACCTGTTACTTATGCGTGATGGAACCCTGTTACATCACAGGGCAGCTGAACACACTCAAAAGAAAATGCTAATCTACTTTTCTACAATATACAATCAATGCAGCGGTTTGATTTGTTCTCATTACAAAATAAACATTCATATATTATTTGTTTCAGTATCATCTCATGTCAATATTGTCTCATGAAGCCTGTATTGACATGTGTCTCATGTCATGGCTTTAGTGTATCGTCTCCTACCTACTAAATAATGTTTAATAATGTTTACAATATGTCCATTATGTACATATTGTTCCTTACAAAACTGGCCTAAGAATTGATCTTGATGCTGATTTGAACAATTGACTCCTATTTCATTGACTCCTATTTCAAGAATTGTATTAAATTCATTCTGAATGGGCCGTGGGTCAAAGCTGCTCTACATTTAACTGTATGACTATATGGTCATTTCTTTGATAAGAAAATCTTTATCAAGCTATCAGTGGATTTCAGATAATAGACCTCTAAGGTAGTGTGTTGTGGTGTGTTTTAAGGAACGACACTCTCCAGGCAGCATAAAGATAACACAATGTCATAATGAGTGAGCATTATTTTATATATATTCATTATGTAGCATTATGTTAAAGGAGAATGACCTCTATTTCCCTTTGGGCTATCTGCTATCTTAATTTTGATTCTTACATATGTTTACAGAGCAGTATAAAGAGCAGTGTGTAGAAATGTATAATGGTGTTCTTTATCAGAGGAACACCAGAAACTTTCTGAGATGGGAATATTCCCTCTTCTCAGGGAAACCGACTCATCTCATAAAAGATCACGTTTAGTGTTTCTCGGTATCTTTGTGTGTCCAATTGGGTTTGGGCTCTTGACCTTACTTGACCTTTGGTTTTTAGGGGTAGGTTTTTTTTTTTTTTTTTTTTTTTTTTTTTTTTTTCTTCTTTTTTTCCCTCTCTTCGACCTCTTTTTCTAGGCGTGGTGTTCAGGCCATCTGCCCTCTGACCCCAGCTACACAGAGGCAGCCCTGGCCACAGCTGGGTCCTTTTCATGTGGCACTAACCCCATGATTAACACTGTTCTATCCACCTGCTGCTCTCATACAGCTGTAGTGCAAGCTTTTCTCAGTATAACACACGTGTCAGCACTGAGACTTCTTTATACCCTGCCGTAACTGCACCTGCTGAGGATGTTGAACTGCATTCCTGCCACATGTAGTTTTCTCTCTGAATTAACACACCCGAGTCAGCTTGACATCTAATCAACACCATCCTGAATGTAGAAGGATGTAGTAAGGTGTCTTTTCTTTTTTTTTTTTTTTTTTGTCATTTAAGAAAGTAATACAACACCACGCTGATGAATTCTCGAATCACAAGGTGTGGATTAAATTCCTGTAACAGCACATAGTTCTGTCTATAACATAAATGATCGATTTACAGTATATTCATGTGCTTGTTCTAATATGTTATCGTTTTTATACTAACAGCTCATTTACAGGACTTGTATGCCAGATGCTCCACATAATTTAAGTGTCCTAATCAGATTAAGAAAATTGATTTAACAAAGATAAACCTATAACTGTGGATCGGTTGGAAAGGAGAGGTTTATTAAACATTTACGGAAGGAGTCTTGGGTGTCATTGCTTTGTAACAGTCACGGGAGTGGCTTCAGGACTAAGGAGTTTGCTCTTTGCAGTTTCTTGGAAACATGACGAGCTGTACTTTTAGTCTCATTAACTTCATGAGCATGAAACAAAGAGATGCTGGTGAAGGAATGATTGTTTATAGCATCTGTAAATTAAGTGATAACAGGAACTAACTTGACTTGCGGACGTAAGTTGTTTAAAAGCATCATGCGTCATTGATTCTAAATTAAAAGTTATCATTTTTGGGAAATAACTGTGGTACAAGAGGAAGTAAACACTTCAGGTCATGCTGTTGTAGGAAAATAATCAGCTTTGGGGTAGTAACAGGAACTCTGCTTCATCACAGGCTGTATTGCACCTCCCCAGTTAACAGAAATGTTTTGAGAAATAATAATAATAATAAAAAAAGACTATCTTGTATCAGTGTGACAGTCAGAGTACCTGAATAACAGGCCGTTAGTGATTACTGTGATCGCCTGATCAGTCAGCACTGCCAACCTGGTGTAACTGTGCTCATGCTTCGATATCATAAACACCACATATCCTACAGAAGGAACAAGTCAACCCACATTCACTAGCTAAAATATAAGCTCTGATTGAAGGGAAAAGGATTGAAAGCTGAATGCAGGGGAAGAAGACTTGGTTAAGATATACAGTATACATTTCTAGGATTGTTAGAAGCAGATACCCTGCTACTTCTAGCAACTCCCACCCCCAGTGGTTAAAAAGACATGGATCGTGTAGTTTTCAAATCAATCCGTGACCCCCAATATAACTGATGAGAAATACCTTAGGAACTGGGTAATAATACAAATTCTACTTGTTTAGCATGAAAAAAGCTCAAATTCCATCCATTTTTCTTATTAGTATAACATTCTCTTTTATCTGTTTGTTTACTCTTTCTTCCTATTGGCTGTGTCTCTACATTTTATGCCAAGTCTGACCTGACACGTTTATTATTACAGGATTGTCTGGGTTACTCAGCCACTCAGGAACATCATATTATAGAGGATCTTTGTTCTCTGACTCAGTAATCTTTTTTTTTTTTTTTAAATTATTATTATTTCTAACAAAAAATCATTTGCACTGTAGCTTTAAATCAATGTGAAATCCCTGGTAAGTACACAGAGTGTATTGGGGGAAACCCTGAACCACAGGTGAGTCATAAAGTGTTCTGCTTTCTCTTTACCGTTGCTAGCTTGATAGTGCTGAGGTAGTGCTGTTATCTAAAGTTATGTTAGTCATAGCTGTTACTGTTTATCAACCTGAAACCAATGGATAAAGTAGCAGTTAGACAGTTAGACCTACCTGCTTGATACAATAAACAGAAGTAAACAAAGCCTTCACTGGGCCAAGAGTACTGGAGCAGCATTGTTCAATGCTCTGAGCAGTATGGGAAGCAGTTATAGCCTGTAGCGCCTGAGCCTCGCTCAGTACTCAGTACTCAGACAACTTGCTAGTAAACGTATTTGGTTAAGAAATTTAATTTGAACAAGCGATTTGTTTAAATTCTCTTTTTTGTGTGTGTGGGTTTACTCTGTATTTGAACCACAGTACTTCTCTTATTAGTCCTTAATTGTCTAAATTTAAATTTATTAAAGCACTAATGAGGGCTTTTAGACTCTCCAGGCTCTATCACTTATACAGGAGGACATCATGTGCCTAGTGTGTTCTGTGTCTCCTCTGATGATGGAACATGGGATCAGTGATTAAGGTAAATTAGATATGCTGAGCAAAGCGCCCACACACAGCTAAAAGTACACATTTGCGCACTCTCTCTCTCTCTCTCTCTCTCTCTCTCTCTCTCTCGAAAGTAGGGCACTAGCTCAGGAGAGCTAAAACATGAAAAACAAACAAAGAATTTACATATTGGACACGGACATGGGGTGCACTGAGATGCACATATACACACACACATGCGCACACACACAACTGTGTGCTGCACTTCTGCCGCACAGGTTGAAGGTCTTTTCACTTTTAGATAAGAGGGAGAGAGATTGTGTGTTGAATTAAGAGAGATAGACACTGATGCATCTTTTCCCTCGGCATTAAAAGCAACGGCACAGTGGCATGAGAATCTAAAGGACCTGGTGAGAACCTGAATAACTCCAAATATTATGTTAAAACAAGTTTCATAGATAACCCATGAAATTACCTGTCCGTTTGACTTATTTGATATTATTGGTGTCGATATACAGAAGTAATTGGTTTATTTTTTCTTGAAACGTCTATGATATATGATAACGGTCGAACTTGTTTTATTACACAGTGCTGTTTTACCATGATGACATGACCACGCTATCAAAATGGCACTGAGACACGACAGCCACTACACTGATATCGACAATCCAGTACAAGGCTTGGTTTGTGTTTTTGTGTAATTGCAGTGGCGTTGCAGTATTGGCTACATGGATCATACACTGCATGGTCATGTTGATATGACGTGGTAAATAAAAAATAATAATTAAATTTTTTTTAAGCCATGGTCAAACCGTAATCCTGGATATCAGTCGATTATTATCTGTTCTTTTTGCCTGGTTTGTTTGGTGTTTCTGCTTCCTTTCTACTTGGACAAATAATTTTTCCTGCTGATAAAACGCAACATATTTGTGTTAAGATAGATCTTCAGCCACTTGGTTTTGACTCTCAGTGAAAACTTGCACTGTACTTTGTTTAACTAGAGGTGAATCATTTGTAGATGCAAGTCACATTTAATGCACTCTGGACTCGTTGAAACGATCAGAAATGCTAATTTATTGTAACAAACTAGAAGCATATCTCTGATCATAGATGCTGTTGTCAAATAAGTGAAATGTCCACTGGGTTTCTTATTTCATCTTGTATATTTCTATTGGATGCTATCGGCTTTAAACCATGGTTTAATATCAAACGCAGTCTGATTAAAAAAATATATACATATTTTTTTTTTTGCACTTGACGATTACATGACGATTTCATGTATTTGGCGATACTGTATCAACAGAGAGGGCTTTTCAAATTGGAAGACTGTTAACTGTTTGGCTAAACGTGACAAAGTAGATCACACCGCAACCGTCATGCAGCAGAGCTCTTCATAGAAATGAACAGCATTCTGAAGCGTCTGTAGCAGATTCCAGATGTGTTGTAGTTTAGCTAGTAGGAGAAATAGCTGAAGTGTGCTGGCTGTCAGCATTTAAAACCTACTAATTTTTTCTTGTGCAACAAACATATACATATTTATTCCTTCGTCACACAGGTGGTGTTTTCGGGGTTGCCCGTGTGTCTGTCTGAGATTCTTGAGTGCGATATCTTAAATTGTGGCTGAATGTTTAAAGGATTTATATGGAATTATCAAAGTAACCAACCGATTTTGGAATCAATCTAATCAGGGTCAAAGTCAAAGCAAGGTCCAGTTCCTGTTCTATGTATGTTTTATGGGTATATAAGACAAATGAGTAAGAAGAAGGACTAGACTTTTTGAGTGCGGAGGAATCCCCATTGATGCCACTGGCGAGTTGAGTTCAACTTGTTTGTGTTTTAAGGAATTTTACAGGAGAATGAAATACAAGTCCAAATGCTGCTACTTATAGCAAAGTATTCGATGATTAAAAGTATTACAATAAACTGCTGCTCTGGTGAAATCTCATTTAAGCAGTATTCAGGCTAAAATAAACCTAAAAAAAATTACTTTTTGCTGGCCTATCGTTATGAAAGTGTGCGTTCTGTCATCCATCAAATATACATTCCAAAGTGCATATTTATGCCCTTGACTTTTTATAATACTGTGTGTATGTATTTTTATGAATTTGTTTTTTTTCCCCCTCTTTGTCCTGATAAAGCGCATTGCTTTCAGCAGTTATTCTGTTTGACATTTTACATAGTAGTTTTTAGTTCACATTTACATCCATTTTAAGTTTACAGATTGAGTCCGATCAGCCCCAGTCAGAATACTTTTAGTGGCTTTTATAGACCAGCTGTTATTGCTAAATAAATGCATTTATTAAGATTAAACAGACACATGAGTTGTTTTGAGTGTAGGTTTCAATAACTTGACGTTAGCTTTAATGTGCATGTTTAATTTGTCGTCTGTTGTTTTTGTGAAGGGATAAAACATTGAACAATATCTTAACTCGGATTTTACATATGACTTTTATTGTAGTGCAATATGCAACAGCCTGTGCTCCACCAGTCAAAGACTAGCATGACCTCAGAGTCTATGAGATCACTGGAATACTCCCAACGTGCAGTGGTTCCTTCAGTTCCTTCAGTTCCTTCCTCAGTGCCTCTCATCAAATCTGTAACCAGACTCACAGCGCTAGCTGGCCCCCGCTTTTTTTCCAAGATCAGATTTCAATGGTATGTGTGTGTGTGTGTGTGTGTGCGCGCTCTGTGAACCTGTGGGGACTGAGCTAATTCAGCTGCACGCTGATAGCCTGCGTGTTTGTAAGGTCAGCCTGCTGCCTGCCTGTGTGGCCCTTTAATCATTGGTTCTTTTAAACGATCTAAAATTTAAGCTTCAGCTGTTTCAGTTCAGTTTTTGTTATTTGCATACAAGTCTTGCAAGCCAGACCTGTATTATCTTCTGTATTGTTTCATCAGTATACGTGGTTAAGAACCACATGCTTTTAGAGAAAGAGGCTGTTTGATTGACGTGTCTGACAATGTTCCAGCAGGACAATGCCTAGATTTATAAAGACACGGTTTGGCAATATTGGTGTGGAAGAACATGAGTGAACTGCACAGAGCACGCCAGGTTTTCATGTCCAACATCAGCACCCAAACTCACAATGCTGTTGTGGGTGAATGAGCACAAATCCCCACAGCCATGTTCCAAAATCTAGTGGAAAGCCTTCCCAGAAGAGTGGAGTTTATTATAACAGCAAAGGGAGGACTAGCTCCATATTAATTCCATGTTTTGCAAAGAGTTGTTCAACAAGCACGTTTGGTTGTGATGTTCATGTGTCCACACTCAGTACCCTTTTATTAATATTGGCACCCTTGGTATATATGAGCAAAGCAGGCTGTGAAAAATTGTTTAACTTTTTGAACTTTTGTTCAAAGAATTCACAAAAATACTTTGCTCTCATGGATATCAAACATTTGCAAACACAACATTGGTTTATCAAAAAGAAATCTTTGTTAAATATAGGTGTGCAATAACTATTGGCACCCTTTTAGTCAATACTTTGTGCTACCTCACTTTGCCAAGGTAACAGCTCTGAGTCTTCTCCTATAATGCATGATGAGGTTGGAGAATACGTTGCAGGGGATTTGCGACCATTCCTCCATACAGAATATCTCCAGATCCTTCAAATTCACCCCACAGGTTTTCATTTCAAGTCAGGGGAGTGGGATGGCCATGGCTGGACCTTGATTTTGTGGTCAGTAAACCATATTTACCAAGGGTGCCAATATTAGTGGATGGCACTGTACATTTGGCTATATAGTGTATATCTTATTTCAAAAAGCTAATTATATCAGTTGTTCAGAGCTTTGTTTTCCAGCTGAAAACTGGTGCACAGAAATGTGGAATGCAAATCGGACTGTAGCCGTGAACAAGGTGTGGCCAGAAAGGTGTTACAAATGGTCAGAGTTTCTGAGGCCAAGACTCCTTTTTTTTTTTTTTTTTAATCTTATAAATTGTTAGTGTTATCAGTGTTATGTCTCTCTCGCGTATCTGTCTTTCTGTATCTATTTATTGCAAGACGCTTGGGGCCTGTTAGATGTGTTGTCCATTCATATGCACATTTCCCTGCACTAGCCTGTTCTACAGTTGATAGGAGTACAAGAGTGTGTTTGCAATTTTACCAGCATGGGATGTGGCTTTGGGAGTTGTGAACTTAGACCTAGCTACAAATACAGTTTACCTGCAGTTTTGAGTGATTGTAAGCCAGCTCACCCTCTTGTTGTCAAACAGGCTCTGTTTCCAAACATTCAGCTGTTTATATCTGAAATATTAATGTATATTCACTCATGACGTAGTACTCAACCATCTCTAATGGGCTTTAATGTCATGTTCAGTGTTCTACTGGTGTTCATAAGTGCAAATATTTGTCAGTCCATAAAAGGAGATATTCACCTGCAGAAGATTCTCCAAAAATGTGTATGATAAATTCAATCTTCATTATCTTAATTCATCCATGTTTACAGTGTCCTCAATCAGGACATGTTATTACAGTCTTGCTATGCAGCTTTGACTGTTTGCATTCACAATGCAAAAACACCGTACTACATTACACAGCAATTTACAGAAGATAAGACAGAAGAGGACATGTTTTAATATAGCACATCCTGTTTGCAACCCCAACTAAAAGTCAGCAAGCCGTTGGCCTCTATTTCAGCGATGAACTTTGACATCGTTGTGCTCTTTATTTTGCTTTGATACCTTAGAAAACATAGCTAAATAATCCACTTATTTAATTGTTCTATCATCAGCCAGCTAACTAGTGCAGACGATGGTGAGATTCAGAACGAGTAGCTGATGCTATAGTTACTGCATCTTCCATAAAGCACATGATCTTGAAACATGGCTACACACCAATTACAACTTGTGCTTCCAGAAAGTCAGTAAGGAACGGGGATGTTGTTGAACCTGCTTGTCTTCCAGGCAGGTATGAATAAAAAATATTTATAGCCCCAGCATGAAATGTGATTGTCCCAGGTGCCTGGGCTATAAAATTCTTTTTCACCTCCACCGAAAGTAAACTCTTATTCTCTTCCTGCGAATGAGAGTTGAAATTATATATTATAAAGATGTTATCTGCATGCAAGTACCATGTCAAATGATCAAATTTTGACTCATTTCTTCATCAGATATTTCTTTTTCCGAGCAAGAAAGTAGTGCTGGTTTTCAAAAGGCATTAATGTTGAGTAAATGCACTTTGAAAGAACTTGAATTGTATCAGCTCATGTTTTTGTCTGTCAGTTGTTTGTATATTTTTTTCAAAAGGTCAGAATAGTGATTCTCTGGAAAACACTCACTGAAGTCGGTGCCAAGTTTTTTTTAGAGCTAAAAAAAAAAACCAGCAGAAAAAAAGGAAATATATTTTGCTGATGTAGCAAAAAGTTTTGTTCTTGTTGTGGCTGAAATTTTTTTATTTTTTTTTTGCTGCACCTTTTTTTTTTTCTTAAAATTTGCAATGCAACTTGCAGAGGTTTTGTGTTTTGGTTTATTTATTTATTAAGATTGATAAACATGGAAAACTACTTAAATTGGCAAAATTGCAGATGCACAAAGCGCAGTTTTTTGCAGTGACGTTTGTTGGTAAATGAGACCTTTTAGCTGGAAGAGGGCTTTGGCTGAATGCACGCTGTGATGACATCATATGTACGCATCTCGGCTCAAATCTGCAGAAAATCTGTGGTCATTGTAGAAAAATTGCAAGCTCCTCTGAATATTGAGCGTTTGCTTGATTTTGCGAACTTCTGCAATCGCAAAATCATGAAATCCCCGAAGGACTGATTAACTAGCTCTTCAGTGGCGTGATCATTTATGGTGCAAATGAGCACCTTCCATATTTTGTAATTGTTTAGGTGATTGTATTTTCAAAAACATTTTTTGGATTTTTTTTGTTTGTTTGCTTAAGCTAAATTTAAATTAAATCTTTGATGGTCAGGAATAATACACAAATAGAAAGTACTGCCGGTCAAAATAATCTGCCAGCAAAGCAGACTTCAGTCTGCTAAATCAAAGCCACTGAACACGTAGGGGGTTCATCATGTTCGCTGTTTATGTCTCAGTTATCATGTTGGGAAATCAATTACTCAACAGACAAGGAAACACGATTGCACTTTTCTAAGCCTGATCTTTTCCCTTCGTCCTGGTGCGTTGTTCTGCAGGTTGTTGGAGACGGACAGTAAATCCCTCCGCTCGGTGAATGGCTCTCGGAGGAACAGCGGCTCATCGCTGGTGTCCAGCTCCTCTGCCTCTTCCAACCTCTCGCACCTGGAGGAGGACTCGTGGATCTTATGGGGGCGCATCGTCAACGAGTGGGAGGAGGTGCGCAAGAAAAAGGAGAAACAGCTTAAGGTAAAGCCGCAAAAAGCCCAAATATAGTCCATAACTAACTAAATTTTCAGGTTCAGGGTACATCAACAAAATGTTTTTGTGCCACATATTAAATTACTGGTAATACTTGTCTTATTTCTTTGGCTTAATATTGTAAAAATTCTTCTAAAAAAAACTCTTGTAAAATGCGTTGCATAAACCCAGCACAGTTAAATGTGTATGTTCTCAATGTTCGTGTGTGTGTGTCTGCACGTGTGTGTATGTGTGTGCGCTCTCGCGCATGAAAGTGTATTATCATTAAAGAGACACGGTGCTCTTGGCAAAAAGCAGTATGCAGAAACACTACCACAATTATTATTCATGAGTGTAAAACATGCATTTATACCGGGAGCATTTTTAAATTTAATAACCAAGTTTCATATAACATCTGAATCACGTCTCTAACTTGAGACAACTTTACTGCTTGTTGCCATGGTTTCAATTGTACTGCCTAGCTAACAAAATGGTTTTCTTTCTTACGTGCATCTTTTTTCTCAATGGGGATTGTTGTATGTCATCCATTTATTGAGCAACCCTATATAGAGCAGATATACGATGAAAGCAGCTAGTATTTACTCAAAAAATAAACTAGTTTATTGTAATTAACACAGTGTTCACATGGCAAGTTATGCTAACTGTGCAATCGGTTACATCCTGGTAATGCACGAACATCAAAATCCCCCAAGATCCTTACCATGTTCAAGATGTTTCTCCAAGCATCAGATTTTATTTTGCATATAGATATATTTAAAGCAATAAACTGCAATATCAGTTTCTCCTGCAGCTTGAGTAGGAATTGATGTTAGAAACCAGGAAATGCGTCCCACCGTTTTTCACTCGCACGGGTTAGTCGTTTCTCATTTACATAAACTTTATCGCGTGCAGTCTTCACTAGTTATAGCCACGGTTTCATAGATGTCTTTTTTTCACACCTCTGTACAGGAACTGGTCAGGAAGGGCATCCCGCATCACTTCCGGGCGATAGTGTGGCAGCTTCTCTGTAGTGCCCAGAGTCTACCCATAAAGGACCAGTACTCGGAGCTGCTGAAGATGACGTCACCCTGCGAGAAGCTGATCCGCAGAGACATCGCCCGCACATACCCTGAGCACGAGTTCTTCAAGGAGAAGGACAGCCTGGGCCAAGAGGTGCTCTTTAACGTCATGAAGGTACACTCTCTTCGACTTTTCTGCTTTTTGATGATAGTTCACCGATTCAGACCTTGCAATGAAATCCCCATGACCTCAGCACGCAGACGTCTCTTAAATTATCGCAGAAATCATGGAAAATAGCACTGACAAACAAATTGCTAAACACATCACAGATATTTCAGTATAAACATATTTAATGTGTTCTGTGATCATAAATAATGTCCAAAACCACACCTGAGCATATCCTGGTCCTGTAATACAAGCTTTAAGGTATTCATTAGACAGGCAGTCTTAGTGTTTGTTGCTGATCTGTATTTCCACCCTTATACTACTCCACCTGCTTTTCCAAACCAGTTTGGCGCCTTAACAATAACAGGAACCTAATGCCTGGGAAAAATGCTGGACCCGTGGACATGATAGGTCCTTGACCTATTTAGCTAAAGAGTCCTTATTAGAGCTAATGCTACATTTTAGCAAGCTCAAAGAATGACTCTTCTTACAGACCACACAACTCCTGTTGTCATCATCTTTTCTTTGTTTTGTTGACTGAAGCGGTGCTGTCTGCTGACATTGTCTTGCTTAGTTCCTGTCTTAATTTCCCGTCTATTCCAGCTGATTCAGGATAAACACACTTTCAGTTCTTGGCTCATCGCACTGCATTTGTTGAATAAACCTGTGGCATTTATTCAGCACAAAAAGTCCATCCAAGGGCGAGTTTCAGTACCGCTGATTTTCTTTGTACTTTGTGTTCTGGATTGCTTCCTTTCAAGACATTAACACGAAATGACTACGTTTCACTAACGATTTTCACAAATAGTTTGTGTACCTTTTGAAATAAATAAGCTATTTAAACATGTCAACATAATATATTGTGTATTAAAAAAATCATTGATATACAGCAGTTATACAATTTGAAACCGATCTGTTAAGTTTCAACTTAGGGAGTTTTTTTTTTTTTTTAATTGCATTTTTTTTTCCATGTATTGGATAATCCATGGCTATATATGACGTGGAGGCAGATAACCGTGGTTACCTCTGTAGAGTGCATTAAAATCGTGTAATGCACACGTAGCTGTGGATTATCCCGCTTATGCCGTGTTCACTTGCCAGCAAGTTAAAGTTATCATTGATGTTTGCAGTGCAGAAGTTGACTGAAAGGATAAAAATAATGGTTAATTTCCTTTAGCTATTTTATATACCAGAATTCTGCCCACTCTAAATCATACACGGAGATAAAGTAGTGCAATAAGATTACATTTATTTGGATGACTTCTAATAGTTATTATTTTATAGAGAGAGAGAGAGATGTGATGAGTGTGAATTACCTGCGTCTGAGCCGCATCTCTGCTAATAATGAAGCTATGAGTTCATCTACTTCAGAAATAATACTAATTCCTTGTCATTCCTCGTTACATTTCTCATTTAATGTTATTTCTCCAGTTCGTCAACTTCTTGTTCCTCGGCCCATTTATCAAAATGTCCATATTCACCATGTAAGTTCAATGACGACACGCAAAATCATCTATTTATCCAAGTAAGGTAATTAGGAAATGTTTTCAGTAGCTGTCTCACTCAGTGTGCAACTGTACCTGTATGTTACTATGGTTACAGTTGTTTATAGGCAGCACGTTCATTTAGAACGGTCATTAAACTGACTGGAACTACCTGTGCATTCATCGGTTTGAACGCACACCTCCCAGCCAATCAGAAACGAGTATTCAGACAGACCATGGAATATGTACATTTTTTTTCTGCTCTCAGAGGATATGAAGCCCCAACTAACTAGATTTTCATGAATGCCACATTTTTCATATAAATGCTTGTGCAAACGATTTATGAATGAATTTGTTCATATCCAGTTTGTTAAATAAGGCCCATTGTGTGTAAAATTACAAGTGACCATGAGAACATTGTTATTGTAAAAACACGCTCTGTATATTGTGTGTGAGATTTCTCATTTAGTTAACAAACACAATGACATTTTCTGTTATTTGATTTGGATGCAACGTATGCTTGGCTTTTAATTTACTGCACAGTTTAGGTGATTGTGCAGATGTACGTGCCAAGTATAATAAAGTTCTGTAGTCTTTCCTCTTAAAATTCTTGAGTCAGAGACTCAACTTTTTTTTTTTTAATCTGTTAAGAGTGAATTGCTGTATGACTTACACCCTCATTAGGACTCACTTCCTGTTGTTGCAGGCCTACTCACTGGTGGACAGGGAAGTGGGATACTGCCAGGGGAGTGCGTTCATCGTTGGCTTGCTGCTCATGCAGGTGACGACAATTGTAAAATTATATATAATAAACTAAGACTTAATGTCTGGATTAAACTGTGTAAGTTAACCTGTTGTGTCTTGTACATTGACCTCTTTCTGTAAATTTATCCAAACACACAGATTTGGTTAAGTACAGGGTGTTGTATAATCTAGAGACAGTTTTATAATAACTGCTGTTTTAAGGGGATTTTGTGTGGTTTTTGTTTTTTTGTTTTTTAGATGCCAGAAGAGGAGGCATTCTGTGTGTTTGTAAAGCTCATGCAGGATTACCGTCTGAGGGAATTGTTCAAACCCAGCATGGCGGAATTGGGTCTCTGCATGTACCAGTTTGAATGTATGATTCAGGTAAGTACTGAAAGCATCTTATGTCCTCTACAGATTCCATATAAAGACACATCTGTGTCTGGTGCTAATGTTCAGAAACTCCTAAGAGCTAGATTTAGTAGTGTCAGGGGAGGATCTGCAGGGTGTTGGAGTAGGAATATGCAGATAGACTATAGTTTGAGACTATAGAGAGCTAGATTTTATGATTATTCCATCAAGTAGACCCAAACAGAACGTGGAGCCAAAACAGGCGTTTAATTTGAATTTACATTGTCCTGAATAAGTATTCACCCTCATGAAACTTTCCAGCATTAAACCAACCATGCCTAGAGGAAGATGTCAGACAAAAGACAGTGAGCGTGTAAGGAGAACAATAATCAGAGATGCAACCAAGAGGCCAGCTCAGAAGAAGCTTGAGGGGAGCCACAGCTCAAATATAACAAGCTGTTTACTGGACAGCCATAGCATGGAAATTTTTACAAAGTATGGTGTTGGTTGCATCATGGTGTGGGGATGCTTTTCATCAGCAGGGACGGGGAAACTGGTCAAGGTTGAGTGTAAGATGGATGGAGCGAAATACAGGGAGAAATACAAGAAGATTCAGTATACTAGGGACCGGGGCAGAGCTTCACTGTCCAACAGGACAATGATCCTAAGCATACTGCCAAAGCTATGATACAGTGGTTTCAAATCAAGGAACTCAAGAAACTCATTGTATTGGGGTGGGCCAGTCAAAGCTCAGACCTCAGTCTGATTGAGAATCTGTGGGAAGACATGAAATCTGATGTTATCCAGTACTCTCCATCGAATCTGACTAGCAGTACATTTGCACTTTTACTTTTTTGTTACAAATTAAAAAAGACCCCAATTAAGTCAATTTCAGTTCCTAGCACTACACTCATTTCCGATCAGAAGACAAAAATAGCACATGAATCCCCACTTCTTAAAGCAACATGTGCACTTAATAATGAGGTAAATTGCATAATTGAATTATAAATATCATTGCATTAGGAACAGCTATATCCATTATTTTATTGGGGAGCAAAAATACATACAAGAAAACTATGTACTGGTCTATCTAATGGTGCATAGGTGTTGCATGTAGGAGTATAGTTTTAATATCTTCACCGAATACTCTGTACACTTCTACAAATACAGCTTGCCTGCAGCAGCACTTTCTCTGTAGAACAAAATGTTGCTACAGTTACATATAAGCATTTCCCTGAGAGAGAGCGCGAGAAAGGGAAATGATCGCTCTGCTTTCTCTTCTCGCACTGACTCTCATCATCTTTCCCTCTCATCAGGAGCAGCTGCCTGAGCTGCACATTCATTTCCAGGCCCAGAGTTTCCACACCTCCATGTACGCGTCATCCTGGTTCCTCACCATCTTTCTCACCTCCTTTCCTCTCCCTGTTGCTACAAGAATTTTCGACATATTTATGTGTGAGGTGAGAAAATCTGTTCGCATGGTACAGGCTGGTTTTAAAGATGAATATATAATATAAATAATTTAATATACATTATTAATATTCCAGTATTCCTCCATACCTACTTTCACGCCTATGCTGTTTTTTTCCCTCGTTTTTTTTTTTCCTCTTTTGCAAGTTAATTGAACGGACTGTTGAAATGTTAGCAAAGTGTGCCCCCTGTTGGATGGGAGGGTGTATTGCAGACACTTTATTGAAGATTTTCCTCTCCTCCTGTGATGGTAGGGTTTGGAGATAGTGTTCCGTGTCGGTCTGGCCATCCTTCAGATGAATCAAGCAGAGCTGATCCAGTTGGACATGGAGGGCATGTTACAGGTTTGATGCACTTGGTTTATTTTTAACTTTTTGTCATTGTACATTTAGTCCCCTGTTTAGTATAATCCCAGATTACACGTGGTAGTGTAAGTGTGTTAGGAGATAAATTGTGGACACAAAAGTGGACTTGTTGTGAGTGATTTAGAAAGAATAATTATGTGCTGCTTTTTTCTTTTTTCTTTTAATCGCTGTGGCGTGTCTATGGGAAGTGTCAAAGTGAAACTACAGAGTAATTGTAATTGCAGCATTGATTAAACGCTGTGAAATGCACATCACAAACTGTACAAAATACAATATGAACCGAAAATAAATGAGCACATTTCCATTCATAAGATACAGTGAATGAAAACCTTTTTATTGTGAGTGTATATATTAGAGATGCACCGATAATAAATTTCTCAGCCGATACCGATAACCGATTATTCAGTCACATCGGCCGAAACCGATACTGATAGTTCTGCCTTTTATGCCTTCTTATAAATGAATAATAATTCATTTAAAATAATGCTGAAAGAAATGCAAAGAAAAACTTTATTCTCTCCATTTCAACCAGTCGTTTCACAGTAACTGGTCTCATAAACCGAAAACAACAAAGCTCGTGCTTAACTGCTGCTCACTTCTGGTGTAAAATGTTAGAATTGCAGAGCTTATAGAGATTACAGACTGCAGTTTTGTGATCATTCCATACAAGAGACATCTTTACACACAGCACAAAATCAATGTGTTTTCCCGCCCTCTTTTGATTCACAGGATATTCAATTAAATTTTATTTGTATAGCGCTTTTTACAATAGTCATTGTCTCGAAGCAGATTTACAGAAATAGAAACGGATATAAACAGTGAGAAACCGATAGACAGAGAGAAACAGATATAAAACAAGATATAAAACAGAGAGAAACATAAATGGAATTTATCCCAACTGAGCAAGCCACTGAGTGGCGACGGTGGCAAGGAAAAACTCCCTAAGATGTTTTTTGAGGAAGAAACCTTGAGAGGAACCCGACTCAGAAGGGAAACCCATCCTCATCTGGGTAACACAGATAGTGTGAAAATGAGCAGTCTGTATGGATATAATCTGCATTGAACATCGGATGTTTTTAAACTTTCAGCCGATAGCCCATAGTGGGGAAAAATAGCCTTTATCGACCGATTGGTGCATCTCTAGTATGTGTGTGTGTGTATATATATATATATATATATATATATATATATATATATATATAAAATATACACACACACACACAGTTAACTAACTTTTCAGAGGTAATAATGTCATCACTTTAGGACTTTTGGATCGGTTTGAGATATTGAGGCATAATCTTCATAATCGTTGTCAAGTAAATGTTATAATTACATCTTTATCTGGCAGAAACCGACTTGAGCAAGGTTATTACATGCTTTCCGGATATTCACATTGAATAAACAAAGAGACTTTTAAGTTTAGTAAACAACAATGCAGGTGCTAAATTAATCTGTTTGCATGGACATTTTGCCCTTTTAGATAGAAACACTCAAAATAGCATATTCATTAAATCAAATACTCAAAATCTAAATTATTTTCTCGGCTTTGAAAGATGCAGTCCTGTAAAAGGATTGTAAAACCAGCTCACGTTACTTGGCGTTAGCTAGTTTGCATGTGCTTGCAAAGGCACATGTTACATTTCATCATCTTGGTCGGACATTTGCTCAAGGCAAGGGTGTAGGCTTGATTTTGACGTTGGTGGGGACACGAAAGCAGTCCGCAGTTACATGCGCCAATTCAAAGCTTTCATTTCAAACACACATGGATGAACCATACAGAACTAACATTTGTCACAATACAGAATCTCACTACTAACATATCACCATGTCATTGTTCAACCTCACCTGTGACCCTGCCTCTACACCTGCCTCACTTCCTGCTCTGTCGGAGGTACTACATGGCAGGACTGTGTGTCACCTGATATGACAAATTAACACCTTGATTCATGCCACATGAACACTGAGGAAAAACATGATGGCTTAATTAAGTATTATTATTATTATTATTATTACAACAATTATTGTTGACTTTACTGTTAGAAATTGAGAAAATATTTTAAGTGATTTACACTTTCACTTGTTGTAACGTAGCTCCTAATGTCTGCTCACTTGTGCGCGTGTGTTTGGCAGTTAGACTAATTTGATGAGATGCTGAGTCAGGATGGTTGGCATTAGGAGCTAGTTTACAAGTCAAAGTATACACACACAGACACACACAAACTAATGTTTAGGCTTGCCACTCATCCCCATAATACAGGATTGTCACGCATTGAAAAAATGCACTGTCCTTGAATCGGTGAGTGACACGATTGATTTGTCCTGTATTTTTGTGCACAGAGCAGAACTGTTGATCTAAGGATGGTGTCTTCCTCACGGACCAGTCGCCTGCATGATGCACATCTAGTTGATGGAGATTTGGCGCTAAATACAACCAGATGTACAGTTACAATCAAAATTATTTAACCCCCATTGCAAACCAGGTTTATCAAAATTTACAGACTTTCAGCTGTTTGCAATGAACAAACCAAACTAAAGCAATTGAAATAGTTCAACACTTCAGTGCTGCAAGTGGTTTCCCCAGATTCAACTGAACATGCAACTTATAAAGACTTCATAATGATTTGAATAATTTTGATTGCAAGTGTAACTACAGCCTCTCACACATTAGTAAGAAATGGCAAAGCCAGTCCTGTTAGTGACGTGGGTTAGGGAGGCGGGACTCGTATAGAACAAGGTCTGTTAACGGTTTGCGTACCACAAATCCTAGTCTGTCTTGGCCAGGACGCTCTTGTAAAAGAGATTCTTAATGTCAATGAGACTTTTCCTGGTTGCATAACATTTTTAAAATAAAAACCACAAGACACTGATATATATATATATATATATATATATATATATATATATATATATATATATTTCCTCTTTGTTGATTCGCATCAACCACACAAACATGAAGGAACCCCCGAAGGCCCCAACCATAACTGGGCCCGCAGGAGCTGGCCGCGTGCCCCCGACCACCCCACACACGTGGTCTGCGGGGCTGCTGGCAATATATTTTAATTGTTTGATCAAAATTATTGATAGATACAATTCAGGATATTGGTAGGGGCATTTCCTGAGCGTCCTTACTAAATTCAATGCTCCTGGCTCAGGCTTGCCATAATATTCTTTAGTACTTTGACCATTCTTGTTTTATTCTGTGTGTCTGCAGTAACTTGTCTGTAAAAGTATAATAGTGTAAATGTAAAAAAAAAAAAAGGGAATATATAAATGTTTCTTGCTATATCTGTAGTGAAATGTAAATGTTTAGTTTTTCTTATAGAATGTAAAAAAAAAGAAGCTAAAAGCTGCACACTTCCACTTCTGTTGTCCTCTAGTACTTTCAGAAAATCATCCCTCATCAATTGGACAGCGGACCAGACAAAGTGATCCAGGTCGCCTATCAAGTCAAGTACAATGCCAAGAAGATGAAAAAGTGATTGTTCTTTCAGTGAAATATAATCTGAATCTGATTTCTCTGAGAGTAGCTCTGATTCGGTGGTTATTTGAGAGTGGGTATTTTGTATGTTTGTAGGTTAGAGAAGGAGTACACTACTATAAAAACCAAGGAAATGGAGGAACAGGTGGAGATAAAGGTGAGATTACTTTGATCTTGTGAAGTATATTTCTGATGTACATGCTATTTTTCTGATGTGTTGATTCTGATCAATAACGATGCATAAGAGTCATAAAACGTAATTCTTTTACTTATATCGTATAGCTTCACGTATAACTATGGCACTCCCCCTTGATTACGTCTGAAGTGTTTCCATCAGTGTTTTGTGCAACTTTACAAAAAAAAAGTTGTTAACCATATTGATAAATAAATATTAAATATGTAGAAAATAGTGTATAAATATGTAGATATGTAGAAAATAGTATATGTAGAAAATATGTAGAAAATAGTATATAAAATAGTGAAAATATTAAATATGTAGAAAATCAGCCTATTGGGAAAGCATAAGGTCCAGTGTGCTGCTGAGTTCTGCGTTTTGGTTCCCTAGAAACAAATTATACAATTAGTGTCCCAAAACCCCCTCTTTAACCCAAACACGAAATCTGCTTGTCCCAGGCACCCCGAGTTTCTGATATTTCCACCCCTGTTACATCCCTGTCAAGTACTCCTTCCAGTCTCTCCATGACTTTGTCTAAAACCACAAACTGCAATACTACATCCTCTAGACTCCGTATTACGTACTTTTAGACTATGGTTGGACTCGTACCAACAGTTTTTCTCTTTTTGCAGAGACTTCGGACCGAGAACAGGCTGCTGAAGCAGAGGATAGACACTCTGGAGAAAGTGAGTCTCAGCTGGATGCTTAATGAAAAGGGTTGAGCCAAGCTCTGTCCATCAAACCAATTTTACATCAGTCAATTACAGTATATAGTCATGATTACTATCATCATCATGATCGATTCCTACATGACCTCATCTCTAACTGATGACTCATGAGTCATGCTGACCATCACATGAGCTCACGTATACTAACTTGGCTGTGTACCTGCGAATAACCGTAGCTGCTGACTGATTTAGAGTTATCAGTACAGATAAGCTAATGTGTATAACAGTGAAATATTTGTTATATGGGGCTTTTGGTATGTGGTAATTGTGCTACGTGGAACAGGTAAGACGACTCCTGGCTGCATCACTAACTGTACGGCTGCACAGGAAACCTGGCGGGTTGTGTACAAACTAGTCTATGACATGGTCTGTGAATACAGCATGCACTCACACTGTTGCATGCTGGATCGTTGACTGCTCGACACGTGTATTCTGCCACGCATGGTGAAAGTGGCGACGAATCATTCATGCTGGTCCATGAGTGAAAAAGGAAATGCATATCACCTCAACTCCCCTTCTGTTCCTCTGAAAGTCCTGCATGAGATGCTTGTTAACACGAGTACTGACCAAAACTACACAAAGGATGCCCCCGTATCGAATTTAATCGCTTGGATAGATTAAGCAGTCGTAAAAGAGCATGGCACTCACCTAGTATTCACTGCTTCCTGCTGCTTCTTTTCTGCTTGCACTGTTTTCAGCCTCACACTTTTTATCGGTTGCTGTAGGACCACAGTTTTGGTTTAGTCACCACTGTCATGCTTTCACACTCATATCGCTTCATCCACACTGTTGTTTTTCTATCCCACCTTACTCAGGCTGTTTGAAACGGGCTCTAGTGTCTCCCATACATTTGCTTTGTTATATTTCTTTCATAAAACTTGTGGGATAGAAAAAGAACAGTTTTCTGTGTAAAATAATTTTTATTTATTTATTTCATTTTTAATTTTTTTTTACCTGTTGTAATACCTTTTGGTCTTTCTCTATGCCTTTCTTTATGGATTTTCTCTTTGTAGGAAAGTGCTTCCTTGGCAGATAGATTGATCCAGGTATAATCTACACTCTTCTCACCACTGCCACTCTTCTCTCCTTTCTGATGTCTGTTTTTAAACGGAAGAAAATTTTCAGCCTTGATTTTTTATTATTTATTTTTTTTAAAAAAACCATTTCCACTTACTTGGACAAACAGTGGGATCTGAATGTTTGAGTCAATTGTAGAATTTTGCACGAGCTAAAATGAAAGTTAGACACAAATGAAACTATTGCATGACTTTCCAACATCCCAATCAGTTCCAAGTCCAAGTAAAGGGAAAGATAAGTTAAGCAGACCTCTGAGCGTACCCTATCCTCTATAGCTCTTCTGGCTTCGCATGTTTGAGTATACAATAAACGTCAATTATATTAACCAAATGATAGTTGCTTATATCTTGACAATTCAGAAAGAAAAGGATTACTGGTTGGTATTAAACCGAAATTTGGTGGCTGATAAAGCCAGCTTACTTGCCATATATTTTGTTTAAAAAAAAAAGATAAATAAATAATTAATACATGAAATCAAATTGAGATCGATCACTTATACAAAAGCTGCTAACAGCATGATGATACTTCAGAGTTCCATATCTGGCTTAATTTAATAACCTCCTCATCGCTCCATACTTGGTTCACCTCGTCTGTTGTCCCTGATCGATTGCGTCAGGGTCAGGTGACCCGAGCCCAGGAAGCCGAGGAGAATTACCTGGTCAAGCGGGAGCTGGCCACGGTGAAACAGCAGAGCGAGGAGGTCAGCGCACAGCTCGAGCAGGCCCAAAGCACCATCAGAGAGCTCCAACAGCAGCAGCAGCCCTCTGCGGTAAGGACAGTGCACAGACAGCGCCCCCTCCTGGATGGGAGGACTGCATCTGAGCCTGCTGTTCACCGAAAAGCGAGGATACACTATGTGGAAAGCATTCAGAGCTCATTTTAAACATTCTGCGGCATGTTACACAGCCATACCTAGCATCTCAGTCTGGCATTGCCAGATGTAGGGATTAGGAGATTTTATTTGACTGTAGCTGCTCTGCTACATACTGTTAGCATACTTGGTTTTGTTAAGCAGTGTCATGAATATGTATGAGCTGACAGATAACACTGCTGGCGTGAGCTGTCGGGATATAGATCATGCATGTTTGCAGAATTATATCTCATCATTTATTTACATAACACAGTCTTACGTGGTGTTGTCGAAGTGCTGTTTTCCATCACATTGTTTATTTATGACTCGGGAATGGGTGTAAAGTACTGATCTTTTCTGCAGTTGAGGCCACAAGGAATTAGTATCAGTTCCTGAGCGATGTTTTTCTTGCAGCTGAATGCGGTAGTGGATATGGTTGTGTTGGTTATTGTTATACCATCATGCAACTGTGTTCAGCATTGTGAAAGTGAAACTCTCCCATATAGCCCTGGGTTTTTCCTCTCTGTGCCTGTAGAAGGGGAACCCGCGCTACTCTGAAGAGACCCTCCTGCAGTTGGAAAGAGAGCTTGTCCAGGCTCGACTCAAAGAGGCTGAGTCTCAGTGCGCCCTCAAAGAGATGCAGGACAAAATCCTTGACATGGAGAAGGTTTGTTCATTTCCCAGACCACGAAGCTAGTTCATTGCTCTTCATGCCAAGACAAGCTACATACTCTTTCCCGAAGCGAGTTTATTGATGCAACTGTTTTTAATTCAACTGTATTTGCGTGCTACAGAGGAACATGTCACTGCCAGATGAGAGTAACGTGGTGCGTCTTCAGGAGGAGCTGATTGCTGTAAAGATAAGGGAGGCCGAGGCTCTGACAGGCCTCAAGGAGCTGAGACAGCAAGTCAGAGATCTGGAGGAGCATTGGCAGGTATAAACACACACACACGCACACAAACACCTACTTCCAGGTACTTTCATTTTCCACCTCAGCCAAGCCGTTGTGATTTTTTATTTTTTTTTGGTTACACGTTTTTTTGCAATGTGCAAATTCAAAATGCGGAAACACAAGCTAGTGGAAATTAGTTTGATTGGATGTTATGTGGAGAAATCCTGTTTGACAGAGTGGTTTGCTCTGCAGAGGCACTTGGCACGGACAGCTGGCCGCTGGAAGGACAGTCCACGGAAGAACTCGGCAAATGAACTCCAGGATGAGCTAATGAGCGTGAGACTACGAGAGGCAGAGGCCCAAGCTGAGCTCCGCGAGACCAGGCAGAGACTGCTGGAACTGGAGACACAGGTCTCACTCTCTCTCTGTTTTTATCTGTAATTATCTTAAAATCTATTTATGCAGGCATGATTGTCATTCCTCTCATTATTAGAGAGAGATGTAATTTTAAGAATGAAATGTAATTCTTCCAGTGTAGGTCAGTGTATACATTATAACAGTCTATGTGCCCAGCTAGCTCAGTCAGTAGAACATGAGACTCTTAATCTCAGGATGGTGGGTTTGAGCCCCACGCTGGGCACCAAACCCAGCCACTGGGGTAGCACAAGCTCTAGTGCACTCTCAGTGCCGGGCCCAATCCTGGATGGAAAAAAAGGCAGGGTTGCATCAGGAAGGGCATCCTGGGTAAAACCTGTTTCAAATCAAATATGCTGTATCATAAACCAAATTTCCATAATAGCTGACTTGGAAAATATTACGTCTCTCCTGAAGTGTCTCTCGTGTGGAAGGTGACTGAGTACTGTGGGTAGAGTAGCAGAGTGAAGTGATGTGTAATGAAATGGCCATCAGATTGAATATCTCCTGACATTTTGTCTCGTATTAAACCGGAAGAATTTTTTTCGTGTAATTATTGAGGCCTCTGCGTTGATTTGTGTGTGTTATAAGGGTTACAGCAAACATCTTTGTGTGGGTTGAATTTTTCCAGGAAAAGGCCTTAGAAGTTTAATTACATGGCCACTAGAGGGCCACAGAGGTCAAGCTTTAGCTGAAAAGACCACACCAATTTTTCACTCTACTCGTTAGCTACTGTATCTGTAGCAGCTTTTCACTTACCACAGGCAAGAATTTCTCTCATACTAAGAAAAGAAAGTCTATATTGGCAATCTAATGGCTCCTGTTTGGGCTGTAGGTACACACTTATGTGAAATGTATGTATTTGTCGAGCACTTTCATAAATTCTTCAGTCAAAGACATTAATAGATGAATAAATTAATCTCTAAATCTATATAATTAGTCCTTTTGCAGGTGTGAGACTGTAGAATTTATAGTTCTGCATTATATTCTGCCTGATTATGCATGGAACATCTTAATGGAACCAGAACATCTTAATGGAAAATGAATAAGTAACTGGAATAGCTTTTTTTTTTTTATCATATTGCTCCAGTTCTAACCTTACTAACAGTGCTTGACTAACAGTATATAAGAATAGCTTTAAGGAGACTTTCTCTTATGTCTGTCTCTTCCTCAAACATTTGTTAGCATATTGGGTGTATTTTTGCATTCGCTTTATATGATCACCTTTATAAAAGCCCCAACTGCTGCCCTTACACTTCCGCTGTGTGTGTTTTTGAGGTTTCTGTTGTTCCATAAGTAACATTATGACATCATGACCATGCTGATCATTATTATGCCACAGATGCTGTATAGTAGAGATGGGGTTTAAAAAGCAGTGGAATTTTATGTTTTAACAGTGGTAATTGAATCACTTTGATACAAGATCAGTGGGGGTTTCATTCTTTTTAATAATAGCCATAATATATATATATATATATATATATATATATATATATATATATATATATATATATATATATATATATATAAATAAAATATTTTAGATATGTGTGTATATAATATATTATATTTTACTATTGGCACTGATAACTCTTAATGGTTTATCCAGGAATTAATATTATTATAATCTCTAATACTGGGCATATGTTGTGATTAATATTAAGTGAAACTTCCCATTTGTCTTGACTAATCCTAGTTGTAGTAGATTCCGTATTTCTGTTATAAAATATGTTGTCATGACTGTATTTGGTGATTTCACGTTTTCCTCTCGCAGGAGGAGCTGCCATTTCTTTTTCTGTATCTCTCTATGTGTAGACATTGATGTTACCTGGGTGTCCCCCATAAACGTTGTATTCCTGGCACTGTCCGTAGTAAAGCATAGTATTAAATGGGGAAAAATCAATAGCAAAAATAGTTAATACCTGAATAAACAACAATTTAGTCTTCCATTGAAATCACTTCAGAAAGACCTCAGGATGAGCTGTGAAAATGCAGTTCTAGGGCATTGCCGTCATCAATCAGTACTGCACTGTGTTCTTAGTACTTACTCCATCATGGTCAGAAGCTTGATATTTGAACTGATGACCTGCATCTAAGCACCATCTTTAAACTTTCTATCTTTGTAGTTCCTTTTTTTCAGCTTTTAGATCCCCTCTAAAATGAAGTACAACCGGATGGGGAAAGCATGAGGGATGCGTCAAAGTCTACACTGTCATTTTTGGTGTTTTGTTTACCTACAGAACCAAATCCATAGCAACCAGTTGCGGCGGGCTGAGCAAGAGACGCGCAGTTTGCATGATCGTTTGCAGATTTTGAGCACACAGAATAAAATGCTCCACTCGGAGCTGCAGGAGTCCAAACGCAAGCAGGCAGAGATTGAGTGTAAGGTAAGGACAACACCCTTCAACTTTGGTCCTTCACACCATCTGAGAGATTGTGAAAATCTTGTAGTGTGATGTAGAAGGAAAAAATAAAGAGTCTTGGAGGTATTTTCTGCAACACTTGAACCTAGTCATCAGACCTTTGTATCTGCACATTTATCAAAAGTCATGCTATTTCATCATTTATGTTCACGATCATATCCACGGTCACAATCAGTAAATCCAGTCATGTAAAGAGGAACTAGTAGGTTCTGTTTTCACCTTCTGTAGAAGAAAGATAATCCCCCTCCCTCTCTCATCTATCTCTTTTTTTTCCTCTCTGTCTCTGTCAGAATAAAGAGGAGGTGATGGCAGTGAGATTAAGAGAGGCCGATAACATGGCTGCCATGGCTGAACTCCAGCAGCAGATCTCTGAATTGGAGATTCAGGTAAAACCTAGAGTTGCAACTCCCATCATTGTGCTGTTATAGGCAGCTAATCAATGACACAGTGGTGTGACGCAGCTGGACACAAAGCCTGAGTTGCTTTGAACACCCCGAAGTGATTTTTTTCCTCTTATACCACAGCAGTTTTTCATTGATTAAAATCTTAAATTTATTAATGAACGATTTGAACCCTTTGTTGTACCATTTAATGATGTTGAATATCCATGAGACAAGTTAGTTCCAGTTATCACTTACCTTCATCATTCGTTCCATCTTTTTTCCCCCTCTCTTATGACATTAATTAGTCAAAAAAGCAAAACAAACAAGCCAAGAATATTGCGTGTCATTTTACAGCGAAAGAGGACAGTGCAAAGTCCTCTGTCCCCATGGCTGAAAACTTACTGTTACTGACACTGGAGAATGTTAAATAAACATTTCCTTACAGAAACCTTCAACATAACAACGATTAATGTATTATAGGGAGCGTATAAATATAAACCTTCTGACCAATATGAATCAAGAATTCAGTAGCACTGTGGCATAAATATCCACGTTTCCCTCTTTATGGATTAGACAATAAACCCCATAGTAGGGGAGAGATGGCAAAACTGTAATATGCTTGTTTTCTCTAAATGCACGTGTTCCGGTCACGTCAGTACATGCATATATGATGAAGTATAAGAAGGTGGGCGGGGACAGTGGGATTTGCCCATATTTGCTTCAGACATTTGTGTGTGTTTGGGGGGTTGGGGGGTCCTAGTGGTTTCTGCCATATAGGTTAAAAAAAAGCATGTAAAAAGTGTTTTTCTAATATTTTTTTTTTCCTGAATTCTGTGCACCTGTGTACGCTTATTTTTACACTAACTATTAGCATAGTATCCAGTTTGCTAGATTGTAGGAAACCATAGATGCAGCCTGCTGTATTTATGTAACCCCTGTTCTAATTATGCAGAATTGTGCTTCAGTAGTGAAGAGTAGCAAAAGGTGACAAATAGTGAGACAGAAAAGACACCCACACAGTTGACCAACACAATGTTGCGATCATGCGTCTTTACCGTTAGTCATAACGCTTTTGGTTTCATGACACAGGGGAAACTTGCATATGATTTAAAAAGATCTAAACACGTACATGATTTTATGTGGGAAATCATTAAGAAGTCTGTGATTTAAATCATCGTTGTAGTTTACCTCGAATGAAGGAACGTTACAAATGTGCCGGTTCTCCCCGACGTCGTTATTTATAACAGTTTCATGAGTGTACATGTACTCAGTTATTTTTAAAATGTTATTTAAGCTTCAAACCAGGGCGGTGAGAAAAGTGCTCTTGAAAAGGGTTTTGTTTTTTTTTTTTCCCTGTGGATGATTTCCCCTCAGTTTTGTTATCCACAATTTGGTAATGTTGGGTAAGATTTGAGCAAAGTTTCAATATTATTCACATGGCTTTTGGTTTAGGAGATTTAGATCCTGTGGTCTATATTCTCTGTGTTAACTAAATGAACACAAACTACTGATGGGTCATGAAGTGAGACTATAGTATGGTTATAGTAAAATAGTAATAAAATAATAGCAATCAGAATTAAGTCACTTATAAAGAGCTCTTGTAAACATCTGTTCTGAATTGTGAGATCGCTGCTGCTGCTGGGTTTTGTTTTTTTTTTTATAAAGGACCGCAAGACTTTCTGATTTTTTCACTGAATCTTTTCTGCCATTATGATTTGGCAAGATGTAGTATCAGTATTAGTCAAGAATGTGATGAGAGTGAGTGACCGGGTAAGGTTTTTTTTTTTTCCCCCTTTCCTTTTCCCTTCCGTGTCCCTACAGTTGTCACAGCAGACAAATTAGTGTTTTTGCAAGTGTATGTATATTTTAAGGGCTTTATATGTGTACGTTTGCTCCAAAGCAGGTTTTGCTGAACGCTTACTGCCATCCTGTTTCAGAACATGAGCTGTGGCTCTGTGGTTTTGGTTAGCCACAATTTTATGCACTCACAGTTGTGGGGGTAGGCCTATGGTTTACCAAATCTGGTAAATCTACTAACAAGCCTGGCACTTTGTGTGTGTGTGTGTGTGTGTGTGTGTGTGTGTGTGTGTTGTTTTAACGTAGGAGGAGAGTGGGAGAAAAGGAGAGGGTGTCCTCTGTGACCACTGTATAGTTAAACTCCTATAGTACATGTGTAACAGGTTTATGTGGTATGTGGTGCTAAGAAGAGATAAAAAAATGTATGGTTATTAAGTGTCCATTTATATGAGAGGTTTATCATTTCAGTGTAAGCTTTTTTTCACTGACATACCTAACAAACCTAACCCAACATGTTATTTATGGCTTAAAGCCACAGCACTCATTCCACTCATTCTCTTAACATTTCACCCACATTTAGGCCACATATACCACCACTGGAAATTACTACAAACTGATATCTTCTCAAGTTGTTTGCGCATAATTTAAATGAGTCACCACAGGTAGCTTTCACTCTGTCTGGAAAGATTTGCTTCAGACTGGGCCTACATGTCTGTCTGACACCAGTACACCAACTCAACATGTGACAGATAGTTGAGGTCTAGAAAATTATTCATGCAGTATGAAAACGACTGTCTGCTTCCACTGGTTTGGTTTAATTTGAGTATTATTCTCCCCAAACACATGTCTTTAAAATAAAAATAAAAATAAATAAATAAATAATAAGAGGTTTTGGGTTTCCTGGGCAGTATTCAGCAATGTCTACTAGAAGCAGTGTCATGTGCTTGCATGTCACTTTAGAATAAGTGTCACTCTGCTGCCTGAAAATGACACGTTTTTTTTTCTTTTTTCTTTCACCTCTCTTGCTGTAGTGTAGAGTTTTTGCTTTTGCATGGCCGTTCTGAGACCACAGCTCAGCTATCTTCATTACCATATGCGAAACCACTTCCTATCAGGCTCAGATACTCACTGAGCTGGAATCAAAGCTGACTTTGTACTTTGCTGTTTTGCATGCACATGTTTAAACATAAGACAGAGATTTAACAGCACACTGTGGATTAAATGTAGAGGTAGAATAGCTCGACAGACAGGGAGTGGGAGTGTTTAAAGAGAAGAACTGTTGCATACACACATTCTTGCAATAAACAGGTACGCAGTCTGTAGCTTATTGGGATGGCCCTTAAAGGTGTTGCGTGTTTCTATGACAGCAGAGGAGCTTCACAGCAACAGTACTTTACACTGGGTTTTCCCCATATCTAAATAAGCTTATCAAAAAAGTACCATGGCTGGTGCCAGGTAAAGCAAGATTTAAGTCTTTCTCAGAAATATAAGTTTTTTTTTTATCTAGCAACCGGCTAGTCACTAGACCGGAAATAAGCAAATAAAAAAAGTGGGATACACCAGTCAAACCACAAATGTATCATTAGCAGAGACTGTAAATCCGTTCTGTTCTGATGTATCTATTAAAACATTATCAAAATGGTATATGTTCTGTATGAACAAAGAATCCCTTTTCGTTTGCCTTAGCTATCCATCTTCCTCAGTAACAACACCTCATCCTCGTGCCTTATTAAACAGCGACTCAAACTTTTATAGTCAGGGACCCCATTAACTGTAATGAAATAAGACTTTGATTTAATGTTACGTAAATGTTTGCATTGATGTTCTGGCTATTTATTTGTGCTATTTATTTTCACTGACAGAACACGTTAAGCCTGATTTGACATTATTTATAGGTGGACTTGTTTTTGAGTGGTTGAGGTCTGGATTAAACTCATTCAAGGGACCAGTCAAACAAGCTCATAACTGTAAAAACTCAATAATAAATATAATAATTTGAAAATGGTGGGTTGAGAGTGCCACAACTAACAATTTATTATTTATTTATATTTTTTTTATCACGGACCTCACCACACCCTACTGTGAGAACCACGGTTTTAGAGAGTTTATCATTTGACCAAATCTTGTATACATTATCAGATAAATAAGCAGGTTTTTTCCCCCCACGTTTGGTAGTCATTTTGTCTCTGCAAAACTAAAAAGTTTTAGATAAATGAGAATATTTATTATTCTTTAAGAGAAAAAATTATACTGCTGCAGATCAGCCATGGAAACCAAAGCAAAAATCATAGATTGTTCATAATGAGGCAGACGGAGATATCTAATGAGAAGGATGTGACAGGAGAACAAACATGCAGTCAGATGTTAGGATGAAACTGCATTATGGCAATTATGATCCAAGGCCAGTGCACTGGGTTATCATTGGCCAGGCCAAGGTAAAAATAAATATGCTTACAGCTTCAGTCTTGAAGCTTGCGACAGTTTCTTTTTCTAACTAAGTAGGCAGCTTGCTGTGTTGGGCATACTTCTTAAACTTCATTTTAATTTATGAATTTAATTGGGATTAAGGGTCTTGCTCTTGGGCTCAGTGGTGGCTCTCTAGCGGTCATAGGATATGAATTTTCACAATGTTAGGGCCTTAACTGCTGAGCCACTATTCATAGTAAAATCACTATAAAGAGTCTTGGGAACAAAGTTCCCATTGGTTCATTAATAAATAACTGTTTATACCAGATCTTGGATATAGTTCTAGTTCAACCCTTCAGTTTGGCATGATTATAGTAATGCAGTTCCCTCCAAAAGTTTTGGAACAGCAAGGAAGGTTTTTTTTTGTTTTTTGCTTTACACTGAAGACATTTAGGTTTGAGATCAAAAGATTTAAATGAGATGACCAATCAGAGTTTCAGCTTTTATTTCCTGATTTTTTGCATCTAGATGTGGTAATAGACAGAATGTTGCGTTGTTATTGGCAGACCACCCAATTCTTAGGTGAGCAAAAGTACAGGAACAGATAGTTTTGAAGTAATTTAAAGTAAATAATATTTAGTTGCATATCCCTTACTTGCAATAACTGCATCAAGAGGGTGAACCCCCTGAAATCACAAATCTTTTGCATTCTTCTTTTGTGATTATTTTCCAGCCTAGTACCGCAGCTTCTTTGTTGTTGTTGTTGTTGTTGTTGTTTGTTGATGGGTTTTTCCCTTCAGTCTCCTCTTCGGGGGAAATGCTGCTCAGTTGGGTTAAGATCTGGTGATTGACTTGGCCAGTTTAAACCCTTCCACTTTTTCCTCCTGATGAAGTCCTTTGTTGAGTTGGCTATGTGTTTTGGATCATTGTTTTGCTGCTTCATGCAGATCCTCCCAACTAGATTGGATGCTTTTATCTGTAAATTGGCAGACTGAATGTTTCTGTAATCTTCTGAATTCGTTCTGCTGCTACCATCATGAGTTACATCATCAATAAAGATTAGTGAGCCTGTTCTAGAAGCAGACATGCAAGTCCAAGCCATGACACTACCTCTACCATACTTGATTGTTGATCTTGTATATTTTGGATCATGAGCAGATCCTTTCTTTCTCCTCACTTTAGCCTTTCTATCACTTTGGAAGAGGTTAATCTTCGTTCTAGAACTTTTTTTTGACCATCTCTAAATCTCTTTGTGAATTCCAATCTGACTTTCTGATTCTTACTGCTGATGAGTGGTTTGCATCTTGTGGTATGGTCTCTAGATCTCGGTTCTCCAAGTCTTTTTCAAACTGTGGATTGAGATATTTTCACCCAGAGCTCAAACCAAGAGTAGACATTCAGAGTTGTTAATTGTTTTAACAATCAATCTAACAGGGGACACCTGGGCAACAAGAAACACCAATCAGTCATATGTTCCAGTATTTTTTGCTGAGGTAAGACACTAAAAAGAATAACTGTTCTCATCCCTAAGTTGATTCTTTTACAGTAATAAAGACGTTCCAAGGGTAATTCTTTTCATTTTAACACCCCATTGTGGCTGCACACTTTATAAAATGCATAATGTTCCCCCTAGTTTTGACTTCTGTTCAGTCAAATGCATTGAAAACACTCATTTCATGAAATTCTGTTGCATATCTGGGATAATTGTTTAATTGTTGTTTGCAAATTAGCATTCATCATTGAAGTCTGCATGCAAAATAAGGTTAAACTCAGTGGGCAGAATTGGCCAACAGACCGTTTTCCACAATTCCATGAAGGTACAGTGCTGTGGAAAATAATTTTTTTTAAATATTTCTTCTGTTGTTTGTGCATATCTCATACTAAAATAGTTTTAGACATTAAAAACGAAATACAATATAAAACAACGGCAACTTGGGTATATGTTCAATACAGATTTTATTAATTTTATTTATTGAAGCAAAAAACATTATCGAACACCTATCACCATTGTGAAAAACTAATTGCCCCTTAACCTAAAATTGGTTGTGCCACCTTTAGCAGCAATAACTGCAACCAGACGCTTCCGATAACTGGAGACTTCTAGGACTTACTCCTATGCTTTGGATCACTGTCTTGCTGCATAATCCAGTTGTGCAGAATTCAGGTTTCCCTCAATTATTGCAAGTTGCCCAGGCCCTGAAAGCAAAGCATCCCCACATCACACTTCCACCGCCATGCTTAAGTCTAGGTATTTATATGCAATAGCATATGTGTTGCCTCTTAAAATGCTTAATCCAGTGAATAGCACATAGCCATTTCTTCCTTGCAAGCACATCAGTGGGGAATGAGGGAACGTTCTAGTACATATAGCTGCTTTAATTATCAGTGCTTGTGAGCTCTAATTGCTGCTTTTGTTCCAATATATAACCAAAAGCTTTGAAACGCAACTATGTACGCCTCTAAATTCATAACACTGAATTGTGGAAAAAGGTCTATTATACTGGATGAAGCTTAATAAATTACTACGCCCCGTGTTGATTTGCAACAATCCTGTGTTCTATGACATAGCTTTTTGTTAGACAGTGAGACTGCAATAAAGGCAAAAACACGTGTCTCACAGGTAAACTCATCCTCATAGTCATTAATTTTAATGTTCTATATTTCACAGGATCCTTTAATATTAAAGGGACAGAACTCTAATACACATAATGTCCCAGAAAGTACTGGATTAATGTTCAAATTTCCTTTCAAATAACAACGCAGTGACGTCACTAGAACCCGTTGGCTTGTATCAGGTTGAAACTCCAATAATTGCCACAATTGTTTTCCAGTTTGAACGTTTTTAACAACGGCCTCAAAGGTTGTATTTTTGGGGGTTCTTAAGCAAGGAAGCCATTATTTAGAGCCGTTTGACGTCCCTTGCCACAGCCTGCCACCTGCTGACTTTACGCAGCTGAGTGTAAGGAAGTCTGCTAACTGCCTCTTCCTTATCATTGTCACCTGGGGTGGGGGGACGACAAACCCAAAAAAAAAAAAAAAACACAGATTCCTAGAACAACAGCACTTCTGATTCCTCATCATCTCCAGCCTATCAGATGCCTGCAAGCCCTGCCTGTAGTGCAGACCGCAGGAATTGAAAATACCCGTCCCAACTGCAGGGGTGTGGGTGTGTTTTTGGTGTAGATCTGCTAGATCTCATGCCCCTACCTCAACCCTTTTGTGTTCATCTTCCCCTTTTTTTTTTTATTACCCTTTCCCTCTCTCTTTCTTTTTTTCTACGTGGCAGAAACTTTGCTGGATGAATTAAGTTTCATGTCCTTCCAGTTTGTTTGGCAGGTTTTGCAGATGTGTGGAATATAAACAACACGTGTGGCAGTTTAACAGCGCAGCTAGGCGTTTCCCCAAGGCATCAGGAGCAGAGTAAACAAGCTCAGCGTGTTGCCCGCATTATTCAGTAACGCCGTGCTAGCTGAGCTCTTCCTGCTTCTGCTTCACAAGTGAACGTACCACAGATTTTCACCTTTAAATGGAAATTTGTAGTAAAGCTTGGGCAGCTTCTCATAAACGATGTAATCTACTCTGCAAATGAAACTCAAGATTAGAAAGCTGTTGTCTGAAATCATTTGAGGAGCATTCGAGGCCTCAAATTGCCATGTGTTAAATGTGGATAGTTTTTTTTTTTTCTTTCTTTTTTTTTCCCCATTTTAGATTTTTGAATTATTTTACAGGGTCTTTACTGAGCAATAGTTGTGGTTAAGTTAAAACATTAGTGATTGTGAAACGAGTTATCTAAAATGTGGTCATTTCAGTAGTCACTGAGTAGATAAATAGCTCAAATAAATACATTATATAGTTAGTAAAATGAATGTTTTTATTTTAAATTTTTAGATTTCAGAACTGATCATTTAAAAACCCTGTCTTCATTTTCTCTACAGTTTTTGCTGTAAGAGAGCATTCTAATGTCATGTTAGTGTCACATCATCTCAGTACATAATCCATAATAAGTCCCAACATAATAAGTGCTGACATGTTTGAGGCAGTGATTTGAAAATCGGGCATGTTGCTCTTTAAGAAATTCAGACAATTTGAAAGTATGGACACTGTCCTTTAGAAAAGTTATATGTTGTAATTGATGCTCTTTGTATTGTGACTGAATCGATGTTTTGTTTTTTTTTCTTTTCTCTGAATCCCCCTCAGAAGGAAGAAGGGAGGGTACAGGGACACCTGAACAACACGGACTCCAACCAGTACATCCGAGACCTCAAAGACCAGATCGCAGAACTCAAGGATGAGGTGAGGTTGCTCTCAGCAAGCACTATGCAAATATGAAACCAGAAGGTTTAGTGTTTTACTTGCACAGATTTAACAAGGGGAAATAACGAAATGAGATAAACTGCATAAACCTTTTTTTTTTTTTTTTTTTTTGTCCCTAAAGTCACTGTGGTCTAAGGTGTACTGCTTGGTAAACTGTTGCATCTTTTTTTTTTTTTTTTTTCTTTTCTTTTCACCAACTGTTTGTGTGTTTTGATCTGCCAGCTTCTTGTGTGGTTTTGCTTTTTATTTTTTCCTAGGCTTTGCGTACACTTTGAACAAATTTCTGAGCTTCTCTAGCGATGGTGTTTAGAAGTGTTAACTACGCCCTGCAAAATGCTGTTTCCTGCGCAATGGCAGTTAAATTTGCCCGCACACACCCCACTGTTCGATTCTAAGGTTTATATGTACTCTTTTTTTGCATTTTGGCCACAAGAACCGCCTCTGGAACTATTTCAGTCCTTATACTTGTTTTACTGAACTTAGTCCAGGTGTTTGAACGCGTTAACATGCTTTTCACACTGAAAAGTCCAACAGTCACTCAGTGGCAATGAATATACGAGGCGTTTAGAATTCCTTCTCTTCAGATGTCTGAGATGGGAACCGGGAACTTGGAGCTCCAAGTGGTTTCATTTTTTAAAATTTGTTCATGGTGGTCATGTTCATTAAAAATAAATAAGTAAATACACAATAGCCTTAAATCTAGGGTAGTCACGGTATGTGTATAAAACGATTGTTTATTTATTCATATAACTTTCCATCAACAGATTAGATTAGGTCTGTTTTATAGGCTACTTATTTTTGAGTTATTGAGATCTGGATTAAACGCAAGGGACCAGACAAACAGACCAATAACTATCAGAATAATGCAATATTTCCACCTCTGTAAAATGCAAAAATCACACACCCCACTTCGAGAACCACTACTGTAGATAATATTATTTACTCATTTATTTATTTATTATTATTTAACTGTATGACCACGTGTTTTTTTTTTTTTTAATTGTATTATTCCACCTCTCCCCAAATTGTTTACTTGCCAATTCCCGCCATTATATGCATCCTCTTAGACACGTGAACTCAGCCAAAGCATTTGTCCGAACTGATGCTCATGCAGCATCAAAGGGCAGACTCTTAACACACACTAAGGAAAGTGCTTTCTTCCCTCTTTCACATACATGAGCTCAGAGACACCCACAACTGGCTAGTATCACTGTGATTGACAAGAGATGTAATTCCTCCAAATCAGGGATTGCTGTGCGGCATTGCCAAGATTCAACCTTGCCTTACCACTTTTTACTTTTAATTCATAAAGTTAAAAATCCCACGTGTTCTACAAGAGCGGTGAATATTTTGCATTAAAGCCTACCTGGTAATTTGCTTTGCCCTGTACGAATTATTTTGGAAGCTTTGCCATTTGAGCAGGACCAGCAGAATCGTTTTCCCTCCAATTCTAGCAGGAAACACGTGCAATGTGATTTTGTACGTTTCTTGTATTTCCAAAATATTTTGTCTTGATATGACCGCGCTTAGCTAGCGTGTAACATGTACATAGCATGCATGCATAGATTATGCAAAGCCTATGCTTTTACATTTCACCACCCGGTTGGTCTAGGTTTTTTATTCGTTTTTTTTTTAAATTAGATCTTGCTTCACCTTGTATGTGAGCTTCTTTATTTATTTTAAAAAATCTGATTAGAGATCATCAATAGAATCGTTTATAAGCGAAGAAAAAAAAATCAAGATGCATACAAGAATCACCCCAGCACCCCACCCCCCGCCCAACCCCCACGGTGTTTATAAGCAGTTATGAAATGTGTGTTATGTAAGTGCAGGACCCCATGAGTGTGACCCCTCTAACTCCTGCATTTGTGTGCAAAATGGGTTTAATGAGCAAAGCATTTATTAAGCGACATGCTGTATTTTTCTTCAGGAGGGGACTAGAGGGGAGTACGCATAATTAAAAAGTGTAAAAACCCCTTGGATGTGAGAGAGCTCAGTGGAGAACAGAAAACAGAAACTGCGTCATTGATTTACATTGTAAGGATATAGTCAGATTTTTATCCTCTTGAAAAAATAAAAGGTTGGTGGCTTGTGGTTAAACTGCAGCATACTAAACCATTCAGACTGTTCCTCTCGAATCCCTATCAACAAAGTGCAGAAAGGTTGCTTTAGCCCAGAAAGCTGCTTGTTTCCTCTTCATATCCACTCCTGCCTCAGTATCGGTATACTTTGTGGCTTGATGCCATAGCCAGCACGGCTATGTGATGTTTGTGGTGAGGGGTTAGAAAGTGAAGAAAGATTGAAATATGGGATATGGTTTCTTCTCTTTCAACCAGGAAAAAAACAGGACGTGGATCACGCTGTTTGTCGCAGTAATTAAAAATGCACCCGAACAGTTAGATGAGCTAGTGGTTTCGACGCTTTTAAGAGACGCAAATACTCATTAAATCTGGAAAAGGAGGCAGCTACACCAATGCCTTTCAGTCTCACAAGTCTGTTGTCTTATGAGGCAGCGCTTCAGTAACTAGGAAAGTTTGAGACAGACATCAAAGGCAGCAGCACTAACCCTACACTTCTTTAGACAAAATGGAAAATAGTCTGTATGTTGTGGCTAAATCAGGTATTTCTCACAAGATTTATTTAATTTTTTTAAATAATTACCAATAACATATTTGAACCTAAAAAAACACTCCCTTTTTTCTTGCCCAAATTGCTTTTTTTGTTTGTTTTGCAGTTTTATTTGCATTAATTTGGATTATGGGATATATAGGACAGTGAAAGATTCATGTATGCTGCCTACAAAAATCTACTTGAAGAAGGAACCTCTATAGGCTGCATTCAGTCTAATGCCTTCCTGCCTCTGGTTATAACCTGACATTTGAACACACATTTGTATCTCATTCTAATTCACTTCACAACTAACAGTACCGCAGCAGTATAAAAACATTTTTCCTGTTATGTGCTTGAAATGACTTCACCAATGCTTCTGCTATTATACCGCCTTGGTTTTAATAAGGACTGCACTGTTTTTAAGGTGCAAGCAGTGTGTGGAAAATATATGTGAAAATGATTTAATACACCTTTTCAAAGTCTCTGCAGTCCAGAAAACAGGGCCGTCTAAGATACGAAGAGTGCAAAAAGCTTTCTGCCGGTTACTATTTAAATCACGTAATTGCTAAAGAGTGAGAGGTTTCCTATCAACCATATTTGCACCGAGTGAAACTAAACACCCTCAACACAACCTCTCAGCACCACTCGGCTGTCACACATCAAGTGTCATGCTGCTGGTTTCCGGCCTATTCATAATCATCTCTCTCTCTCTTGCTCTCTCTCTCTCTCTCTTTCTGTGTGTGTTTCTCTTTTTCTGTTTCTTTCAATCCACTTGAACGTGAAGTTCTCGTAACCTACAAAAGAAGTTTGTTTTCTGAAAATGTAATTACACGTTAAGATGTTTAATGAGAATGTGAGGTCACACATGAGGTGTTGCGGTTGCTTTGAAATACCCATGAATACCTCTCTTCCCACATGTCTGTCTTGGTGAGGCAGTGTGTTTCAGGTAAGTAAGAGTGTGTGTGTGTGTGTGTGTGTGTGTGTGTGTGTGTGTGTGTATTTTAAGCATCTGTGAATTACACACCACAGAAAATTCAAACCCACATTACTGTCAAGTTTCCTCATCCTTGAGTTTTATCTTGCTTTATTTCTTTTATTCATTATTTTCTTTATTAGTTTTTTTTTTTTCTCCCCAAGGTGTGCGTGCATGTCATTTACATTGAGCACTATTTATTTTATTTCCTGCCTACAGTCACTTCCTTCTCTGAGCATAAATAGACTGGGCTATGTATATCTATATGTTGAGCATTTGTCATTTTCCATGCACAAGAAATCTGTAGCAGTGTAGTAGAATGCTAGTATACATCACATATATTAAAAAAAACCAAAAAAAAAAAAAAAAAAAACTGTCCTTTTCATATGACGTATACATTTCCTACAAAGATGACACTTTTTACGTGAAACACGTACACGAGTTTGCCAGCATATCTCTAAACCTGATCACTGGGATGTAGTGAAATTGTGCCAGAAGTTATTGTGCCTAGAAAGCCCCACATCTCCTGAATAAAAAGAATTTAAGGGTGTTCATTCATTGCAACAGGAAAACCATGACTTTAAGGCAACGTGAAAAGCAACATAACTGTGACTAATTTGAGGTAGCTTGTTAGCGCTTTGATGTCTGATTAAATATTTGTGCACTGTTACTCTGATAAACACAGGAAGGTTGAAGCTTTGTGACCCTGTTACCAAACAAGGGAAATAGCAGATTGACGTTTAGTCACAGTGCTTGGTGTCTAGCTACAGTTTCCTCCCATTTTTACGTCCTTTGTAACCAGTAACAAGGCATTTGTTTTCCTTGTATTTGGTTCTAGATTTAAGACTATAATATCAATATAATCTTAGATATTCTTTTCATGGTGTATCCGTAGAAAAGAGCTTGAAGCAACTTGCCATCAAACTACACTGCAGTAAATATAAAAGAAATTACTCCGTTTTGTTCCTGGGTGTTCACAATTATTTAGTTATTAGGTTCAATACAAGGTGTCCCAAAAGTCTCCATACCTAGGGGACATTAATACATTTCAGCAAAATGTAATCCAAAATGGTTTTATATTTAGTTTACATGATGTATATTATTTTCATCTAGCCTTTAGGAACGCCTTTGACAAAAGAAGAACGTATTGAAATCATTCTCATGGCTCGATCAGGAAGCTGTCGCGAGGTTGCAATGGACTTTAACAGGAAACATTGCGAGCACATCACACATGACACTGCTGCTAAACTTATTAACAAATTCAAAAAGACTGGAAGTGTTGCAGACCAACCGAGAAGAAGTGGACGTCCACGAACATCCCCTGATGAAGGCACAACCAACGTGGTGCTGACAAACATAGTCCCCTGTGTATGTAGATTTTTTGGACACAATGTAGTATTGTAGAATTATTGACTTTTTTTTTGCCTTTAATGTACTTTAAAATCGTTTTAGTCATTTTTAAAGTCTTTAGAAGCATCTTTGCTTTACTTTTTAAATTAAATTGACGAAGCATTACATCTGTACAAGTCAATGAGACTTTAAAGTAATGAAGTGAAAAACACGAGGCGTGCTGCTATAGAAAAAATAATCGTGTAACGCGATTATAGAAGTTACACCACAGCAATTTGGACTGTTTTTTATTAATTAAAATGACATTGTTTTTAACCATTTTTATGTACATTTAATGGTCATAATATTCAGAAAACTTGTTGGTTCCTGTTATAACGTGTATTATAACAGCTACAATCAATCACTCTCTAACCAGCATGTCATTTCTCTGTCTTGAGGTTAATAAGAAAAAGGTTGGGGCTTTACCTCTGACTGTTACAAAGCTCTGATGCTGGAGACTCCTAAAAATGTGACACAAACATTGTGTCACCGAAAACGTCAATGATTACTTGCGTCGTTTTTTTTTTGTTCGTTTATTTTGCGCATCCTCCGCCTCGTTGTTTCTATAGAAACAACAACGTATTAATATAAATATTGCACCCAAAACTATGAGCCCTGCTGTTAGAAATATAATCAACACATTCTGACTAATCAGAGTTGAGCGTTCAACAGTGCTGTTCTGTTAAACAAGCACAATATTAGCCTTAATAAACAGTGTGTTTTATTTTTTATTTTTTCAGTCAGCTGACAGCACAGCACATGTAGTACAAGATATGCTCTCATATACATATGTGCAGATGATGTGTAGTGAAAAGGTCGAGGACCCTATTACCCATATCATGAGGCTAAAAACAAGATGTGCTTTTATTGCATAAAATGTTGGCCCCTTCTCTCTGTGAGGTGCACAAGGGTTCTGGATGTCAATCTGCATCCCATGCTAAGTGTATTGTATTATACAAAGTGTATCGCCTGATGGGGAATATAAGGTTTGTGAATAGATACGATTAGTGAATATTCTGTTCCCTGAAGGAGAGAAACGAAGCACAGCGCAAGCTGCTAGAGACTCTTGTGATAAGGGGTTATGGGTAAGCGTCAGAGCCACCCACCTCCATCACTGTACATGATCTGCCTTACATACAAGAGTAAGGCAGAGGTAGTGGTCAGTGGTCACTTGGAAGACCAGGTTTCGATACCTGGGTGGGGGAGACTTTGGTTTAGAGGGACATGGTAAATGCTGAGTGGTTAAGGCATTGGGCTGCTGTTCGGAAGGTTGCGAGTTTAAATCTTAGCAACACCAAGCTCCCACATAGTTGCTTTGGATAAAAGTGTCAGACAAATGAATAAATTAAACATACGGGCTTTTTGTAGAAACTTTTATGTTTGACACGGTTGTGTTTCGGATAGCATGCATGCTCGAGACATTTCCCACCTCAACACACTCGTGAGGAAAGCTTCCTAGTATTTACATACATGCTTTGCCTGAGGAAGATGTTTCTGTTCTCCAATGTCCCACTGTCTTTGAGTGTTCTGATGTTTGTATGTATATATGGTTTGTTTACAGGTCCGCTGTTTAAAAGGTCAGAGGGGCTTACTCGACCGCACCAATTTTGATAGGATCCACCTCGTCAATCACTACAGAGGGGAGAACGAGTCATACCAGTCCTCCGATGAAGATGGTGTGAAGCTACCGCTTAACGTGACCCCCTGCAAAGGTGGCGGCCGCATCAAACTCCATCCCCAGCTCGGAGACACGGACAGCGATGAAGACGGAGAGAGTCTGAGGCTCATGGTGCCTTCCAGCAGCAGCCATAAGAGCACCACTGTGTGACCACCGACACTAACACACCAGATTGCAATCTGCAGGGAAGTCACACCTAAGAGTTCACAGTTGCAACTTAGAAATCCTGAAATCTTCTGTACAAACCAAGAATCAGGATTTTTATTCACATCTGCCTTATTCATTTTGTTTTTGCCAAAATGAGCCAGATGTTTATATTGGAACTTGTCTTTGCATTTTGGCAAGAAATTCATTGGCTTGTTTTGCTCTTTAAAGCCAGACTGGACAGTAACAAATACTGAAAGTCCCTAAGACTACACAGACTCTTCTACACCACACATTGCTCTACCAGAGATGAATCGACTTGTGTGGTATAGTCTTTTATGCATTACGAAAGCGTCATTCTTCTCATTTTTTAATTTTTTTTTCCTTCTTTCTTTTTTTTTCTTTTTTAAAAAGAGTAATCAAAATCCCACGGTATGCATTCGTGGGTGTCCGTCACGTTGAGGGGAAACACTATTGATCAGATGAAAACACAAACCTGCAAACGGAAATGGATTAGTGTCATATCAATCAATAATATCAACCTTGTTTTTACCATCGCATGCAGTATATCTAATGACCTTTGTTTTTATGTTCAAGCAGCTTCTCAAAGATCTCACATCTATGTGTATAATAATAATAATAATAATAATAATAATAATAATATATATATATATATATGTGTGTGTGTGTATATATATATATATATATATATATATATATATATATATATATATATATATATATATATGTGTATATATGTACATGTTTTGCATCTCCATTTTGACTTGAAAGTGTGTATGTAATGAATTTCATATCCTGGATGTACAGTGTAGAATTCAGTTGAAAGGGATATAATCACTGCTTTTGGGAGACGTTTGAATGCAACACCGTGCTTACTTCTATGTTCTCACTGTACTGTATCCAACTCTTGATTTAGAACATGGTTCTTACTATCAAAATGTTCTGTTGCCTTGGAAAGGCATTATCGGTTTCTTTATCACAATGTTTTTTTAAAGCATGTTTGAAAAGAGCATGTACCACATTTTAGAGCAATTTCACAAAAGGCAAATACAAACCAAACCGAAGACTCTGTGAAGTCATCATAGGACTGTTTCTGTTCGTGACACCTCATTCATGTTCACCACATTTGTTGCACATTTGCACAGATCATACAGAGAACTCCAGAAGTATTGGACACTGACGGTTGTTTTGGATCTATGCTCTAGCGCTTGAGATTACAGATTTTAGTAATTCATTCTGGAATGACCGTCAGTTAAAGAAATGTATAGTGTGGTTTGTGTGTTACGCCCTCCGTTTCAGACCATTTCCCCTTTTAATATTGATTGTGTACAATGAAATCCTATAATGTGTGTATAAGAGCAACTTTCACTTTTTAGTTCTTATGAAGCTGTTTCCCAGCCAGGACAGAAACAGATCAGTGTCCTGTATAATGAAGTGCCACCCCGTTACTGTATAGTTAATTTGCTGTACGGTGTTTTCTGTTCATCTTAGAAATTGTTCTGCTGCTATTCTTGGTGAAGAAGTAAATCATATTTCCATGTTCCTGCCATAACACTAATGTCCACCATGGATGGTTCCTTTTCCTTCCTTTATTTTTATTTTTTAACTTGAGCACAGGTTTATCCATCCACACCACGTTCTAAACATGACCGCCTTCTTATAGCACTTTGCGTTAGCAACCCTTGCATTTTGGTTCTAAAGACGTTTTGTGCTTTTGATCTAGTTGTTCAAACTTAGGTTCTGCAAGTGTTTTTCCTGCATGTGGTGAGTTGTCACATCACTACTTACATTAGTGGTTTGTTTTTAGTCATGCAATAAACAAATAATTCTGGCCTCTTTTATGTCTGTATTATGGTAAGTTTTACTAGTACCAAGTTTATTGGAAAAGCTGAGAATACATTCAATAGTGTTTTCTTCAACACTAAAGATACCCAGAAACACAATACCGTGTTCACCTGTATGAAACAGGAAAACGAGTTCCAAAATCATTTGTAGAAGTGGTTTTTCATGACACACATGTTTTCAGTATGCACAAATGCTTTATGGTTTCCAAGTCGCCAATTTAAAATGGCTGAATACACAATCTAATCCCGAGGTAAATAATAGTAAATAAATTTAGAAATAAAAATGGTGCTAGAAAATGATATAAGATTTAGGAGTTCATGCTCACTGTATCATTCTAATCCTGTAGTGTCTAGTAATGTTGATCAGTTGCTCATGTCTTTCACCCTTTCAGCAAGATAAACCAATAACCCATAACCATGAGAACAACCCTTTATGAGAATAGCCAGCAGCTAATATGAATATTTTGGAATGAGTCACATTTCGGCTAGGCGATCTGTGCTCTTCAAATACTTGTGATACAGTACGGGTGTTTATACTTTCAAGGAACACATCTGTCTCATAAAGAAACAAATGCTTTAGGTGGCCCCAACTAGTCTGAACAAAATGTGCTTGTATTTCCAGTATGCAGTACATAAAATGACCTTTGACTTTATTTAAAATCTGCTTGCCAAAGGTCGTGTGTGTGTGCGTGTGTGTGTACACAAAGTGAAATATTTCAAGCCTTTTTTTGTTTGTTTTAATCTTGATGCTTACAGCTCATGGAAATCAGAAATCCAGTATCTCAAAATATTAAAATAAAGAAATCATAATACAGAAATGTTGACGATCTGGGTTTTAGGTTATTTTATGCACTCAATACTTGGTTGGGACTCCTTTTGCGCAAATTACTACATCAATGTGATGTGTCATGAAGGCAATAAACCTGTGGCAGTGCTGTGGTGTTATGGATGCGGGGAGGCTGTGTCTGTGGTAGTAGCGTGGGTTGTCCACTAATCGTAGGGTTGGTGGTTCGATTCCCCACCCACATGACTCCACATACCGAAGTGTCCTTGCGCAAGACACTGAAAACCCAAAGTTGCTTCCGATAGAAAGCTAGCACCTTGCATGACAGCTTTGCTACCACTGGTGTGCAAATCAGGTTTATTGTGTAAAGACTTTCAGCTATTTGCAAGGAACAAATCAAACTACAGCAATTGAAATAGTTCGAAACAACGAATACTTCTAGTGGTTTCCCCAAATTTCAACTGAAAATGCAACTTATAATGACTTCTCCAGTTGAAAAATGATTCAACCCCTGAATAGAATCCCTCACAACAGCACAAATATGCAAAAAAATATATATCAAGCACATCTGATGCAACCAATCAAGGGCTTCATTAGTTGCACCAGGTGTGCTTGAGCTGGAACACATGAAATACCTGATCTGGGCAGAAAAAGGAAGCTATTGACGGCTACAACCAGATTTCTGAGAAGGCAGGTTGTGAAAAATCCTCGAGTGACTGCAAAAGACCTGCGGCAAGACTTGGTGGCAACAGGCACTGAAGTTTCGGTGAGCACAGTAAGGTGCGTATTGAACGCAGAAGGTTTCCATGCCAGAACTCCAAGACGTACACCACTACTGACCCAAAAGCACAAGAAAAGTCGCTCTAAATCATATAAATAAGCCCCAGATGTTTTGGCATTCTGTTCTGTGGAGCGATGGTTCGGAGGTGTGTCTGGAGGAAGAAGAATGAAGATAGAACACCCTGTCCATACTCAAGCATGGTGGTGGCTTGGTGATACTCTGGAGCTGCTTTGCATCCTCTGGCACTGGAATCCTGCAGCATGTGGAAGGTGATGGATTCATTGAAGTATCGGGAAATCCTAAATGCTATCTGTGAGGAAGCTGAAGCTTGGGTGTTATTGGACCTTCCAACAGGACAATGATCCAAAGAATAGCTCAGATTCCACCAAGGCTTGGCTGCAGAAGAAGTCCTGGAAGACTACTGGGCCATCACAGTCACCTGACTTGAACCCCATAGAAAATCTCTGGTGGGTTTTGAAGAAGGCGGTTGCAGCACGCAAACCCAAGAATATTACTGAACTGGAGGCCATTGCTCATGTGGAACGGGGTAAGATTCCTCGGGAACGCTGCCAGAAGCTCTGCATCTCAGTTGCAGCAGGACATCACAGCAAAAGGGTGCTCTACTAAGCACTAAAGCTGCTTACCAAGAAGGAGTTGAATAAATTAGAGACTGGAGAAGTCATTATGAGTTGCATTTTCAGTTGAATTTGCGGAAACCACTTGAGCCATGTTGTGTCTAATTCAAGTGCTCTTATTTGATTTGTTCATTGCAAACAGCTGAAAGTCTGTAAATTGACAATAAACTAAAATAATAAAGTATATATATAAAATTTGTAGAAGTGGTTTCTATGACAACTGTTTTCAGTTTGTAAAAATGTTGTGTGATTTCCAAGTCACCATTTTAAAATGGCTGAATACACCATCTACTCCTAAAGTAAATAATAACAAATAAACCAAAATGGTGATAGACAATTATATAGGAATTAGGAATTCATGCTCACTGTATCATTCTAATATTTTAATGTCTCGTAATGTTGATCAGTTGCTCATATCTTTCACGCTGACAGTAAGAAAACCAATAACCCATAACCATGAGAACAACCCCTTGGGAGTTGAAATGAGTCACGTTTTGACTAGGCGATCCGTGTTATTCAAATTCTTGTGTTACAGTACGGGCGTTTAAACCTTCAAGGAACACATCTGTCTAAAAATTAAGCAAATACTTTAGGTGGCCCAAAATAGTCTGAACTGTGTCAAAATTTGCTTGAATTTCCAGGTTCTGAATCTGAAACTGGCCTGAATATACTTACAATGAAAAGCCACATTGTTACAAGTAAAGGTGCCACAATAAAACCTTTTATTGCTCACATCTTTAAGAATTTTATGTTGGTGCCTGAAAGAACTGAAGAAATATTTTCCACTAAAAAAATACTACACATAATGTAATCATTGTTCATTATAGTTAAAGAACTATTTATAATAAAAACAAAGAGCATTTTTGGCATGCCTCATGTAAGTAATCAAGCACAATGGGACATGCTGTTACAGGAAAATAACCAACGACAGGGTGGTGGGATGTCATTACCACCCTAACATTTATTATTTTCTTATAATAGTGTGTGCCAAAATGCATTTTTATTTATTTATTTATTAAAGAATGGTAAGTTGTACAATTTGTAGAATTTATTATAGAGGTTTTAACATGTAATATGTAACATCTGAGAAACAAGTTTGTTTGCTATCATCACTTGCATCATAGCAACTATGAACAATTGTTTCCTCACCTTTTCTTGACTTTAATAAGATAATAAAATGCGGCTTGTCATATTACTGAGAAACCACAAAGCCCTCTGCAGCAGAACTATCGGTCAGAGCTGCTGTTATGTATGAAATAATGACATGAATGAATGAAAATTATTGCCACGCTATATGAAAATAATCTGCAAAGGGGTGGAGTTGTGGGGTGGAGTTACTGTTATTATTATTATTTTTAAATGTTTGTAGTTAAAAAGTTTAAAAGTTTGCCTGTTTTCACTCTCTATAAGTTAATAAGACAACTGTACAAGTCCTTGAGAATGAGCTGTTACTATAGAAACCGTATGTTATTAAAAGGAGCACAGTAATATGAACCTGTGATTTGGCACACAGCCGGCACTACTTTAAGGTTATACTACCTAAGAATAAAAGACTGAGCCGAAGAGTCTTATCTGTATTGTTAATGGGACAAATTATGAAATTATGTTAGATAAGGGGGTTTATTCTACTTTAGATTAATAGTTTGATATCCAGTGTGCTCAGATTTGTTTTAATGTTCTGACCTAGTATGAATGTGTAGTCAGGTTCAAATCTCTGCTAGCCTATATAATAATAATTACGTGTATATATAAAATACATATATATATATATATATATATATATATATATATATATATATATATATATATATATATATATATATATAATATAAAAAATAGAATCCAGAGCGCTGTTGTCATGACGACTGTGCAACCCTCGCCCGCTAAATGAAACGTGTTACAAATAACGTTTTCAGGAAGTTAAGTTTTCTCACACATCTCAGACTGAAACAGAGCCGGCATGGCGGAGGTGTAAAATCACCGACGTTAGAGACACAGCCGAGGCTCCAGGATCACAGAAACACGGGATCACAGGTAAGCATGCAGTGCAGTGTGTGTGTGTCTGTGTGTGTGTGTGTGTGTGGAAAAATCGGCTGAAGGAGGCTGGGTTTCTGAAAGTAAGCGCTAATATCCTATTTACATTACAACCAAAGCTTCAAGATCAGCAAATCACGACTCGATTCAGAATTCGAGTTTAGATCAACTCACTTGCCTCTATGCTTCAAACGTGCACATTAAAATGTATTTAATAAATGTGTGATGCTCGTGTGTGTGTGCATCTATCTATCTATCTACCTATCTATCTATCTATCTATCTATCTATCTATCTTATATCAACAAATATATGTATATATAACACCTACATATATATAAAAATATATATATATATAAGAAGCAAAAAATAATCTGTATAAGAGAAGCTACATTTATCATTATTATTATTATTATTATTATTATTATTATTATTATTATTATTATTATTATTATTATTATTATTACTCTGTACTTACCTCTCTCTCCTCACATGGTCCTCACATGTTGCACAACTTGCTTGAAGCTGTTATTTAGGGTTATAAAAAAAAAACCTTAAAAAAGAGAGAGAGAAGAATGATGTGGCTGAGAATGTTGCTTGTGGTTGTTGCTTCATATGAGACATTGTAGCAAATTTAATACAAAAATTCCAACACAGTAATTCTAATCTCGTGTATGAGATTTGATGGCATGTGTTTTGTTCATGTTGCAGGAATGAATAAAATCTGAATTAGTGAACAGTGCGCATTATCGTGTCCGGATGCCCTGCGGTTGCACGCGCGCGCGTGTGTCTAATCAACGGAGAGCACATTGCGCTTTGATTTCCTGCGCCGTGATGTTAGACCTTTCCAAATCCACAATCTAAAAGCTCTCTGCAAGGTCCAAGATTGGAGTTCGAGATTAAATGTCTCAGAATTTTGACTGTTGTCCGTGTCGCGCTGATAAAGCCCAGAGCTACTAAAGATAGTTAATTGTCGGTGCAATGTTTTGCGACGAGCAGACTGGGCCTCTAACCATCACGGTGTTTTAGCCTGAGTAGTCTTTGGGTCTTTGCGCGTGCTCCGATGGGGGTTTGGATGACTTGAAAAAATTGGCTAATGGAAGCTAATTTGGCATATATATATATATATATATAGTTGCAGGGAATGTATGCAAAATATGAAGTCAGTGTGCTACCTCGTCCACATAGTGCGAACTTAAGCTTTCTTTAAATGAATCATGCAGTTATCAGACATAGAATCTGCTTTTTCCTTTTAGTGTTTTACTCTACAAAAAATAGTAGGATCGATAAATCAGTGTTGCGCCCATAACAACTCTAATACCACGAGACAATGCATAAAAAAAAACCCCTATGCTACAGAGATGCATTTGATGAGACTTCAGTGAAAGCAAACACCACAGAAGTTTATTGAGGGGCTTCACGCGGTGAACGGCACGAGCCGCCGTGCAGCAGGTGAGAGAGCGCGTGCGCATCAGCCGGGTACCTGAGGTCCGTCTGTTTTGCGGGCTCAATGCGGGGTTCTGTTCCTACTATTCCACCAGCCAGGAGGATGTAAAGGGCTGAGGGGGGATGAGGGGGGTTCACGACAGCAGATCACCGGCGTCCCGATTCTGCACTCAGAGAGAACAAGGCGTCTCTGTTCCACCTACACGTGCTCGCGGAAAAAGCAGGCGTGAAACTCGAGAGGGCGGTGCAGTGAGGTGCAAGTGCAAGTGTGGTGTGCACTAGTGACACAAAGCTTTCGCTGATGTTATTTTTTATTTTTTCATAAAAATCAGATCCAACCTGGGAGGAAAATACCGGACTATATATAAGCGCTTAGAATCACGCGTTAATTCATTCAGTGTGCTTTTGTTGCACGTTTGCACATTTCATTAACCAAGTGTGACGCTTATGATTTTTTTATTAGTTTCTATAACATTTCAGTAAGACAATACGTGTATGCTAGGATACTTATTATCAGGAAGGTAGCCGAATAATGTTAGGTCTGTAGATTGTATATAGAAATATGTATAACGGGCTTCTAAATACATTTGGATATGAAATTGTGAACAAACAATTTCATATCCAAATGTATTCCATGAAAAAGTAATAATGATAATAATTACTTACCTTGTGGACACTAGAATGTGCATTTAGGAACCTATCTTCAAAACGATTTAAGTCATCAAATAATTTTAAATCTATTTATGCATGTATGATGGTACAAAAGGTTGATGGGACCACTTCAGTGATATACTGAAGTGTGTATATATATAACACTTGGAGTTACATTGTGCTGTTTAAGTGTTCCCATTATTTTTTTGAGCAGTATATATATATATATATATATATATATATATATGAACTGTAATATATTGGATGATGAAGCAGAGTTGCATTTAACTCGTCTCTCAGTATTAACCTCTCCTCTCCCCTGCTTCTCAGATCGAGTGTCACATTGATAAAGCCAGTGTATCATTTAATCCTGATTGCTCTGCTCTCTAATTCCCGGTGGGGTTGAGTGCTCGTGTTCATTTATACAGCCAGTCCCCCAAAAAAAAAAATAAACAAAAAACCGCAGGAACCCTTATGGTTGGCTTTCATTTAAAGCACCTGTCTGTCTGCAACACCTGGCAGACGGCGAACATTTGCGCATGCGCAGTTGTCCTTCAGGACGCCTTATAGTTAGCCTTACAGGGGGGAGCTGATTCCCTTCATGGCCTTTCAGTCGGACTTTCAGACTTTACTGTACTGACGTCTTTTTTGCTAACTTGTAGGAAAAAGGAGAGAGCGAAGAGAGAAGAAAAATGCCTCGGTCTTTCTTGGTGAAGAGCAAAAAGGCTCACAGTTACCACCAGCCGCGGAGTTTAGAGGACAACTACAGCAGACTCGATCCGATTTGCGCAGGTATTTCATTTCTAAATATAATTGTTCGTTTATTTGTTTGTTTTAAATAAAATAATGAACTTTAAAAATGGTACATATTGCTACAACGTATGTAGACAGAGTTAAGCTGTATGCCTAGTGATAAGGTTGTATGATGTGGGTTATTTATGTAATAATAAGGTGTTAAGTGATGTGTGTTCATTAGAGGATTTAGAATCAGCCCACTGTTAATGAAATTTATTTACTAAGCTCCTTAAGTTATATAGAATAGGAAATTGTTGGTTTATCTTTCTTTTTCTTTGTAAATTATTAGTATTTTTACATGTTTCAAAGTTTGTGAACACATGAATGACCCTTGTGGAGTTCTAGACTAGATGTTATAGGCTACAGGTTCAGGGATTTTATTTATTTGTTTTCCTCTAGCTGAACCTGAATTCTAATTTTTTCAAAGTTTTGTTGAAAGAACAAATATTTTTGAAATACATTTTTTTTTAAATCCACGGTGTGTGCAATATTCCAGACAGTAGGAGTGCTGAGGGAGGAGAGGTGTGTGTGGATGTTGGGAGTACTGAGGCGGCGGAAGTGTTAGCGCTCGCGGATTCCGGCGCGGTGCTCTCGCGCTCTCCGCGCAGCTGCAGCAGCGGTGTGTGTGATCGCTCTTCAGACTATGAGGACAGCTGGAGGCCTCCATCACCCTCTGCATCACCAGGTACCAACCTGTGTGTGTCTGTGTGTTGTTTTATTATAGCCTAGTAGTTTTACTTTTAAGGGTTCTAGTAACATTTAACGAAAGGGGTTTGTGAGCACTTCGACTTTATAAACCAGTGAAGTGAAGCTGGAAGTGTTTTTATTTTTTATTTTTTATTTTAACCATTTTAGCCCCTTGAAACATTTTTTTTTCACCTTTGAACTTTGGGGTATTTATCAATACACCAACCAGAGAATGCTAATGAGGTATTATTATTATTATTATTATTATTATTATTATTATTATTATTATTATTATCCATTTGAGGATTAGTAAAGTATGATCTTATCTGATCTTTTTCTTCTTCTTTCTTTTCTTCTTCTTCTTCTTCTTCTTATTATTATTGAGAGAAGTAAAGTAAATATAGTAAAACCACCATAAGTATAAGGCCTACACTGTCAGATAAAAAGAGTTCTAAACTGTACTTTTCCTTGTCACCTTGAATATGTATCTTTCATCTAAAAATGTGGGTATATTTTACCTTTAAAAATTATTTAAGCTAGCCTACATATTTGGACAGTAATCACCATTTAGACTATGTATATAAAGACGCACTAGGTCTACATGCACCTTTCTAGGTAAAAGATACATTACATACTGTACAAAAAGTGTACAGTTGATGATTCCACCCCAGTGACAAGGACTTGTACCCTTTAGTGCTCTTTTCTGAGAGAGTAAATGGAAAATTGTTAATATATAATTGAAATATTGTATTTAAACACCTTTAATGATTTTTACGTTTGAAGCTTGTGCAAATGTTCTGCACACCAAGTAGGAAATGTTACTGAGGGATTAGTAGTACTATCATCATCATTATTATATTATCATTATATATTATATTAAAATGAGTTTTTTTCTTCTCGTTCTATATATTATACTAACAGACATCTTTATCCTATTTAATGATATGTTATATACTGTATGTGTATACTGCGTTTATGTGTCACTGCATTGTAAATTAGACATCCCCTAAAATCCATGTCTAATATGCATATTAAATGATATTGACACAAGACAGCAAATGGACGACCTATACAACAGACATCAGAATTGAGTTTGAGAATTGAGAAATACTGATTCCTTTTTTTTTTCCCTCAACAGACTCTGAAAAATCATTTTCACCCGGTGTTGATGAAACCCAGCCGTTTGCGGTGCCCTTCGAGCCATGGAGCAACAGCTATTCAGGCTCTGAGATGAGACAGCTGGTCCGGCAGAACTTTAATCATCATCATCCTTCTCTAAATTATTATGGAGAAAGAGTTATCGGACCTTCTATTTTTGGTGAAAGGGGATCCAGCACAAGTATTTATGGCAATTACGAGTCGAGTACAAACCTATTTGAGCGACCTGCTGCTGCCCCTGGACTGTACGTAGACAGGGAAATTCACAGACCCGAGATGAAAACGGACACAGCCGGACTATGCACACGCCTTATGTTGAATGGAGCCTTCAAGTGCATCAAGTGCAGCAAGGTAACAGCACACAACTTTACTGTTTACTAGTTCTCAGACGGGAGTAATTTATAGTAGTCTTCCAACCCTATTTGCTACATTCAAGCTTGTAGCCTGTCTGAAGTTCCCTGAGCTCAGGTAGTATACTGTGTGTGTTGAGCAAGCTGTCTTTTTCTCCACCGCAGGTGTTCTCCACTCCACATGGTCTAGAAGTTCACGTCCGGAGGTCCCACAGTGGAACGAGACCATTCGGTTGTGATATTTGTGGGAAAACTTTCGGACATGCAGTCAGCCTGGAACAGCACAGATCTGTTCATTCTCAGGTAACCTTTGTTCCACTCACCAAAAATCTGTCACTCACAGCATGCAGGCCCAAAGATTGAACTGTTTCAGTGTTTGTTTTATTGTATTTTTACATTATGCGTAATCTTTTTTTCACAGGAGAGGAGTTTTGATTGTAAAATTTGTGGGAAAACATTCAAAAGATCCTCTACTCTATCCACGCACCTTCTCATCCACTCTGATACAAGGCCTTACCCATGCCAGTACTGCGGCAAAAGGTTTCATCAGAAATCAGATATGAAGAAACACACATTTATTCACACAGGTGGGTTTATTATCACAGAATATAACCTTTCAAATAAATGAGTTCACTGATTTCACACAAACAATCATGACATCGTTTAGGAACCATACTATGTTACATACTATTTTTTCCTAAACATAGTATAGTATAGGAAAATACCCATGATAGAATATCAGTGAAAAAAATCTTGTGTTTTCCAAGCTTTACGCTGTAGTCTGATTGGAGCTGTAGTCTGATTGGAGCAGGGTCGTGGGTTGCATGACTGTATATGCTCCGCCTCTAAAATGTGACACAGAATGAACTGGTGATAAAAGAGTCTGCAATTGTTCATAATTTTTCATCATATTTTGTAATTAGTCTATAACCAGCATTGCTATATTCTAGTGGGAGTTTTCACGGTTGCCCATGCAAGCACCTTTTATACCTGATCTCATAAACCTTAATGATCTCATGGATTTTGTTGAAGGTCATATGAATAAATTCTTTTAAAATGTAAGAATGATAACCTTGCCCCTAACCTTAGCTTTAACCTTTGTTAATTGTCATACAACTTGTGTGAATATTAACGAACTGACAAGCATGAGTCATGCCAATAGGCCCTATGTTTAGACTAATATAATACAGAACGAGTAGGTTTGAGGTCTCTCAAGAGCTGACATCTTTTTTTCTATTTTACAGGAGAAAAGCCTCACAAATGTCAAGTATGCGGCAAAGCTTTCAGCCAGAGTTCAAATTTGATAACACACAGCCGAAAGCACACCGGTTTTAAACCTTTCGGCTGTGACTTGTGTGGCAAAGGCTTTCAGCGTAAAGTGGACTTGAGGAGACACAAGGAGACACAACACGGACTGAAATGAGGAATGAATCAACTTCTAGAAAGTTTTCTGTCAACATCTCTGGACAGTCGGTTGCCTTTCTCAGTGCTGGCTTACATCACGGCAAAATCTCCACGGCTGAATTAAAGTAGGCCTACCTGCCCTTTCATTGGAAA
>CM022767.1:25245395-25247895 GCA_012411365.1 Ameiurus melas | reverse complement strand
TTAATGTGCTTTCTACATTGCTTTTATTTTGAGACTCTACAGTTTTTCAACTTTAAGACAACTGTAAACTCTTTGTACAGGGCAGACAATACAGTGATCAATCAACAGACAACAAACGAATGTCGAAAACGTATATTACCTGTGAATCGAAACAATAGAGCAGTGTGTTATACCAGCTTAGTGCCTGGAGGGATCGACATTTGGTTGATGATGAGCATGAGTGACAAATCTGTGAGAGGGTAAAGATAACAGTGTTTATACACTGTTGTGGAGGGTTGCCGGTAGAATGTACTGACTGCTGCACAAAACATGGATAGATCATTGTATCAGAAGAATAATACTCTGTTTTCAATAAGTTGTTTATATTAATACTGGCTCATGTTTTGTCATGGATGAACTTCCTAGCACCATTTCCACTTATTTCTGGGCAAGTGATGGAAATGTAGTGCTTGGATTACTGTAGGCTTCTTTAGCATCATTTTATTTTTAATTTATTCACTCACTTTAGACAAACAACTGACAAATAAATAAATGTGCACCACTGGTCACGAACCCCGTTCCTGGAGATCTACCTTGTTCAAGACTTTAACTCCAACCATAATCGTGGAAGTTAAATCTCCAGGAACAGGGTTGGTGACCACACATGTAGATGATATATAATAACTATAGGCTATATTTTCAGTTTAGGAAAACTGAATTGGCATAACCATAACAGGCACATAAAAAAAGAGAAAGAAACAGCAGTTATATTTTTTCCTTATTGTACAGAACACAACATGCTACACAGGACTATTTTTCTAGCTTGATCAGTACTAGAGACTACGATTAATTGTATACAAGTCAGTGACAGCAGGGAGTTAGTGATCAGTATCCTGAGACCTTCATCAGTTGTCCTGCATGGCTGAGTTTCCAGATAATCCCTGAATTTAGTCCTCTAATAATCGTATTAGATGTTATATTTGCCGGAAACAATCATCTAAAATAGTGCTGATGACTTCATTTTGAATCCTGGCAGCCTGGTTCATCATCCTCTGCCGTTCATCAGCAGGTAAGCAGAGGTGAGATTCACGCTTTTGTTGTAGTGCTTTATACATTATTTACCTGATCAGAAAAACAGCCTGCAAGACTACTGCACAGCTGTCATCATACAGCACAGCTCAGACACAAATTATTCATGATATTTGGAAAGAAAGGAAGCGAGAGTGGGAGAAAGAAAAAAAGGGTGATGTGGTTAGCAGGGATGAGTTTGTGGGAATGACTCTCTGGGCTGGATAACATGCACAAAGTGATAAGCATCGTTTGGAACATATGGAGTGCACGAGTATATACAGGACTGTGCAAAGGTCTTACACATCCTTTTTTTTTTTAAATACAAAGATTGCCTTAGGGGTTGATATGATGTCTGCTGCATGATTGCATTAGTAAAACAAAAAAAGATCAAGTTTTAGATTCACAGACTTTTTTCCCCCGAAACCAAAAAAAAAACATGAAAAAAACCCCCAGAAACATATTATTTAAAAGGCCTCTTTTCAGACAAAAAACATTGTGAAGGCTGACAGGTTTTTACCTGAAAATACAGACAGTGAAAGTCTCTAGAATGTCTGTGGCAGATTTGATGTTGGAAAAAAATTTTTTTGACTGTTTTGAGTTTATTGCTGTTTACAACTTTTTACAGTAGATTAATTTAATGTAATTTCAATTAATTTTATGTAAATTAATTTCATTATTTGAAAATAATTATTTTTAATATCTACAGGGTGTCCCAAAAGTTTCAATACATTGGGGAAATTAACACATTTTAGCAAAATATAACTTTATTTACAAAACATCCTCATTTCTTTGTAAACACACATGGAGTCTTCTCTCCCACTCATGATGAACTTAACATATCTGGTGCCATGAATGTAAAAGCATGTCCATCGCAACCGTGTGACAGCTTCCCAAACCAGAATGATTTGAATAGGTTCTTCATCTGTCAAAGTTATTTTTAAATGCTATCTGAAAAGAAAAGAGCATTAGTGAGGTCAGGCACTGATGTAGGGTGAGGAGGCCTGGGGGTGCAGTCCGCATTATAATTCATAACAAATGTGTTCAGTGGGGTTGAGGTCAGGACTCTGTACAGGGCACTCAAGTTCTTCCACTCCAACCTTCCTGCACCTCACTTTATGAACAGGGGCAATGTCATGCTGGAACAGGTTTGGGTCCCTTAGTTCCAGTGAAGGAAATCTTAATTTTGTGCTTCAAACTTTGTAGTACACAACTCCAACATATGGGTGTGATGACCCAACATCAGTGCCTGACCTCGCTAATGCTCTTGAGGATGAATGAGCACAATTTCCCACAGCCATTCTCCAAAATCTAGTGGAAAGCCTTCGCAGAAGAGTGGAGGTTATTATAACAGCAAAGGGGGAGTACATCTGGAATGGGATGTTCAACAAGCACATATGGGTTGTGTTGGTGTCCACAAACTTTTGGCCATATACAAGACCTTCCCAAACAT
>CM022767.1:25057895-25240395 GCA_012411365.1 Ameiurus melas | reverse complement strand
TGGTTTCAGAGAAAAAAAATCAAGGTGTTAGAATGGCCCAGTCAATCACCTGACTTGAATCCAACTGAACAACACTTAAAGACAATATGTTTAGAAGAACGGGCCAAAATCACACTTGAATACTGAGGCCCATTAATTGTTTCATACAGGAAGTGTCTTGAAGCTGTCATTACAAACAAAGGCTTCTCCACTAAGTATTAAATACATTTCAGTTAGTGTGTTCAATCCTTTTTTTCTTGTGTCATTCCACTTTATTACACGTAACTTCATTTATGAACTTTAATGTTGCAAATCCTTTATATTTGTGGATTTCTTGAGTTAATACTGATGTCTGGTGAAAATTCCATGTGAATAGCCTAATAGGAAATTTACTGAAAAAAATTTACTGAAAAAAATGTTGATGTGTCCAATACTTATTTCCCCCCACTGAATAAATGCGATGTCAAATCTCTTTAATCAGAACATTGCACAATAATACACTGAGGCCTACAGTAGCGCAGTGAAGCATGAACACAAGACACAGATACGGTCTGTGGGGGATCTCTGATGGAGCTGAGACTCCACTCTTGCTTGCTCTGAAACATTTATGATGCCAAGAAGAACCTGATCTGCTTGCATCGTATCAAAGTTCTTCTAAGCGGCACACCACCTGGTTCAGTCAGAGACTCATCTACAACACTCTTCTGTAAATGCACAGACGTGACTGTAGAGAGATTTGTGACATAATCTGTACAACAGAATATGTATCACATGATCCCCGTTTGAGTCAGTAGTAAAATTTATTCTTGTACAGGCACCTACTGTATGTGTCTTTCCTACTTATCTTTAAAAATATTACACTCAATATTGTTTCAATTAAACAGATAAGCAGAGAACAAAATGGATGCTGACTGACCTGAAGCAATAGCCAGTGGGTGAGACATATTATTAGACTTAACTCTTGAGTAGGCACTCAAATGGAAAAATGGAGGCCAAAGAGAGGGAGGGAGGAAAAACAAGCTAAAAGCCTCCATCACCTCAAGAAAAAGACACAGGAACTGCTCAGTGCAGCACGGCTGCATCTCCAAATACCACAGAATGAGTGGAGTGACAAAATCTTTTTGACAGCTTGTTCACATGCAACATCTCAGCCTCTGTTGCTGAAGGGAGTTGCCCGTAGAGATGGGGCTCCGTTGCTGGAGGTAACGAGGCGCCGACATATTGCGTATTGATCACTAACATGCACACACACACACACACACACACACACACACACACACACACACACACACATACACAGTGTCTCTACTCAAAATACAGGCTGCACTTGAAGGTTCCCACTCTGTATATATTGATTGGGAACAAGTCAACACTAGTAATTGCCATCAAAATGTCGATTTACTAAAGGGCACGCAAGTTTCAGCTATAGTTGTGCTGGTGTGGAAGTATGGATCTGTTGTTTCTTCCTCCCTCTGGTCCCAGTGTGTAACTAAGATGTAACATGCACAGGACAGAGGCCTACCTGGAATTCTGGCTTTTAAAGTGCAAGTTGTCTTCAGTTCAGGCCTAATAAATGTTTAAGATAAAACAGATGGGCCTGACATCATGTGTGTTGCCAGTATCAGGAAAAAAAATGCGATTTGAGCCGTTTATTTGGTATGTACTAATCAGTATATGTGTGTAATATGAGTACAATGTGGACATACTACATCTGCCATGTTGGCATTGTCATGTGACCTACAACTTTAAAAAAGCCGATGCGCTGCTTGCTACCATTTTTGATTCTGACAGCTCTTCCGCGCCAGTCCCATTGCATTATGGGATAGCACTGTATCCATTGGTTCCCTACTGCAGAACCGAGGCAGAAGCAGAAGGTCATCCGGGTATTTCTCACCTACTCTTTTGTTAACACTGAGAATTCGGTCATGCTACTGCTTTGGCCTACTGCTTTATGTATACTGTATAGTAGGGTACTAGGGATATTCAGATGCAACCATGGTTCTTCCACAGCTAGATCATCACCTTTTAACACAAGAACTTGCTTTTAAGCTTGGGAAAATCACAGATAGAACAATTGGACTGAAAAAAAATGTTCAACTTGAATTTAAAAATAACAAATAAAAAAAGAACCAATACGATGATATGTGACCAACAAGATGGCAAGCATTGAAGTAAAAAGCTAATGGGAGTCTAATATATTGTTAATATATTGCTGTATGAATCGTCCTAGTTGTAATGATCACATGAATCACTGCAAATTCGGTTTAATTTAACAATATGGCTTCCATCCTCACCATTCAGCAGCTTTTAAAAAAGCACCTGATCCAGCACATCCTATTATTCTGTATTAAATTTGTGCTCCAACAGTTATTTGTGTGCACAGCATAATGAGGCAATGAAATACTAAATAGAGGTCAAGTGATATGACTCCAGTTTGCTGTAAACAAATCAAATTGTGCCAGCAAAAATACTATATTCAGATGTAATGCATTTGTTTCTATTTTTTTACAACTCAATTTCACGTAAGGTAGGATATGCAGTTTCATTTTCAAGATGGGATTTTCTCACAAGAATAATTCTCTTGAACATGACACCGCATCCATTTACTTGAGGTCACACGCGCAATTTCAGAGCACAACATTCATACCTTCACCTTAAGGTGTTTTTCACATGATCAAGTATTAGTCACATAATAATGCGAAATGTATGTGACCTTTCAGACTTATTCACTCTTGTAACTTCATTCCTTTCTTATTTGTTTTGTTGTGGTTACAGAATAATTTATGGTAGCTAGTGAATAAAGTGTGGGGACATCCAGTTTCAACCATGTAATTGTGTCAGATGTAGTCTGTATTTCATTGGTGGGCAAATTATTGATATTGTACAAACTGTACAGACATCACCAGAAAACAAAATCCATCTCACATTTCTCCTTATCCTATAAAGCAGAGATTCTCTAACATTTTGGACTGTAAAATAATTGGATAATGGTGGACCCCTGCCTATGCTATAAAGGAACTGTTATAAAGGAACCCCTTTCCCATAACACCAGGGTTTTCAATCTTATCTGTAAAGGGCTGGTGTGGCTGCAGGTTTTCATTCCAGCTAAACAGGAACAAAAACTATGTTGTTTTCAACCAAAATCAGTAAATTAAACAAGTGGAATTGAGTGTGGCTTTTCATTGGCTGCAGCCTCTCTCTTTGCGAATAACATTAACAATCCCTGCTATAATACAATGAAACTACACTGTACAGTATTTTCCTATTGTTCACGTCATAGTAACGACCATTTGAAATTTGATTTAACATGAATACAACAATCAGGATGATTTAGATGTTTATATTGTATGAAAAAAGACTCAAATGCATCGGTCTAGCAATAGGCAAGGCATGCGAAGCTAACACAGAGTCACAGGGGAAAGGGCTTTAAACAGAACACCTTTTTTTTTTTTTCCTGACATGCCAACTGAGCAATGGGGACATATTTTGGCAGACAACTTCAATTCCAGACAAATTCTCTGAAGACTACGGTGCTCAAAACTAGCAGAGAGATAGTAAAAGAGATCTATAATACAGTTTTTCAATTCTAGCATATATTTCATGATCATTTGTGACAAAATCAAGACCACGATGATATGAATGAACTTGTGCTGAATATCATACAGATTCCACTGTGCTCTCAGACATCTAAGCCTGAAAGGTCAATATGTGTGTCAGGTAATCAGGTTACGGTGGTATTGTTGGAGGTCTTGTTGCTGGCACCTATTAAAAAATACATGGTTATGCGATAGCACTGACCTGATGCAGGTCTGCTACTTGCCTTTAGCAAAGCTCATGCTGAACAATGAGCAGTTGGATTACATGAAGAATGTTTCATAATATACACACAAGAACACTTATTAGAGAGAAAACGCTGACAGAACTTAAAGAATGTATGACTGATCCCTTTTTAATCAGTGTACTCACAAAAAATCCATCAAAAAAATCCATTTCTAGTAGTACAGGTTCAGAGAATCTGCCCTTGTAAAGCCTGAATATACTTTTCAAATGCATTTCCGCTGTGTCTGAAATAAACAATGAGGAAACAACAAGAGAAATGTCAAACATCTGACATCACCAGCCCTATAGATCTGTCAGCGTCGTCTAGCAAAGAGACACTTCTTTCCTTACTCCCAATAAACATCACTGTCTGCTGTCAAAACACAGAATCAGCAGTCTCCAATTAAGCAGGAGCAAATCTGAGGCAGACACGCGACAGGCGTGCTCTTCCATACACTCTATTTGCACTATGTCTTTTGTGTTTGGCCTTTTCATCACACAGCAATAGACAGAGCAAACCATCGAACCAGCTGCAGGTTAAATCCTAGTGCTTCAAACCTTGTCCTCATCCATTGAGTTAAAATCAGGGTCTTGTATCCATACACTGAACAGGAAGTCAAACACAGGACCCGTATCATGTTTCATACATCAGAGAAATGTTGGATTAAGGCTTTACGCAAAAAAAGACTTGCAACCCAAGCAATCACGGATGTCTTTTCAATATTTCCATGGCATGACATGTTTAAATAACCAGTGTCTGAGAGAACTATTGTGAGTCAGTGTGCCCTGTATGATCTATAACACGACCAGGTATTGAACACTGAATGTCAAAGATGCAGACATAGTCCAGCAATGAATAAAATACATAAACCTGTGGACCCAAGAGATTCCAGTGAAATGATTAACAAGGAGATTTGGGTTTGAGTGATTCTTCTCTAGAGCTTTCTAGAAATGTGTCCTGCTTGAGTGCATGTCGGATTGCTCTGGTGTAATCCTATTAGCACACACTCTGGCACTGTGCTTAATAAGAGCTTTACAAAGAGAGCTCTCCATGCTGCTGTCCTTTCATACAATTCGGTCTCAACATCATGGCTTGCTAGACTCTTTTGTGTATGTATCACTCCAAAAAATCTCTGTGATCAAAGAGCAGAGAGGGATAGTAACTAATCCGGAACTGATTGAGGCCATTTGCAGGGCAGGCTGTGGCAGGACTGACGCTTAACAATGGCAGCTCATCAACTGGATGATGTAATTCAGAGATGGGTGAGTGAACAGCAAATCATGTGAATGGAAAGGTATATGTATTCATTAGTAGTTGTAGTTGTATGTTCAAATTAGAATTAAAAATGGCGTTAGCATTAGGATGGTCACATTGTATTTTACAGAATGACAAGTAACTGGTAATTAATAGGTAATTCATTGGGAGGTACATGGTAAATTGCACACTTATATAGCGCTTTTATCCAAAGCACTTTACACGGTGTCTCATTTACCAATTCACACACACACACACACACTCACACACCAATATTAGCAGAGCTGCTATGCAAGGCATTAACTCGCCATCAGGAGCAACTTGGGGTTCAGTGTCTTGCCCAAGGACACTTCAGTATGTGGAGTCATGTGGGCCGGGAATCGAACCGCCAACCGTACGATTAATGGACAACCTGCTCTACCACCTGAGCCACAGCCGCCCCATAGTAGTCTGTGTGAATATGTGTGCAGTTGTGCCCTGCGATGGGTTTGTCCAATGCCGTGTTCCTTGGTATAGACTCCAGGCTCCCCCCTGATTCTCTGTAGGATGAGCAGTATGGAAAATGGATGGATGATGGATTTATTAGTAGGTCCTCTGTAATAATGTGGTAAAATAAAGTGCATTTTGTTTAGGATAACTATTCTCATCTTTGTGGTATTCAGACCCTAATCAGATATAAGCAGTATTATACTGTAGGTACATATACAAGTAATTCCTTTGTAAAACAATAGAAGCAGGACTGTCTTTGACATAAGAAAAACATAACCAGGATTTACTACTAGGTACATAAGCTAGTAAGTCTTTTGTAATATAATGGAAATGGTATTGTAAAATGTAATGCACTGTATATTGTACATGGTAATAAAACTGCAGCTATTCTCTTGTCTTATGGCTCTATATACTACGAAGGCCACCTATCAACTGATGCGCTTGTCTCTCATCACTGCTCAACCATTGTCCACAAAATAAAGTTCAGAAACCATCATGGCCAACGTCATGTTGATGTATTAAGTTGCAGTTAAGGGAATCCTTGAGTAGAAACCTGTTCGTTTTCACATAAGTTAATATGACCTACATTTCTAATACAATATATACATGTACAATTTGTTATTTACCACCAAAATACTTGTAATTACCCCCATGCTTATATGTTACTTACTAGCTACTCAAATCATTTCCTATTATTACAGCTAATTACTACATACTTTACTATTATTTACCAGTTACTAACTGTACTGTAAAATAAAGTGCTATCACTAGAATTATTATAACACATTCACATGAGAATAATAGTGTAGAAAAAAGTGTTTCATGTGCTATGACCACTATGACAAGAAAATACACAGAAATGTGCTTATCAATGTAACACAATGGATGGCAATGTAATGCAACTGAATGTGCATTATTATTAAGTACATCTCTTTAAACAGAGCCTTGAGCCAATTAAATCATTTGAAAAATAAGAATGCAAAAATACTTCTGTTTTAGAGAAATACCCAGGGAAAAGATTTGAAAGCAGAAGATCACGAACTCTTTCTGAACGTTGGTCAAATGTGCATTGCTCAGGGTGACAGTGCACAACTGCTGGATTTTATCAGCGATGAGAAAAATCAGGTGAATATGGAAATCTTTCTGGTCATTGCAAATGCTGACATGCTTCCGCAAAAGTCTTCCTTAAAAAGTTTCATGTTCATTTTCACATGCCTGCAAATCATGCATTTTCTATGCCCACAATCAACAGATTCTATAACTGAGCCCATGCCCCACCGTAACCCAGTAGGACTCATACCATAGCACATGAACTAACCCAGTAAGAGACACTGCACGTTACTGGACATAGCTGCATCAGCCACTTTATACTATGGATCTCATTTTTGCTGCCAGTATTGCTGCTATACTTGTGCTGTTACATTACACAATACCTAACAGTTACAGTCTATGTTTACAGTTTATTTTCTGTCTCACTATTGGCCTGTGTATATACTGTGTTGTGTGTTTACTGTCCAGTGTATTTATTGTTTTGCACTCATCTCACACTGTTGTGTATTTGCACTTTATGTAGTCTTGCGTACTGTTCCGTGTTGCACCGTGGTCCTGAAGAAACGTATCTCGTTCCAATGTATACAAGCTATTTAGAGGAATGACAAAAAAACAAAACAAAACAAAAAAACACTTCACTTGACTTCACTTGAACTGCCCCACACACACACAATAGGAAATTCACAATAAAAAAAATAATAAAGCAGCTTCCCAGTTTCAAATCTCCAAGACACAAGTCATTACTAGAACACAGTCACAACACTGCCATCATTCTGTCCCACTGAGGAAGGTGAACTCCAGGAAGTAGCTGTTCCTACAAAACCATCACTTTGCCGTAATTCCTAAATGACTGGCCTTTTCACCCCTTGGGTGTAAAAATGTAGTTTGGTGGAAAATCAGTCAGATTTCTCGCTCCAATGGTAGCCCTTAGACGCAGTGCTCCATTAAGTGCCCTTGCTTCTCCCAATCCTTTCACTGTTCTACTATTTCCTGCAGAGTCTCAGGAGCACGTGTGTTTTAAACCAGAACTTAGAAGTCCGTTCAGTAGATTAGACAAAAAACAAAAAAAAATACATGTGTAAATAAAATCAGTGTCAGATGTTTAAATATAACAATGAACAGGAAATATGGCTTCTATCATGCATGTACAAAGGGAAGTGAGATTTTAAATGGCTGCTACAGAAAGTGACAATCTCTGCACAAGGTGCATCGAGACACTTAACCCATAGTTGTTCAGTAAAGAAAAAACCCCCCTTCAGTTGCTGTTAGTTCAAGTGTCACAGTTTTAGTGTGGAAGTGTCCGATATAACAGGTAGTGCAAAAGATAGGCGCCAAAGAGTAACAATATAATTGAAAATAAATGTAAACATAACATACTATGACTTAGTATTCAGCAGATTAGATTATAAACATATATGGACATGACAGATCTTGCAGTAGCAGCCAGGTAAAGGGTGTGATAGTGACAAGAAATGAAGTACAATATAAGCACAGTAGCGGCAAAAATGCAAAAGGGTCAAAGCTTGTGTGTGTGTGTGAGTCCATTTTCTGAGTATTGAGGAGTGATTTGGGTGAAGAACCTGTTACACAGCCTGTGAGATCCCGAATGTTTTGCTATTTTTTCCAGATGGCAGGAAGGTGAAGAGTGTGTGTGAGGGGTGTGTGGGGTCATCAACAATGCTAGTGGCTTTGCGGATGCAGCGTGTGGTGTAAATGTCTATGATGACCCCAATGATCTTCTCAGCTGTCCTCACTATCTGCAGCAGGGTCTTGCAATTTCCATAACAGACAGTAATGCAGCTGCTCAGGATGCTCTCAATAGTTCCTCTGTAGAATGTTGTGAGGTTGAGTGTTGGGAGATGGGCTTTCTTCAGCCTTCACAGAAAGCATAGATGCTGCTGGGCTTTCTTGGCTATGGAGCTTGTGTTGAGGGACCAGGTGAGGTTCTCTGTCTGGTGAACACCAAGGAATTTGGTGCTCTTGACAATCTCCACAGAGGAGCTGTTGATGTTCAGCAGATAGTGGTCGCTCCATGCTCTCCTGAAGTCAACAACCATCTCTTTTGTTTTGTCCACATTCAGAGACAGGTTGTTGGCTCTGCACCAGTCCGTTAGCCACTGCACCTCCTCTCTGTAAGCTGACTCGTTGTACTTGCCAATGAGACAGAACCATGGTCGTGTCATCGGCAAACGTGATGATGTGATTGGAGCCATGCAATGTTGCACAGTCATGAGTCAGCAGCATGAACATCAGTGGACTGAGCATACAGCCCTGAGGGGCCCCCGTGCTCAGTGTGGTGGTGCTGGAGATGCTATTCCTGATCCGGACTGATTGTGGTCTCCCAGTCAGGAAGTCCAGGATCCAGTTGCAGATGGAGGTGTTCAGGCCTAGTAGGTTCAGCTTTCCAATCAGGTGCTAAGGAATGATAGTGTTGAATGCTGAACTGAAGTCTATAAACAGCATTTGAATGTGGGTGTCCTTTTTGTCCAGGTGGGTGAGGGCCAGATGTAGGATGGCATCATCCGTTGAGCGGTTGGGGTGGTACGTGAACTGCAGTGGGTCCAGTGAGTGGGGTAGCAGGGTCTTGATGTGCCTCATGACGAGCCTCTCGAAGCATTTCATGATGATGCATGTGAGTGCAATGGGACGGTAGTTATTGAGGCGAGACACTGAAGACTTCTTCGGCACAGGGACAATGGTGGTAGCCTTGAAGCAGGTTGGAATGACAGCGCTGCTCAGAGAGATGTTAAAGATGTCAGCGAGAACATCTGCCAGCTGTTCTGCACATCCTCTGAGCACTGTGCCAGGAATGTTGTCTGGTCCAGCAGCCTTCCATGGGTTGACTCTGCGTAGTTTTCCTCACATCAACCGTGGTTAGACACAGCACCTGGTTGTTGGGAGAAGGGGTACTCTTTCTTGCCACCACATCATTCTGCACCTCAAACCCAGTGTAGAAGTTGTTCAGTGCATCTGAAAGGGAGGCATCACTGTCACAGACGGTGATGCTGACCTGTAGTTGCTGATGGCCTGAACACTGTGCCACATGTGCCAAGTGTCGCCACTATCCGTGAAGTGGCTGTGGATTTCGGTGAAGTGGCTGTGGAACCACCCCAACGTTCATTAATTTCCAGCAACAATGCATCCTGAAGTGTTGTATTTCTTTTATTCTACAACAATGTATCAGTGATTACAATTTTTCCATTTATAGATAGCATAAGTTTAATATCTTGGAACATCAGCAAGACAAGTTAATTTCTGCTATTACCTATGTCATAACAGCTATAAACAGTCATTAGTCATTCAATCACAAGCCTCTTTTCTCTGTTTCTATTCTAAGTTATCTTAGAATAACTAGAATAATCATCTTCTGACCAATAGGATTAGAGAATTCTTCAGTGCTGTGTTATAAAATGTATAAAACACGAACTTACTAATAAATTAAAGAGTTGCTTACTTTGTAATCAGGACATAGTGAAGTCTATGGGTTGTGGTCTCCTAAGGCCACTGATTAAGGAGGTGGTGAAGAAAGAGAGGGATTCTGTCCACTGTCAAGCAGTGATCACATACCTCGTACAGGTAAGTAATGTATATTTAATCAAACATGATCGATTTACATTGCCATTCAGTTTGAAAACAATGTTTGTCTTCTTTAGATCTGCAGTGCAGACAACCTCCTGGACAACTTGCTCAAGCAAGTGGAGGAAACTGATCCTGATGCAATTGCAGACACCATCACTCTGCTCATGCAACATATTCAACCTGGTAATTAAGCACCTGTTGTGTTCAAATATGAGAAAAATGGTGCCGATAACTTTAATTATAATTACAACCATTATTTTATTTCTTTTACAAACATCATTGCAGGCAGGTTTCCAAATACCTCAATAAGATCTTTGAACTATTAACAGAAAACCTTTTAGTTATAACCACCTTACAATGATTAGGTAAAAGAGCATGAATTTTAATATTTCAAAAACATGTACACAGGAAATGATAGAATGTGCCTCCACCTGCAGTCTGCAGATGTAATTACAATACCCCTTTCCCCCCCACCACCACCTGACTCTACACAGTGCTGATGAAGCTTGGTGATTCAAAGCCTACCTTGTTTGGCCTGGCCCTGGATGCTCTGCACAAACAGATCTCGAAGCTGCCGGTACCATACACGCGCAAACAGGAAGAGGAAGACGTGCACGGTCTCGGTCGCTGCTGCACTGCTCTGCTGACCTTTGTGCAACCATTTGTACAGGAAGTCAAAAGTCAAGATGCAAAGAGTCCAGTGGCAAACACATATAATGCGAGACTGAAGACTGTACTTCTCAAATTGTAGGTTTTCATAAATTTGTAATTATATTCAGAGTAGAGTAAAAAAAAACAACAACAAAAAAACCCACATCTGCACATATTAAAAAGAAAGTTGTGTTACATTCACATTGCTTCTTTCTTTTATTCCATCCTCTCTGAATGACACAAGCTACTAGTTTTCTTATTCAAAGTCTTAATTGTGAACTTGTATGCATTTTGCTTGTACGTGTAGCTGCATGGAGAGTCTGAGGCAACCTCTCCTTGAAGCTCAACTCGATAGGGAGGCTCACACATCCCAAAACTTTCCCCTCTGGAACTTGGCCACAGAAATCATGGTGAGCTACACAAGCTGCTTTCCAGATAAAAAAAAAGAAAAAAAAAAGAAAGAAAGTTGCTTTCTATTTTCTCATTTATTCTTCTCATTATAGACTACTCTATCAGCTATCCAGGAGCCTCTGCCCAAGCTCCTGCTCTACTATCCCTTGAGAGGGAAAGAAGACGAGCGAGTTGTGCAAGATGACAGTCATTTGCCTGAATCAAGGGCTTGCCTGGCCTATTTGCTCTTCGTCCAGCTTATTGCCATCGAACTGTTCCCTGCTGTTTTCAGGTAGGATGCATTAACTAAGATTTCCTAAGATCAACTTTTTGTCTTGACCAAGACTGTACCATGTCTGTGCCAAATTTGTTGGCATAGAACACGAGTTGGCCTTCTGAGTTTTAAAATAGTTTTAAGGAATGAAATCTTTAAAAAAATAAATAAATAAATAAACAAATAAATAAAATATCTGTGTATTATTTTTACTATGTTTACTATGCTTAAAAACACATTCCAAGTATATTCTGTGCTAGATATTAGATAGTCGCTTTCAAATCCCAGCTCAATTCTCAATCAGCTCAAGCAGATTGGATAAACATAACCTTTTGAAACTGCAAAATGAAATATTGCATTTCATTTTGCAAATTTAGCCCAGTGTTTGTCCTGCAGTGTAACATGGAGTACATCAACGTTTTATTGAGCAGGTAATTTGACACATTTTTACATTACATTAAAGCAGACCATTGTTAATACAAGCATTACATCATACAAAACCTAATTATGTTTTTTTCCTCACAGAAAAGATGAACCATGGATCTTGAAAGGTTTGGTAAGATGAGCTCTTGATATAGCAGTGTGCAGATTAATGTTTTTGCATGTTAGCTTAACACACATTAAGTGATAATGAGTTTATTATGGATCTCACTTCGACTGTTTCTGTGTCTTAAGGACTTGTATGTTAAAAGCTTGGAGAGAGTTTTGGACAACAGTCTTGCAGTAGAGTTGCTAGAGCTGAAGATTTTTCATACAGTAACACAAGTAAGAAAATCACACAGGTTTACACAGTTATTGGCACCCCTATGAATTCATATGAGAAAAATATATTTTAAGTATATTCCCATTGATATTTTACATTTTTTTAGTACACATGGGTGACTGCCACTAGTCCATCCCAGTCCCCTGACTTGAAACCCATAGAAAACCTGTAGGGTGAACTGAAGAGGAGAGTCCACCAGCATGGACCTCAAAATTTGAAGGATCTGGGGAGATTCTGTATGGAGGAATGGTCTTAGATCCCTCGCCATGTATTCTCCAACCTCATCAGGCATTATAGGAGACTCAGAGCTGTTATCTTGGTAAAGGGAGGTAGCACAAAGTATTGACTAAAAGGGTTCCAATAATTGTGGTAATATTTTCTTTAATAAATCTGTGTTTTGTTTACAATTGTTTGATATCAATGAGAGCATAATATTTTTGTGATTTATTATTATTATTATTATTGTTATTATTATTATTATTATTATTATTTTATTTTATTTTATTTATTTATTTTTTTTTACAAAAGATCAAAAAGTTAAACAATAAAGACAGCCTTCTTTGCTCATATTTACCAAGGGTGCCAATATTAGTGGAGGGCACTGTAGGTGAACTTTGTAGGTATACAGTTACTGATTGTTACATCAGACCACTGCTGATCAGATATCATTTTGGCAGTGGACTATGCTTAGCACGGCAATACGAGTGTAGAAGGCAAAGTAGTGGGTTTTAAACCCAGAGTGTTGACTTTCTTCCCACACCACATTTTTTCCATGCTCAATTTGTGTCAATGTTTTTGGATGGATATTTTTGGTTGATGACATTTTTTTTAACCCAGCTGCTTTTAATAATTAACACAACACAGAGGAACATGAAGTTGAATATTTTCCAATAACAGGGCATGCCAAATTGTGTATTTGGTAAATGGTAAATGTGCACTTATATAGCACTTTTATCCAAAGCGCTTTACACCGTGTCTCATTCACTCATTCACACACACACATTCACACACCAGTGGTAGCAGAGCTGTCATGCAAGGCGCTAGCTTGCCATCGGGAGCAACTTGGCGTTCAGTGCCTTGCCCAAGGACACTTCGGCATGTGGAGTCACCCGGACCAGGAATCGAACCGCCAACCCTACGATTAGTGGACAACCAACTGCGCCACAGCCGCCTATTTCTCTTATACCACAGCAATTTGTCAACAAATACAATTTAAAATTTATTAATAAGTGACGTCACACATTTATTGGCCTGGAACGTACACGATACACAAGAGTTAGTTCCTGTTATCACTTACATTATGGCAACTATAAACAGTTCCCTCACCAGCTTCTCATTTCTCCCTCTCTCTTGAAGTTAAAAAGACATTTTCAAAAAACCCAACAACAACAAAACAGTTTCTCATGTGAACGAGAATCCAGAAGGCATAAAGTTCTGCTCTTAAAACTTTCCCATGGTGGAGAACTTACTGACGGTTGCAAAGTTCTGAAACTTAAGACTCCTTTCTATAAATTTTAGATAAACCTCTCCTTACAGACGCCTTCAAGATATCAATGATTAGACGTCTTAAAAACATCTCAACGTGTATTAAAACCGGACTCAAGGCCTTTTTCAGTGTGAATGTTGTTGGCTGGTTGGTGGAATGTTTCTAAACTGAACAGTGAGACTGAGATGTTTAAAATCACTTAAAATTACTTTAAATAAGTAACAAGTAAAGATTTTATGTTTTATTTAATGATCTATTTTTGCTTTTCATAACACAGAACCTAATTCAAATCATGACTCAATGTCCTATCCAGCATTTGGTAAGTGTTGTAGAATCACTACTTATTATGTATTTCAATGTGCCTAACTAATGCAAGATTGAAATAATTCCTTTCTTGCCTTTTCAGAGAGTAAAAGCTTTTGTGGTGTTTCAGCTTTTTATAGAGAAACTCAATGGGGAAGCCAAGCATAAATTCTTCAGGTATCTCTGTAATGCAGCTTTCTCCACATATGTACTGTATATTCGCATAGTGTATGAATATATATGACAGAACATGTGTTATACAGTTGTAAATACAGTGGAATGCTAAATCAAAGCAAACTGGTTAATAATACATTTTATACACTTCCAGGTGTATAATGAAAACCAGTCAGCACGCAGGTGTGGAAAGTGTCATTCTCACAAACATCAAAAATCAAGTGGAGCAATCGAGCAAGGTCAGATACAGGTCATTACTGATTATTAAAATTTAGAAGCCACACGTCTAACTTCAAGTATAAAAGTGAAACTTGCGTTTCTGATAGACTGTTGAAGTAGTCAGAAGTAGATTCTGGAAAAAGATTTTAAATCAGAAGATCTTGGAGCTTCCTTGATTGCACAGATTTCATAATGGTCTTTACCAAGCACATAATAAATTCCCGGAATTCATTCATTTATTCACTTTACAGTACTCCTAATATACTGTATTTTTAATCTACTTAGCATATACTGACTTTACTTTTGCATTTACAGCATTTGTGAGATGTTATTATCTACAGGCTTTGTTATCTACATGAGAAACCTATCCACATTTTAATACAAATACCAAGAAGCTAAAGCCCCCTCAGAAACTGCTAGTGCTGCTACTAAGCACATTAATACACAGATTACAAGGGACTACATCAACAAACACCAAACAATATTGGATATATTTGTGTTACTGAGAACATTTTTAACAGGAGAAAATGATATTGTTTCTGCTCTACCATGATCTGAATTGTATCTGTAGTCAGAACAGATGGACAGCTGGTTTAAGGGGACATTACTGCTAGTCCTCCTGAGGGACACTCTGAGTTTACCTCAAGGCCCAGAGACTGACTTATTGGATGGTATGGACAGGTGGGAAAGTTTTTTGTTTGTGTCCTAAATGTTTGTTTCAGTCATTCCAAGCAATGTAATGGTAGTTTTCAAACAAAAAACAACAAATGGTGGCTTTTCTCCTGATATTTATTAGTCATTTAAGGATATGATTTGGTGTGTTGAGAGTCTTCCAAATGATAATATTTAGTTTGTTAAAGCAACGATATATGAACAACTTTGTCCTGATTCTGGGGTAGACCTACCGTTAAGTCGTGAATGATGATGACATAGAGAAGAACTATTTTAAGAATCATAGTTACCATAGTTGCCAGCCTATTAAATCATTTAAAATGAAATCATTTAAAAACGAGTACTTTTTTACACACCAGTTGTCTGTACTTTTTTAAATAATACATGTATGATCAGTTATAATATATAATCATTGATTTATGATTGTTGCCTCGATTTCCATCATCTGATTGTTGCACCCCTAGTTAAGATGTGTATTTTTTTTTTTTACTTTGAGTAAACAATTGTGCCTTTTATGTTATTTCTTTAGATTCCTGGTGAGTATATATATTTTTAGCAAGTTATTAATTCATTAGAATCCACAGCAACGGTAGATAGATTTGTTTATGATCAAAACTATACAGGCTAAACAACAAAAATAAACTCTTTTGTATGAATTTCAACAAATAAGGGCAATATAGAGATTTCATTCCAATTAATATAGATGACGTTGTAGAAAAATGTAAGAATCCTCACTGTACCCCTAACTCTAACCTTATATTTTCATACAAATAAATTCATGTGAACTGTTATGGATTTGCAATCGTGGGTCCATGGTCAGTTCAAAAGCAGAGTAACACTGGGAAATATTGTCCATAAAGAAAGGGCTGTGCAACTTAAATAATAAAATGTCTGACACGTCCTAGTGGTTGTGTTACGTAATTAATCCCTTTCATCGTTCCACAACAGGAGGAGAATGAAAATAAGTTAAGCTACAGTTATAATTACTGAATAGAGCCGAAGGGAAAGCTTGACAGGCACTGTAATGTAAAATATCAGAGTCGATATGCTAATCTGTAAAACCATAGGCCTAAATTGGACCACATAATCCAGGTATGCCACCTGCCTCTGCCTTGAGAGATGTTTTATTCACATGATATCATTCAGCCCTGACAATTATTTATTGATGATTCTAGGAAAATAGCCATGATCCTGCAGCACAGAGCATATGGCAGGCAGGTGGACCCTGTAGGGCAGATCTTGTGTCATTCCTAAATAAGACCAGAGTGAGCGATTGACATGCACTGCTCTGGATAGTCTGTCTTTGATTAATTACTTTAACCTTTGACCAGTGTGGTGCAACGTGTGATTTAAAATATGTTATTTCAAAGCTCTTATTTTAAGACAAACAAAACAAACAAGCAAAAAAAAAAAAACTTATGAAGATTAGATTTTTAAAAAACCATCTGGTATTTTTCTAGTCTTTAACTGTCTAGTTTCTGTGAGTCTGTGCCCATGATAGCTTCAGATTCTTGCACTTGGCTGACATGAAGGTAGTAACCTGATGTGATCTATGTAGCCCATGAGTCAAGGTATGCTTTGCTGCTCACCACGGTTGTACAGAGTGCTTATCCTAGTTACTATAGACTTCCTGTCAGCTCAGACTGATGTGGACATTCTCCTCTGATCTCTCTCATGAACAAGGGGTTTCAGCCTACAGACCCTCCACTCACAGGATGTTTTTCGCACCTTTCTGTGTTAACTCTATAGGCTGTGGTGTGTGAAATTCACAGGAGATTAGCAGTTTCTGAAATACTCCATCCAGCCCATCTGGCACCAAAACCATGCTACGCTCAAAGTCACAGAGATCACACTTTCCCCCATTCTGATGTTTAATATGAACATTAACTAAAGCGCTTGAGTATCTGCATGCATTTATGCATTGTGCTGCTGTCAAGTGATTGGATGACTGGATAACTGAATGAGTGAGCCGGTGTAAAGGTGTTCTTATTTAAGTGATCGCTGAGTATATACTGTATGTATATTTCATCTTTGCATTGTAGGGTCATGGTGTCTCTAAATCTTCTGAGATATCTACTCATCAGAGAGAAAAACAAATCTGTAAGTCTGTAACACACAACTATCCCAAAACAGACATTTTTAACGGAACAATTTAAGCTCCATGAATGCGATGACCAATTGTTTTGGGGTTTTTTTTTCAGACAGATATTTGGACAGACCTTTATAACATTGCAGAGAGCTACATAAAGATACTGCGTGTGTGTCTCAGCATGTCAAAATCATACTATGGGTCAGAGCTAAAAAGACTTCACGGGGACAGAAAGGTCAAAGCAAAGGGTAAGAAATTTTTCACATAAGTCTAAAATATGATAATCGTTTTAACTATTGATAAATTATATTTCCATCCATAATTGTTTCACCGTATTTTGACACTGCTATTTTTGAAAAAGCAGATCCAGTTACTATAATTCTAATTTATCGTAAGGTTTTTTATAGTAAAGTACAGCATGTGTTTTTTCCCGTAACATCTTTGACCCTTTAGAATTGAAAGAGGTCTCAGGAAAGAAATCAGTTCAACACATGATTGTGAAAAACAAAGCTCTAGGTGGATTGCCGTGTGAGGCACAGGAAAAGGTAAATCATCTCTCTCCTCGTATCCTTAGTATAATGAGTTATAATGAGTTAAGCCTTAATATATTGAATGTGAACATATTTGTAATTAACAGGTCCTACAGTGTGCACTTGTCACATATGATCTGATGGAGAGCCTTGTCATCCGAATAGAGGAAATCCTAGAGGAGAGAGTGTAACATGATCCATACCATCTTTTTTTCCCCAAGCACCCCCCCCCCAGCCAAGTCGACTTTTAATAGCAACCCTAATAGCAAAGTGTGATCATTATGTACTGTATGTGTACACTTGTTAACTTAAACATTAAATTAAACTAGCTAAAAAAAAGAAGAAAAATCAGGAGCAGCCAAGAAGAAGTTGTTTACTTACACCAAAGAAAACACATGCCAGATTGTACATTTTACAGAGTTCAGCGAGTGCATTGTAAATAGAAAGTCTTTATAGATGCTGTAATAGGAAATAGTCTGGAGACAGCAGTTATTCTTGAATACAACTTTTAGGTAAATTCTTAATATGTGGGATAGGAAGTAAAAGCCATCAGCCTTTATATGTGTTGATGTAGAAGTGCGGCTGCATGGCCAGTGTTTGTGCTGTTTGTGTGACTCAGGATTGCGACTATAAGACTCCAATAAAGTGGATGGAAATTAAATGACCTTAAAAATGTCCACTTTCTCTAACAAAGTTTCAAGGCTGTTTTCGATGATGTGAGCTCGAGCTAAACGCATCCGCTCCCGTACACCATCCACATGTGGTCTACTGGTGGCCTGCAATGTACAACTGCATTGTGACATCTGATAACATTATAATAAAACTAGCATATTAAAAAAAAATTATCTATAGTTGCAAGAAATATACTTAACATTATGTGTTGTGTTGTTATGGAAGTATTAGGTGATTAATCATTCACAGGGCTGGAAAAATGATCTAAACTTCTTAATAACCGAGATAGTAATACGACCCTCCACCATATATTTGCTGTAACTGCAGATCAGACTTGCACAATAGTAAAGAGGAATTTTACACCATTTGTCCCTACTGAGCTGTTTCAGTTCATCACTATACCTATGGGATTTTTTTTGTATTAAACAGCCATATTCACTATATTCACTTGGCCAGTCAAGACCACAAAATATCTTCTATTTAAACTATACTGTTGCATATAACTTGTAATTGTCTTGTATGTCTGGTGACCAAAAAAGGTTTTACAAACTTTTTCTAGCAACTATATTTCTGTTCCATTAACCTAGAAGAGTGCTGTATGAGCATAATACTGAAATATCATACTACCTAATGATAGAAGATCTTTAATAAAGTCATAAAAGATGTAAGCAAATGTGAGCACAGATCCTGTTACTTACTTTAGCGATGGTCAGCATTCCCTTGACAGCGTCCCCATTACTATGGACAGGTAAGACTTTGAGATTACTGCCAAAGAATCTGGTTGAGAAATCATAACACAGCCCATGAGAAGAGTGTTCAATATTATTAAGAACCCATTTATTCATGTTTTCAAATGCTCATCAGTGCATCATCCCAGTTCCAGATTACATTTACTTTTATGGCATTTGGCAGATGCCCTTATACAGAGCGGCTTACAGTTGTCTCATCTATACATCTGCGTTAAGGGCCTTGCTCAAGGGCTCAACAGTGGCAGCTTAACAGTCCTGTGGTTTGAACTCCAATTGGTAGTCCAACATCTTAACCACTGAGCTACCACTGCCTCATTAATGTTTAATTTGTTTGCCTCATTTAATGTTTAATTAATGTTTAAGATTAATAAACCACAGTTTTTCAAGATTGAGGTCACATTATATATGCACCTGTTCTGCACTGCAGACACAATCTCCAATTCTCTTGCGCCATTTGCTGGCGCCTGGAGCAAAAGAAAGCTGTTTCTGTGGACCTGGATGAACTTTTCAATCCTTTTAAAGAATTCTTCACACTCAGCCTTTTCAGGAAATCCCTCTGGGGTGATCAACAAGAACGCCACACCTGTACATGAGATTAAAATCAAAACAATTTGAAGTACAGAAACAAAGGTTTTGAACTGTTTGAGAAATATAGCAAGTTAAAACATTAATCCTCAAAACTATACGAAGCCAGGAATTTCTTTAATTAAAAAAAAAAATCCACAGACACCTCATTTAAACGTGCACAATTTTTTTTTTGCGATTTACTTTTTAATTCCTGAACTTGAAAAAATTGCTATTAGATTCAAGTACAATAACTTAATGATGCATTGTGATTTCAACCATTGTAACAAAAATGTAAAAAAATAAAATAAAAAATAAATAAAATAAATCACAGGGCGCACGGTGGCTTAGTGGTTAGCACGTTTGCCTCACACCTCCAGGGTAGAAAATAATGTTTTACTGTACTGAGAGAAGAATGTAACATTGTTGGGGAACTTCTTTGTGGTGATTGCACATACATTACAGAAGATAAGGTAAGATAGACATCTGGTTCAGTAGAGATGATTCAGCAGTGTTTAGCAGAAAACATGTAAAACACTGGCATTGGTTAATCATAAAGATCAGTATTTCTCAACCCTGGATGTTTAGTAAAATATATCCCTATTTCAAGCCTGAGCTTGGGTTACACATGTTCTCCTTGTGTCTGCATGGGTTTCCTAGGGATTCACTGATTTCTTCCCACCTCCAAACAACATGCGAGTATTGGTGAATTGTCCATAGATGTGAATGTGTGTGTGTACATGGTACCCTGATATGAGCTGGTGTTCCACCCATGGTGTATTGGATATGATCCAAATATGATGATTTTGGGGTATAATTTTGTAGTAGCAGAAACACAGATCAGATTGAAGCATTTTCTATATGTCATTGTAACTTTTAACCACCATGCTCTGTCATGAGATATGTTGCGTAAAGTCCAGAAAACCATGCACCAAGTTCCATGACAATGTGTAAATAAAGTCGTTAATGAGACACAGCGTTACTTCCTGATTGCCAGATTTGTTGGCTTGCTACAAACGGTTTTGAAAATCAAAATTCCACTTGATAGCTTTTGTGCGGATTGGTCTGAAGAAACTATGAGCCTAATTTGGTGAAATTGGGACAGAATTTTTAGTAGGAGTAGCGAAACTACATTTTTAACAAAATCCAAGATGGCCGAAAATTGACGTCATAGGATCCATTGAACTCAGCATGTTCCTACGCATCTAGATGCACTGAAATTTTGGCTACAAGGTTCAAACGTTATGGCCATAAAAATATTTTGAAATTCGGCCAACTGACCTGTTGGTAGTCCTAGTGCTTTAGGAGCTTGGGGCCCAGATCTGGTGCATTTGAAGCTAAATGTGGGCCAAATTTCACAACTTTTTACCACATGGTACTATGGGCTGCAATACTGTAGACACCCTAGCAATAATAATAATAATAATAATAATAATAATAATAATAATAATAATAATAATAATAATAAAAAGCAGAATCTGTAGAAAAACAATAGGTAGCTTTCACCGTTGGTGCTCAGACCCTAAAGATAATAAACTTGATGATGGTGGATTGTGATTTCCACCAATGTAACTAAACCAAGACTGATTCTCTGGACTCCACTTTGAGAACCACTGGTTTAGGGTGATTCCTTGCTGTGATATATCTGAACAAGCCCTTCATGATGAGAAGTGTGTTTGCGCGATCGATCGATCGATCGATAGATCGATAGATCGATAGATCGATAGATAGATCGATAGATAGGGAAATATATTTAATTATGGAGTAGAAAGACACAGCTGATGCTCTCCACCTTGGCTTTAATTTTACCTGAGAGAGGAAAGACGAGTGTAGCAGGTTCAATACTGTCTGAGTAACGAAGTAGGTGTTTCTGTGCTAAAAGCAGCACTGAAATGTCATTCTTCTGTCAAGAGAGCAAAAAGGGATGAATATTATAGATCACGTTCATCTCAAACAGAGGCCCAGATCGAACTTCAAACTCGATCTATCTACACAGCTGGATAAAGCGGACAAACATGGAGGAAAAGAGAGCAGCTCGAGGAAAAGTTCCCTCTCTATCTACCTGAAGGGAAGTACTGACAATAACAGTTGTTTTCCACAAAGTCTTCGTGTTGTTATTTGCCATTTAAACCGCTTAAAGGACACGGAGGTAAGACAATAATTCAACAACAATTATTCATTCAGAATCCCTGAGAAGAGCTCCTAACCAGGATAAACCGGTTACTGAAGATGAAGAAATGAATAAATCCTTTGGAGATTACTCCCGAGTAATAAATCCATCGAGGGCTCTTGCTTCCGTGAAATATCATCAATCATTACAGATGTAGAATCAAGATGTCCGGTAAAGCTGAGGTGACTGATATTGAATGTTGATCTCGATCACGTTATGTGAACGGCGTTTCTCCTAATACAGAATAATGTCGCCATCTGGCGGTGAACAAGTAACTCACGTAACAGTTCACTCCTTGATCGTGTTAATTTTTCATTCAATTATCCTTTTAAACACAGTGTGTGGTAGCATTTTATTGACAATATTTAACCTTTTATATTTATTTATTTATTTATTTTAAAATATGTTATCCATAACGTCTCTATCTCTCTCTATATACACACACACACACACAAAACGTTTAAAAGTCTTTAGCCAACAGTTTTTGTCGAATAAGATGTTTTGATTTTGTTAGATACAGGTTTAATCATGAGAGGAAAAAAAAATATTATTTTTCATTTTATTTGTATGTAATGCAATACAAATTTCAAGGGGTTACATAAAAAAGTTTTTTAAAAAATCACATTTTTACTTTTCAACCGTTTTTGACTGGAATAAAGTCGGTGTGAGGTTCGATATTCGGAAATTAAGGGACCGTCTACAAAGTTATACACGACATTGTTAAACAGGTTTCTAACTTCAATAGCATTTGAAGGGAATGACTTACAGTCACACAACCAACGGTAAAGTGTTCATCTAGGTGTCAGCTATAATGCACACCTTTTAGATTTTTTATATTTAACTAAATAAACATTAAATCATATGTAAATATGAATTTCACTACAGAATGGGCCCATATACAAAATATACAATCATTTATAGCTCAATAGCATTTGACGGGAATGACTTACAGTCACACAATCAAATTTAAAGTGTTCGACTAGGTATCAGGTATAACGCACACTTAAAAAAAAAAATGTCCTATTAAATTTTATATATATATATATATATATATATATATATATATATATATATATATATATATATAGAGAGAGAGAGAGAGAGAGAGAGAGAGAGAGAGATGTGTGTGTGTGCGTGTGTGTGTGTGCACATTATGTATATGCTATGAATTTAGAAACGTGTTTAACAATGTCGTATGTAACTTTAGAGACGGTCCCTTAATTTCCGCATATATGCGAATATCGAACGTCCAACGTCACACCGACTTTTATTCCAGTACCGTTTTGAACTCTTTAGCAACTAAAATTGTATATTGTACATTTTGTGTTATCATTCTATATTATTATTATTATTATTATTATTATTATTATTATTATTATAAATATTATTTTGTTTCCGGAAGTTGCGTTCCTCCTTGGTTGCTGAGAGTCCTCCAGTATCCCACAATGCCTTCGCTCCTTCTCTGACCTCTCGGCGATTTCCGTTGCCTGCTAAAGTCGGAGTGTGTGTGTGTGGTGTGTGAGAGAGTGTGTGTGTTGCATGGTGGGACCGATGACCGCTTCGAAGCCCATCGAACCCGTGGCCGGGTCCGGACTGCCCCGGTGGCAGCTGGCGCTGCTGGTCGGGACTCCCATCGTGCTGGGGGTCGGAGCCGCGTACCTGTGGAGCCGGAGCCGGAGCAGCGGCAAGGATCAGCCGAGTGAGCGCAATGAGGAGAGGAAAACTCCCGAAGGCAGCGAGCAGGACAACATGGTAACCCCTGCGTGCAGAATGCACAACCCGTACGGTTGTAAACCGTCTGAGTGCTCTGGCTGTCCGTGTAGTGTACACAGTAACACAACCGGGTTCTTTACACGTTCATAGTCTTAGCTGAGAAATCCACTCTGGTCCCATAGCTAACGCTACTGTTAAAGGTCGCATCCTAAACGGGATGCTTATTTGTATGTAGTACCCTAGCTAGGCTGTAGGAGGTGTAGTCTGCGAATGAGCGTAGTGCACGTACGTAGGGAGCAGTTAAGGGATTTGAGATGCGTCCTGAGGCACGCTGACAGGCTAATCCACCCACAGGCGTGCTGCTACTCTGGCTCGCGGTTTTATTTCAGTCGGAACTCGCTCACTCTGGTGCTCTTTATTCCTGGTTGTGTTTTGTAATGGCTGTGTATTTCAGCAGCTGTCCTTCGGTACATGACTACCGCATTAAAAAAAAAAAAAAAAAAGACAGACAGACGTCGTGAGCTCCGACGCTAGCTTACAAAATGTATTTGAAGTATGTTAGCAGGCGAGCTGAAGAAGTGAAAGTGACACTCTTTATGGCGTGGAGAATTTAGGGAAACCGTTTCCTTGTATAGTCTAGCAAGCATTGATGGACAGGGGAGTTTGGCTTTGCTTGACAATAGTCGTTAATAAATCCTCCACTGAGAGCCATATTTTATATTCCAGCTGTGTATTTCTCCTACTTTCATTTCCTCCCCAAATAGACGTCTCCTTTCCATACCAGTGCATCACATACGGATCTCACTAATACCCTTTTGGCATCCAGTGACGTGCACTATAGATCTAAAAGGCAGGCTTTGGGATTGAGTGATTGCTTAAAAATGAATCCGACATATAAAAGTTAAATGAGCTGCTTATCATGAGCCCATATACTCCAGAGTTTAAGAGCAGCTCGTCTTTCTTTCTCAAAAAACAAACATTTCTCTACGTGCAAGATAGCAACCATTCATGATCTATCTATGTATGTCTGTCTGTGACATGGGTGCAAGCGACAGTGAGACATTCAGTGCGTTTACATGGACAACTGTAATCCACTCTTAACCCGATTAAGAAACTAGCATGTAAACAGCAATTTTTAATCTAGGTCACACTCGAAGTAAACAATAATCGAATTAAGACATGTGGAGTATTCCTGTTTTAGTCGCATCGTCGACGTATATTACCAACATGTAAACACCGTAATTGCATTATTAACGTCGTGTCTGAGTTTTCACCGCATTGTGCGACAGGACACAATCACACACACGGCGATGCTGAACGGTGAACACGAGAGTACAGCTGCGTCCCAAACTGCATACTTGCCTATGGTAGGCCTTTATTGGGGGAAAATACATGCATCTCGGCTACTATATAGACGGTAAGTACGCGGTTTGGGACGCAGCTTACGGCTTCAAGCAGTCGTCTATTAGCACTTACAGCATGACAAATAATTAACTGCACTTAAAGCGTTCGTAAAAAAACCTTAATAAAAACACCCCAGACTGTATACGGTACCTTAATGAAGACGAACTGTATGTTGATGCGTGAAATTCTGGAGGGACGTCGGACATCATGTGGTGGTGATCTAATAACGTGTGCCGTTAATCTAATTATGTTCTATAACATGTAAAATGGATACATGAAAGGAGTATTCTAAAAGCGACTCATGTAAACACCTTAATCACATCATTATCTTACTCAGAGTATCAACATACAGTTCGGCTTCGTTATGGTACCGTATACAGTTTTGGATGTTTTTATTTAATTTGTGTATATAAAATACATGTATTTTATGTATGCGGTTTGGGACGCGGCCGTGCGCTCTTGTTCGCTGTGAAATGTTGAGCGCTGCTGTGTATGATCGTGTCCTGTGGCAAAATGCGGTGAAATCTATCACACGACTTTAATAATGTGATTAAGGTGTTTACATGTCTGTAATACACATCGATAATGCGACTAAAACAGGAGTACTCCCCCTGTCTTAAATTCAATTAATGTTTACTTCGAGTATGACCTTAATCAGATTAAGGTAATTAAAAAATTGCTGTTTACATGGTAGTTTCTTAATCAAAGTATCGTCTTAATCGGGTTAATTGTGGATTATTGTTGTCCATGGAAACGCACTGATTAACATTTGCACCACCAGTTAGGTATGACCTGAAATCTGAAGGATTTCTCAGACCAATTCTATGGTGCATGTATGTAGTCTGACATTTCTTCAGTTCTCCACTCACGACTTTAGTTTTAGAAAAATCTATAATTGTGGTCCCATTTTATTCTCTCATTTAATGTGTATAGGATTATTACTGGCCTTCTGGTCAGTAACCTCGAGCCGTAACCACTGAGCTACCTGTGGGTGAGACAGGTTGTAAACTGCTGAATTCCGATTGCAGAGCATGTGGGAAGTTGAGTAAATTCAATTGTGACGTTGACTCGCTGCCTGCACAAGCTGAGCATCAAACAATACACTTTGGTCTAGGGCTGCAACTAACGATGATTTTGATCATTGATTAATCTGTCCATTATTTCTTCGTTTAATTGATTAGTTGGGTTAAAAGGGCAATTTTTTCCCCCATATTTAAAAAAAAAAACCCCAAACAAAACGTTATTTCACATTCTGCCCAGTGTTGTCCTTCAAACATTGTGCAAACTGAAGCCTATGAAAAAGGTATTAAGTGTGTATATGTGGGATTTGCTATACACTGTGCAAAGGATTTTAAAAATATTAACATATTTTGAAAAAAAAAACCAACTGATTGTCCACAAGCTTTAAAACAGAAGTTAAATCACGATATTAAAAATGCTAAAGAAGAAAAACAAAAGCACAAATTAAGTGTTAACTGGTAAGAGGTTGGATGTTCTGGACTCGTGCTCTTTTAGTGAAGTGTAACGGAGACTCGCTCGCTGTCAGGACGAGACTTTATATAAAATGTAAATACTGGCGTGAATTTCTAACATGTACCGATAAGGATATACATGTAAAAGTGTCATTTCTGTGCTGAAGAAAACGTCTGGAACACAACGAACAGCACATGCATTTGCCGCAGCATCAGACACGACAGGCCACGTTAATACACTTACGAGCTAGTTTGAAACACTTAATATAAAATATTCTCATGTTTTGGACGACCCGGTTTTCCGCGGCAGCTCACTCTGTGACCTCCGCTGCTTCTCAGATGGGTTTTATTCATAGAAATGCGTTTTTCACCATTGTGAAGTGACATCACTGATAGGGGGGTGTTGTCCACAGTGATGTCATATACCCAGCTAATCCATAATGAAATTCATCGTCGATTATTTTAATTATCAATTACAGTAGAGTTTATCGAATAGTTGTTGCAGCCCTACTTTGGCCTTTAAGTAAAAACACCAGTAATCAAAATGACATTTTTTGTACTGTTTTTCTCAGTCATGTTTGTTGGTAAATGTGTCCTTTTAACTGTACTCATGTCGGACGCATGTGAATCAAAGAGGGCTTTGGCTAAATGCGCGTGGTGATGACGTCACATTATGCGTCTTGGCCAAAATCTGTGGAAAATCTGCTGTAATTTTATAGTAGGCTTACTAAAAACCTGTGAAATTCCGAATTTAATGATACATTTATTTAATGTCTAAAATGACTTATTTAACATTAAAATAAAGGGAAAATACAATGAAGAATAATAATAATTTAAAAAAGATCTGTTCAGTATTTTACAATGTGAGCAATTCGCTACATCTATTAGGGGCGGCTGTGGCGCAGTTGGTAGAGTGGGTTGTCCACTGTTGGCGGTTCGATTCCCGGCCCGAGTGACTCCACATGCCGAAGTTGCTCCCGATGGCAAGCTAGCGCCTTGCATGGCAGCTCTGCTACCATTGGTGTGTGTGTGGTGTGTGAATGGGTGAATGAGACACAGTGTAAAGCGCTTTGGATAAAAGCGCTTTGGATAAGTGCACTTTTACCATTTATTAACAGCCAATCAATCAGCTGTTTTTGAAACAAAGTTGGCATGCATTTATAAACGGAAACAATGTATCTGCTTCCTCTCGTCTCGTTTCACTATTGTTATGGATGTTGTGATATCACTGATCAAGGCAGTACAAGTTCCACATTTGAACATTTGTGGCAAAACAAGCACCAGTGGGCTTTCACGTAAATGACACTGTGTACTTTTACCGTGACATGGTTTACATTTGCATAGAATATGCCTCTGTCTGTTTAACAAGTGTAACCATGCTAGATGTAAGTGGTAACTTGGCAGCTGTTTTACGTACTGCAATGTTCCACAGACAGAGGTGATGCAGAAACGCTACAAGCAACAGGTTTGTAGGTTGTAGGGCAAGTGAACTAAAGTTCAGCAAAGAGAACGTGCTCCAGCACAGGTGTTTCTCTAGTACTCTATAGGTAAATCTTTAATCTCAAGTTACTCAGTGGTCCAAGGGTTAGTAACACTTCAGTCTCTGATTAATCATCTATTATAAAGTAAATATGTAGTGAGCTTTTCTGCATAATGTACATTATTCCATGTTTAGTTGCCTTTATGCTTTTTTGTTTGTTTAAAAAAAAAAGCGTTTTAATGACGTTGGTAGATTCTACAGTCGAGTGCTCACTAGGGACATAGTCTGTACTTTGTGATTTCAAAGTGTGATGTCTCAGTTGGAGTTGATAGTTTTGTGTAGTCCTGGTTTATGTCTCGCAGGAAATCCAAACACAATGAAATTCAGGTTTATTTGTATAGCGCTTTTTACAACGGACATTGTCACAAAGCAGCTCCACAGAAATATATAAATTCAGGATATAAATGTTCAATTTGTAAATTCATTCCTAATGAGCAAGCCAGAGGTGATGGTGGCAAGGACAAACTCCTTAAGACGGCATGAGGAAGAAACCTTGAGCGGAAACGGGTTTAAAAGGGATAACTGTGTACAACGTGGTCAAGTTGTGTAACCAGGAGATTCAGCATAGTTTTAACATGAATTCTGTTTTGTTGAAGTTATCAATTGTTCACTGATGAAGACTTGAGTGCAAGACTGCTCGTGGGAATTGCAGTCCGAAAGCTATCCCAGCCATTCTAGTCCTAATCTGCTGTAGCAGAACTGTTCATATCAATTACAGTCCAAAGCCATCTTCATGATTTTAAGTGGTACCGTCCTCCAGTGATTTCATGTATCTTTAGGCTGTCCATGTGGGGCCGTCCTCTAGCAAAACAAGTGATTTCCAAGTGAAGAGAACTCTAACTAGAAGTAGGGCATCAGGATGGCTCAGGCAGGTTCGAGGAGGAGAAGTTGTCACGATCGCTGGTATCTCAGGAGTAGCATGTGTAACTCGAGAGAGGGAGAGGTATTGTTAGGTATGCTAATTGTCCCGTAATGGTTAAGGACAATGTACTGTGCTTTATGTGCAGAGTGCAAGCAAGGACACAATTACACAAGTGGAGAAATTCATTAGCTAGCAAGTAAATTGGACAAAAGCAAGTATGTTTTGTCCAATGTCCCTATGTTCTATCCCAAACCGGTCTCATGTTTTGTTTGCCAGAAACATAATTGAGTAACCTAGAAAGTCCTTGCTAACACGATATAATAAGATATAGTGAGCTAGTTAGCAAGTTACATGCATTAATACAGAGTAAGAGAAAGGACCCAGTATAAGTTCATGTACTAAATCCTTTTTTTTTTTGCCCTTGACAAAAAAAAAAATGGTTGTTGTGTTTTTTAATAAACTGTGATCACACCCAAAGATATCATTTGAGTCTAGCTAACATCCGTTTTGTTTTTCTTGATATGTTTAACCATGACATGAATGTGTTGTGCTCGCAAGAGACTCATATAACCACGTTGTGCTGGACTTCATTTTGCTCTGCTTTGTCTGTGTTTCCACATCCTAGCAGATTCAGGCTTGGCGGATGTGTGTAGTGCAGCAGGTGGTGGCGTTCAGAGGGAGTAACCCCACACTATAGTTACAGCATTGTAGCATGTCACATATGAAGCGTATTGCGTTTAAATGTAGAATACTTGGCAAATGAATGCTTTTGTTATTTACTAATGTCAAGAAGTGTTTCTTTCTTTTTCTTTTATGTTTGTCTGCTGGGCAACTATTCATTAAAAACCACTAACCTGGACATGAAATCTGTTTTCGGGCTGCTGATTTGGCCATGCTTTTCAGTGTTTAGTGGGTTGTCATGATCTTTGGTAAAGCCTGTGTAAGCTTTCCTGGCCGTCACCAATCACACCACTGAAGTAGCTTGTATTAGTAGTGATGCATTACTGCTGTTTAAGCTCTGTTTTTAGCGCTGCTTGTGGATGGCTGTCCTGTCATATATTATTTGGTTCCCATGCTAATCTACCACAGCAGATTCAGCTAATTGCTGTTTTTTGAGCCTCTCGATACAGGAGCAGTAGAGGTTGATTAGAATTAATCTGTGGTTGGACGTGTTTTGTTGTGATGCCATTGCATGTTGTTGTCTTGCTTAACTTAATGTTGTAACGCGATCTAAGGTTTAGACAGAGCATTGTAGCTCCACGGTGATTCAGTAGTCTCTGGCATTAGCTAAGAGCTTAGTCTAAATGGGATTTTACTGAGACAGCGTGTCTGCTACCAGGGGGAAAAAGCTTAAGTGGTGACCGAGTGGGTTTAAATCGACTTCCCTTACTTTCAAATGCAACTAAAGTGTTCGTAATAAAAGGTATGTAATTGCTTTGGCACAGTTGATCTGATGACTTGATATTGTCTCAAAATTTATTCTGGTTGATTTAAATGGAAGCAGTTTATAGGTTTAAGTATGTATTTGACACCAAAATTTTTTTAGTTCTATGCCAGTAAAGAAAATCAGTATTTTTAATGCTGCCTTAATAGTGTCTGTGTAAAGATGAACATCCATACATTTTTGTCATTACTAATGTACAGAATAGTATAAACATAGTTTTTTTTATGTGAACGTTCAGACTAGGAAAAAAATAATCACACAATCCCATCACTCAGTATTAAAATTATTTAGTCAAATTTATGAACATTTGTTTATAAGGGAGTTGACCACATGAATACTTAATTACACCACTGCAAAGGTCCAAACCATATACATGGGGAGCTTGTCAGTTAAAGCACCATAAACATAGTAAGGTTAGTTCACTAACTGTCGCTGAACTCACCGATATCACAGTTGAAGATGTTTCATTCACCGAGGAAGCCAGAAACAGCGAAAAAAATAGTGATTGTGTAGCCCTCTGTTAAGAACACATGATCTTAAAAATGACGCTTGCTCTTAAATGCGAATTAGATGCAAATGACACGATGTGTCGTTGTCTGGGATAAGAGTAATGTTGCTCTCTACTAATCTACCGTGTAGTAAATTTGGGTTATAAATGTAAAGATGTGTGGGATGTTTGCTTGCGAGTCCTTCCATCTCAAATGGTCCAATACAGGTTGTTTGACCAATTTAAATTTTTCTAAATTAAAATTGACCTCTATGATTTACAGTTGTTATTACCTCTTTGTATTGGCTTTGCAAAACTGGCATGTTTAAGAATAAATAAATAAATAAATAAATAAAACTCACTTGGTTTAACTATGATGGCCATCTTTGTGTCACGGCACATAACAAATTTTGGTTATGCAGCTTTTTAAGGAAACCTCAATATCTCGACTCTGGATAGTCCAAGCTCCTTGGAGCAAAAACTGTAGAGCACGTTACAAGGTACATGTTTAAACATGTCACACATTTGTGTTTCTTAGACCTTAAGTCCTATTGTAATGCTCAAGATTGCTCACAGTTCCACATTTAGGGTCAGTTTATAATTGTAAGGGTTCGAGTATCAGTGTACACACAACTTTTATGGTCTTTTAAGACTTTTGTAAAATTTATTTATGGGTGTGTGAGTGCAATTATTTTTAAATTCCCCTCAATTTTCGGTTGAATGTTTCTGGTGGGGGACCAGATAAGAACCTGAAATTTTCGCAGAAATAGGTCCTCTATATTAGCATTCTGCTGTAAAAAAAAATGTTGAGATTGAGATTCCAGGGCTAGTAGAAATTTGGGGAAAGCTTACTTTATTCATGCATTTTGAGAAATGAACAGATGTAATATAAGCATCGTTAAAAAACGGTCAAGCAACCTGCTTTACAAATATTGGACCACTTGAGATGGACTGACCCACATCTATCAGCTCAGTATTATATTAAATCAGGTTAAGATAATTCCAACTGAAATAATATAGAAATAATAACAGTGATATTAAGGACTCGAAATAGTTTATGGTATAAATATAAAGATTTCAAATACCCTATAAATGTTTGCCCTTTTTATACAAACTAAGATATATTATTAAACATGGAATGCATGTTTTTTTTCCCCTCTGTAGAGTCCTCTAGATAAGGCACAGGCTGCTAAGAACAGGGGCAACAAGTATTTCAAGGCTAGCAAGTATGAGCAGGCCATCCAGTGCTACACTGAGGCCATCGGCCTGTGCCCAAAAGAACAAAAGAGTGACCTGTCCACGTTCTACCAGAACAGAGCTGCAGCATACGAGCAGCAGGTTTGTTTCAGACACCCAAGTGTGTACATTACAGTTGTTGCAAGGTAAAATGGATCCCAGGTATTTTGTAGTACTGACTAAATATGTGTGATTGCAGTCGAAATGGACCGAAGTGGTGGAGGACTGTTCTCAGGCTGTCGAGATGAACCCGCGCTACATCAAAGCGCTCTTTAGGCGTGCCAGAGCCCTTGAAAGACTAGACAACAAAAAGGAGTGTCTGGAAGGTAGGAGTTAATATTTTTGTCAATAGGTTTTCCCCTTTGAGGAAAAGTAAAACGAATAGTAACGTGTGAGACTGCGTTGAATCTAATGTGATTGCCATAGAGCGCAGTATGTAAAGCAAGGATACATTTCAGGCAGCTGTAAACTTTAAGATCTGGCTCTGTGTTCTTCCAGATGTGACAGCTGTATGTATACTCGAGGCCTTCCAGAACCAGCAAAGCATGCTACTGGCAGACAAAGTGCTGAAACAGCTGGGAAAAGAGAAAGCCAAGGATAAATACAAGGTGAGAAGATGCACGAGAGTGTTAAGCAGCTTTGAGTTTGCGGAGGGGTCAGTATCCGTAATTTAGCTGTAGCATAACAAGTAGACATAAGGAGACACCTGAAAAGTACACTATTTCAGTTAAAGCAGCAAATGCGAATTAAACTTGACTGGCCTTCTGGGATTTTTTGCTAGCAGTGTCCGCACCTCCGGTGCTTGTTTTATCAACCTCTATTGATAATTGAGGTTATGTGCGGTCTGTTCTCTATATACTCTTTAACTGAATCTTTATATCTAGAATCGGGAGCCTCTAATGCCATCACCGCAGTTTATCAAGTCCTACTTTAGCTCCTTCACCGATGACCTCATATCGCAACCCCTTCAAAAGGGGGAGAAGAAAGACGAGGACAAGGATAAGGAGGGCGAGGCTGCTGAGGTCACAGAGAGGTCAGAGTTCAAGTACTATAGAGTAGTGTTCGTCAAACTGGTAGAGTTTTGTGTGTGTGTGTGTGTTTATAATAATAATAATAAAAATATATATATATATATATATATATATATATATATATATATATATATATATATATATATATATATATATATATATATATATATATATATATATATATATATGTATGTATATGTGTGTGTGTAACTTTTTTTTTTAACCTGTTTGATTTGGAGGTTTTTTTTATCATTTTCTGAACATGGAGATTATTACATTCAGTATATATGATTAATTTTAGAATGCACCAATCTCACATTTCCCAGTTATAATACAGTGAGGGAAAATAGTATTTGATCCCCTGCTGATTTTGTACGTTTGCCCACTGACAAAGGAATGATCAGACTATAATTTTAATGGTGGGTTTATTTGAACAGTGAGAGACAGAATAACAAAAAAAATTCAGAAAAACACATGTCAAAAATGTTATAAATTGATTTGCATTTTAATGAGGGAAATAAGTATTTGACCCCTCTGCAAAACATGACTTAGTACTTAGTACACATCTCAGGAGGGATTTTGTCCCTCTCCTCTATGCAGATCTTCTCCAAGTCATTAAGGTTTCGAGGCTGACGTTTGGCAACTCGAACCTTCAGCTCCCTCCACAGATTTTCTATGGGATTAAGGTCTGGAGACTGGCTAGGCCACTCCAGGACCTTAATGTGTTTCTTTTTGAGCCACTCCTTTGTTGCCTTGGCGGTGTGTTTTGGGTCATTGTCATGCTGGAATACCCATCCACGACCCATTTTTAATGCCCTGGCTTAGGGAAGGAGGTTCTCACCCAAGATTTGACGGTACATGGACTCGTCCATCATCCCTTTGATGCGATGAAGTTGTCCTGTCCCCTTAGCAGAAAAACACCCCGAAAGCATAATGTTTCCACCTCCATGTTTGACGGTGGGGGTGGTGTTCTTGGGGTCATAGGCAGCATTACTCCTCCAAACACGGCAAGTTGAGTTGATGCCAAAGAGCTCCATTTTGGTCTCATCTGACCACAACACTTTCACTCAGTTGTCCTCTGTTATGGCTCTGGCTCTGGCCTACTGATCAGAAGGTTGTGAGGTTCAAGCCCCAGCATGGCCAAGCTGCCACCGTTGCCCTTAAACCTCTCTGCTCCAGGGTGCTGTATCATTGCTGAACCTGCACTCTGACCCCAACTTCCTAACAAGTTGGGATATGCATAAAGAATTTCACTGTGCTGTAATGTATATGTCACAGAGTTCGACTGATAGTGGATTTTACAGATACCCATAATTAGGTTGGGCAGTACCTGCAGATAACTGATTAATCAACCAATTTTTAAAATTGATCCTGAATGAAAAATATAAAAAAGTTAAATATTGTTGAACTTTGTTGCAAAACTGTACCATGAAAATGTACTGTACTTCTTAAAAATGTAATGAATATTAATATACATTAACTATTATTAAATATTAAAGTAAAACAAATGAGATGCATCCAAACGGAACCAAAAAATAACACTCTAAATAAAAACAGAGACGTCTAAATTGAATCAAAAAACACTAAAAAAAAAAAAAAATTTAATAAAAATTAAATTTAAAACAAAATTTATCAGCGATAGTTTTTATTTTGCCTCTAGAGGCCGCTCTCGAACCGTATAATGACAGAGGACCCTTCTCATGCTCTCGCAACGGACGCAACCGCGAAAAGACAGTCAGTGTGGGTTTTTGCAATAACCGATAATTCCAGCAATCAGTTATCAGCTGATAAATCTGCAAAACCGATCAATCGGTCAACCTCTAATACGTGACAAATTAAGGCTTCTTCTTCTTCTAGCTAAGTGGCTCAAAATGGAAAATGGGGAAAATCCAATCCAACATTTCAGATCAATGTCAGTATTCGATCGAAGCACCTGTAATAATGCAATGTTAGGGATTTTGCAGTTGGTACTAAAAACGGTATCGAATATCTTCTGTTCATGCAGCTCGGGCTATCTGAAGGCCAAGCAGTACATGGAAGAGGAGAACTACGATAAGATCATCAGTGAGTGCACTAAGGAAATCGAATCTAAGGGCAGACACACTGCCGAAGCTCTGCTGCTAAGAGCCACTTTCTACCTGCTCATCGGCAACGCCACAGCTGCCCAGCCCGACCTGGACCGAGTCATCAACATGCAGGACGCCAATGTCAAGGTACTGCGAGCATGTACTGCTTTTGTATTCACATGTGAACTATGCCGTGTTTAGACTGTTTTCTAAAGATGGTGATCTCGGACCTTTATGCAGTTGCGAGCAAATGCTCTGATAAAACGTGGCAGCATGTACATGCAGCAGCAGCAGCCACAGCTCTCCACCCAAGACTTCAACATGGCAGCCGAAATAGATCATCGGAACGCAGACGTCTACCACCATAGGGGACAGGTATAGTTCTTATACATCTTATTCTGCCACCTTTTCCCTTTCTTATCTGGCTGTGGATTTTTTGAGAACATTCTTTTGCATTATTGTGCTGTGTCACTGCTTTCTTGGACTGTAACAATGGCTTACCCGGTCTCGTAATTTTAAATTGTTAGTTATTTTAATGTTTTCTTGGCCAGTTTAATGGTTAATTTAACATTCGTTCATTTTGACAGGAGTTATCTTGAGTCCGTCTTGCATGCTTTCATTCTGAATAAAGCTTATTAAATAAGGTGTATTTGTGTATATTTCAGAATATAAATAGAAATTTCCCTGACTCTGACTTTGTACTGTGACCTAGTTAGCAATGCTGCCACAGTTTGAATGGAATGACTTCTTATTCACATGTCATCTCTCAGCTGAAGATCCTGCTAGACCAGGTTGAGGAGGCAGTGACAGATTTTGACGAGTGTATCCTACTCAGGCCTGACTCTGCCTTGGCACAGGCACAGAAGTGCTTTGCGCTGGTGAGTAGCAGCCGGGGGCGCTCATGAGCATTCAAATCTTCGACCAGTGTCTGATAAAACTGTCTGCTTTGAGAGCATGTGCTCAAAAGCAGTCTGAGTTATAAGCTGCTGTCGGACTAATTTGTTCAAAGAGGAGTTTGTGTTACAAATGTTGTTTATGTAACCTAATATATGTCGGATGTTTACGTTATAATAAAATATCTTGCCTAAAAGTCTTGAAATGTCTAAAATATTATATCTAATTTGAAGGACAAATCTTTATACCTCAGGATCATAAGATCACTGAATATTATGATGATGTGGTTTAATTTGATATGGGTTTCACGGTATAAATTGAGCATTTAAAAATACAATCGTACTTGAAATGCAGTGAGAGATGAAAGACAGATATAGAAATTATGCAGTGCTGTTGTATTAGCTCAGTTATTAGGTTTTTTGCGTATTGGGTATGTTTCTTCTTAGTTTAAAACAATGTCTTCTATCTCTGTGCTTTAGTATAGACAGGCGTACACCGGAAACAGCCCGTCTCAAGTGCAGACAGCCATGGACGGATTTGAGGACGTTATCAGAAGGTTTCCAAAATGTGCAGAAGGCTATGCCCTTTATGCACAGGTACGGACTTTACTGTTCTATACAGCATAGTGCTGCACTGATGAATCGCAGCGTACATTTGTTATTTATTTTTAATTATTTTTCCTTTTCTCTGTCTGGGTAGGCACTGACTGACCAGCAGCTGTTTGGGAAGGCAGATGAGATGTATGACAAATGTATTGAACTGGAGCCTGATAATGCCACAACCTATGTCCATAAAGGGTTAGTGTTCAGCTACGTGAATTAATTACCGCTTGCCTGGTTCAATCAGGAGCATTTAATTTAATTCTTAAAGGAATACCCCAGTGTTTTTCAACCTAATCCTTCTCCACCACATTTGAACAACATGTGTGATTACCATGGACATGAATTTCTCAGCTATAGTAGGCCAATTTGTAGCAGAAGCCTAACAGTATAATCACCATGCAATGAGGGGAAATGGCAGAAGGTAGCCTCTTTGGGGTGTGTCACGAAGAGACAATCAAGTAGCTCTCCAGAGTGAAGTGGACGAGGTCTGTTTCAATCTGTCAAAAAACTGTCAATACTTACTCCTCATTTGCATAAAGTTGTTGAATCCGCACCTTTATTCCATGGTACGTTTATGTCTACGTGTCTGTTTCTATAAATAAAATAGTAGCTCCATTCTTGGAAGATTGATTTATACAGATTTAAATGTTTCATATACAAATATTTTTGATTTTGAATAATTGACATTAGTCGTGTGAGCAGGTTTTCTATTCTTTTCTAAGTAAAAGGAAACATGCCTATTATCTGTGGTGAACATGGATGTGACCCAGGTATGGTGGATTGAAAATGGGTTGAAAAAATATTAATAGGGTAGTTGTTTTCAACAGCATTGAAAGGTGCCTCTGTCTCTCCTTCTCTGTGTGTGTGTGTGTGTGTGTGTGTGTGTGGCTCTCTCTCTCTCTCTCTCTCTCTCTCTCTTTTTGTGTACATCGTCTACGCACATGTACACACACGTATATGTGTGTGTGTATATATATTGTGTGTGTGTGTGTGTGATCAGGCTGCTGCAGCTCCAGTGGAAACAGGATCTGGACATGGGCTTGGATCTGATTAGCAAAGCCATTGAGATTGACAACAAATGTGACTTTGCCTATGAAACAATGGGAACCATTGAAGTCCAGAGGTCTGTCCTTAAAGATTTTAAGTATTGCAGCACCTTGGTTTTTTTATTTTTTTTTTTTTTTTTTTTTTTTTTACATTTTTTAAAATGTATTTTTCTAAGCTACTTTCTGTCTGAGAGCAAATCTTACATTTACATATTTATCTTGTTTCATCTTGTAGCGAAGAGATTGTAATATATATCCTTGTTAATAAAAAAAAACCTCCCAAACATATTTAGACATGAGCTCTGGAATAGACTATAACTGGCATTGTTTTTTTTTCACAGAGGCAACCTGGACAAGGCCATAGATATGTTCAACAAGGCCATTAACCTTGCCAAGTCTGAGATGGAGATGGCCCATCTGTACTCACTCTGCGATGCTGCATATGCACAGACCGAGGTGGCCAGGAAGTATGGGCTCAAGCCCCCAACATTGTAACCCCCCACCACCAAATCCCACTATTGCTGAGCCTGAGTACGCATCTCATATCCATGAACATTTGAGTTATTTCATTTTTATGTAAGGTGTTAATCCATCATCACAAGAGAGAAGGGCAGAGTCTGCTCTGGAGTCATGCAATCATGTTCACCCCCATTGTGATCAGGGTGATAGAAAGGTCTGGGAATCTGAGCTGAGGCAGAAAACAGATGGGGAGAAAGAGAAATCGGTTCTCAGCGGCCTGGCACATGTGGTGAAAACTAATACCACCCTTCATAAAGCATGCACACACTGCACCTAGTGTCACTTATTATGCACCCTTTTGAAATCCCTAAATAATTTGAAGTCTTGTAATATCAAGCTATATTAAATCTATTAGTAATTTCAAACAAATTCCCCTAAAAAGTTTAATGCTTTGGGTTTTTTTTTATTTTTTATTGAGTCACTAACATATTTTCCATAGATATCTGCGTGCATACTGTTAGAAGTGATTCGTTTTCTGAGATTTTTGCTCGTTGCTATGATGAATTGTTCCAGTGTGCTTGAAGGTTTGGCCATTGTCACAGTATAGAACTCAATATACATCATTGTTTTATGGGAAGTGCTGGATGCATTGTTTCAGTTAATTTGTCTAAGCCATGTGTGTCACCGCTGTTATTGAAACATTGCGTTTATATGTCACAGCGAAGAATTTTCGTCATGCCCCCCCATATACATCCTGATTTATTTCTTTTTTAAAAGTAGGGGATTGCCTTTTTTCTTTTCATATACTGTACAGCATGAGTGTAATTCCTCTATAAGTAAATATTAAGAAGGCTTTCTTGCAGTAATAATGCTGTTCAGTTAGTTGGTTTATTGAAATTAGTGTCAGGAAAGCTCATCATGTTTCAGTAGATGTGACATATACGTTGTTTCATGTAAGAAAAAGGGGGGAAAACCCCCCAACCAAACTGCTATATTTACACTAAACCAGTACAACTAATTGAAGAGTCACTAACCTAAACTGTGCACTAAACTATTAAATTCAGAAATTTGTCAGTTTATTGAGATGCAACAGTGTCCAAGAAAATGATGTACATTCCCCACTTTGCTGCTTATTGCATCCAGTTTATTTTTTATTGCAAAATAAATTCCTGCCCTCTGGTCAACTGGAATATTTATTCATTGTTCACAGCAAATAATCAGTGTCTGGTGGCTTCTGTGTGTTGATTTCTTTGTGAAAACTCCTCTCTGATGTGCAAATTCCTGAACTCTAAAACCTGTGTGAAACTGGATGAGAAATGATGTCCTCAAATTACACGTAGCATCATCTGAAGGGCTTTCACAGATTTCCTTAGACCTATACCTAGACCTATAAAATTAGCATTTCAATAACCTGCGTATTGTTTTCTATTTGATGACCACCTTATTTTGGTGGTATTTTACAGTTGTGATGTGTTAATGTTAAGGAGTAACGGAGATAAAAGCAACTATGCTACTAGTTTTAGTTTCTAAAATTGTTTACCTTTAAAGCAATTCAGTTGGTATGGAGTCATTGCTGTTATTATATTTGTGCTTGGGATTAGGTTGTTAAATATCAGGGGCCTGATATTCTACATTTGGCCAAAGAAAAACATTATGATAATCATCATCTCTCTGCTGTACATATCAAAATATTGCTGAAGTTGTAGAGGTTGGGGGAGTTTGGTGTAGGGTGTTCTTTTTTCTGTACATTGAATAATATTTTGGGGGTCTGCGGAATACATAATGAAGTCTAAATGGTTTGTAAGTCCATATTTGCATCCAAATGCTCAAACTGCTGCATGATGCTTTGCCTGTGCTGTGGTGTTTGCTTGCTCTGTGATAAGCCTTACTGAATAGTGGCATTAAACTGCCACACTGCCAATAGTTGAAAAAAAGAAAATATCATTCCAGACTGCTGTATGTTTGCAAATAATTGTAGTGTCTCCAGTTTTAATTGTACTTGCTTTAAATGAACACACTACATGAAGTTGCTGCCTCCAACACATGAACCCCTGAGTGGAAAAAAAATGCATTGCTGTACACAGGCTGTGCTCCTTAAGGTGAATTTTATCAGTTGGAAATAGCTATTAAAAGAAGTGGTAATGTTGGTGGTGTGTGTGTGTGGTGTGTGATCCTAATGTAAGAGAAACAATAAAGGAATATTGAAATTGTGGATTTTTCTAAGGCAAGATGTTGGTATAATTTAGAATGAAGTATTATTGTTTTAACATTAAAGTTTGTGCTGTTATCTGATTAGCATTTTTTTATTTTTATTTTTTTTTTACATGAGTGTCCATTTGGGTTTCCTCAGGGTTTTACAGTTTCTTCCCATCTTCCAGAAACATGCCAGTAGGAGTATTGTCAGTGCTGAATCACCTCTAGGAGTGAATTAGTGTCATTGTACATCCGTCAGCCATAACAACATTAGAACCACTGACTGGTGATGGCACCAGGATGGTGCGGAGGCAGTGTGATGCTCTGGGCAACGTTCTGCTGGGCAATCTTGGGTCCTGACATTCATATGGATGTTACGTACCACCTACATTTACATTTATTCAGTTGGCAGATGCTTTTATCCAAAGTGACTTACAAATGAGCAAAGCGATATATCGAGTAGAGAACAATACAAGTAGTGCTACTATACAAGATCCATTAATTGAATACCAGAGGAAGCAAAGTGCACAGAGTAGAGGTGTAAGTTTGTTGTGTGTTTTTTTTTTCCCTCTAGGAGTTGGTTAGGTGTTCACGGAAGAGGTGGGTCTTTAGCTGTTTTTGGAAGATAGTGAGAGATTCTCCAGTCCGGATTGAGATTGGATTGGATACCTACATAAACATTGTTGCAAACCTGAATTAGGCATAGTACATAAAGTTTCCAGTAAACCAGGACATTTTGAACAAATGCCCATCAGTTTTACAAGTGAAGCATATGGTCTGGATTCACATCCTACAACTTTGCTTTGCTTGCACAACTGATGAAGGACTACCAAAACATCCCGTTTCTCTAGAAACAGTGTTTTACTTTGCTTAAACTTTACCACGTCTAAATGAATTATCTAGTACACTGCAGTTACTCCTTAGTATCCATTCATTCATAATTAAGATGACAATCCAGATATCATGTCCGAGTTTAAGGTTAAATATAAATTCCCCCCAGATTAATTTATATAAACATATAAGTATAGCTTATCTGGGGGGAAAAGTGCCATTATTATTATTATTATTATTATTATTATTATTATATTATTATTATTTTATCGCGTCACTTCTGTAACGCATTTGATTTTTATTGCTGCTTACATAGAACAAGCCACAAGTGTGAAATCACTCTACGGCTGTGCTCGTTACGACACCGCTGTACTACTTTACGGCTCGGTGTGACGTGGACGTCACCACAGCAATGGCGGACGCTGTAGAGGAAGTGCTTCAAAGCAGCTGGTAAGAGACCGATCGTCTATCAATAAAAAAAAAAAGAAAGAAAGAAGGGTCGAGGCAAAATTATACCGGCTGAACTACATATATATGTGGATTTATTTATCTGTCTTAAAAGAATGTGTGGAAAAATAAGCAGCGGTATTGTGTTAACCCGCTAGCCTGGCTTTTTCGAGGAGCTGGCGCTCGAATCCCAAACGGCTTCTTACTGCCCGTGTAGTGCACTATAAAGTAGAAAAGCCAGACCCTATGTGATTCTTTGACTAGTGCACTTATCTAGGGAATATTGAGTCATTTGGGATCGAGCCATTGTATTGTTACAAGGCACACATTTGACATTTAATAGCAATATTTTGACGCGTCGGTCTTTAACAGTAGTCACGCTTACTGCTAGACATCACAGCTCAACTACAATTAAATACATTTATTGTCGAATTTAGATAGCTGTAAAGCGTATATACTGTCTGGTACTATTTAAAGTCGAAACGTTTGATTGTTGTTGTTATTATACTTTGTGTGTGTGTGTGCGTGTGTGCGTGTGTGCGTAATTATGTGGGATTTACTTTAATAATCAGAGGCGTGTTATTTATTTATTTTTTTTAAATAGATGCTAAATATGTCCGGGTTCCGCCTCTGAACTGTGCATCATGCTCGTTGTGTCATCGAGGCAGGATGTGTTTGGACAATAAGAAATAGAAACCAGTCAAAGGTCTCTCCTGATTACTGTCCTGTGTTTGTTGCTTTTTTTTTTTTGTTTTGTTTTTGGAAACCTGTGGTCTAGGGCTGCAACAAACGATTATTGTCAGAATCGATTAGTTGGGTTAAAAGGGCAATTTTAAATTTTCTGTAGTTTGAAAGGGAAAAAAAAAACCTGTTCTCATTCTGTCTGATGTTGTCCTTCAAACATTGTGTACATTGAAAAGGGTATCTATGTGGGTAGAATATTTCGAAAGCTTTAACGCAGAAGTGAAATCACTATTATTAAAAATGCTAAGAAAATGAAAAGCACAGACTAAGTGGTAAGCGGTTGAATGTTCTGCAGTAACACATACATCTGAATTCATTCATCTGAACACAGTAACATGTTACTTTATTCTGTACAATACTTACATTTATATACAATCGCATGTTCTAACCCCACTACAGTTACCGCTCTCATAAAAAGCACACAATTACTTTTTTTTTTTTTTAGAAATGAAACTAAATATAGCACCAAACAACATATTTGGTCAAAATGAATATTTTAGTCAGGTATATCGTGCTTCCTTTCTATTGCATGCTGTCAGACACGCATGTGTGGACTCGCGCTCGTTCAGTGAAGTTTATCAGAGACACGCTCGCTGTTAGGACGAGGCTTTATGTAAAATGGAAATACTGGTGTGAATTTCTAACAGATAAGGATATAAAGGTAAAAGTGTCATTTCTGTGCTGAAGAAAACATGTCTGGAACACATTAAACAGCACACGTGTGTGTCACAGTGTCAGACATGACGAGCCACGTTAATACACATACGCGTTAATTTGAAACGCTTAATATAAAACTTTCTCGTGTTTTGGATGACCCGGATCGTGCACTTTTACCGTAGCAGCTCACTCTGTGACCTCCGCTGTTGAAGTGACATCACTGACGGGGGGTGTTGTTCACAGTGACGTCACAGACCCGAAATTCGTCGTTGATGATTTAAATTATCGATTTATTATCAAGTTTATCGATTAGTTGTTGCAGCCCTACTGTGATCTATTCACTGCATGCACAAGAAAAGACTTATTCTCTACAGGTCTATAAGTGATTCACGAGTCAACTTTGCGCTTATGTGTAACGACTGTTCCGTGCACTCTGGGTAGCTGCTCATAGCAACTAACATAAAAGGAGCTAAATAATCATCGTGTTTCGTGATGCTTATAATGGCTTAATACTGAGTAGGTTACTCATTTTGGTGTCAGTGTAGTCGAGTACCAAAACGCATCAGTCTTTGTTCTGAAGAAATGGTAAAGCTGCCTTGTGACAGTGTCCACTGTTAAAAGCGCTATACACACACACAATTGGATTGATGACATTAGGACCACAGCTCATAGCTAAAACGTTACCCAAACAGTTGCTGACATTTTGTCGTGGGCACAAATGATTTTTTCTAATAACAGTAAGTATAAGATCAGTGCATAGCTGAGATTTGAGAATTGGTGCTTTTATTGACCAAGCTGAAGGAAGTGCTGATCCCTGCACCTCTGACCATAGACTCATCGTTTCCTTTTCCTATTCTGCTGAATACAAACCCAGGAGTTCTGTGTTGTACATGGATACCAGTCAGGAAGACTCCCAGAGACTGTCAGAATACATATCATGAGCAATCCTCAACATTATTTTCATAATTATAATCATCTAATTGGCCCATCCTGTGAGAACCCACTATCCGTTAAACATGTCTTACTGGACTGTAACGCTTGTACACACTTGAGGAACCTCCATTATTCTGTTGACCCTTTTGAAAAAGTTTTTTTAACCAAGTAAATTCAAACTTGGTTTGAAGGTTTTTTGGAAAAATTAGTCTTAAACACCTTTTTTAGTTTAAGAAAAAAAAAAAGAAGCTGTCATGGCGTTTGAAAAGAAAAGGATATCATCTAATTGTAGCTGGATGTTATTTTAGATGGGGCAGCTGTGCAGCAAATTAATTATCCGGAAAATAATATTATCACACATTAGCATGATTTTTAGCACGGTGGCTCAATGGTCTTGTGTGTAATAGAGGGTATGCATTGACGTCACTTTCCCACCAGGACCTTCGGCTGGACTGAGTAGCAATTAAAGTGACAAGAACACCAATAAACATTCTGGTTGTATGTGGACAGGTATTTTAATTTTATTCTATAATTTTAGCTGGTAAACCGTAAGCAAGCTAGTTCTAGTTTGTTTGTAGCTAACACTGCTTCCACTTACTAACGTTATATATCTGTGAAAGTAAAACGCAGTCAGAGAATGATTGAGACTCCGTTATTCATCAGTGGAAATGGGCAGCGTTTAAAAAGAAATATGTAGCAAATTATTCATTATTGTACAACATGAATACCACACACCAAAAGAACTGACACTCACCCTGCTGGACTTTAGTAAAAAGGGAGTGAATGTTTTTTTTGGGACTCTGTAAAAAGACACCTTCGAGTTCTTGTTGAATCTGTTAGCACAGTTGATCGCACAACAAGTTTTTCCCATTCTAGATGCGTGTTTTTGTGGAATTCACGCTGCAAATACACCAATACTGACGCCCAGTATTTTTGCCCGACAGGGGGTGTGACCGCAGCGAGTTACACCTACTGTGACCTCACACGTGTACCATCGATAGTTCTAAGGCTTATGTAAAAGAAAGATATTCATCTGTCATCTTATAGTCCTGTCTGTTGAAATCTGGAAGTTTCACTATTGGGTGATTGAATTATTTGTTCACATTTTAAAAAAAATATTGTGAATGGTTGGAATGTTGTCAAGCGACATGTAATAAATGACACGTTTACAATCTACAGAACAAACAGTTTCTGTTTCACTTGTATTGCTTTTCCAATTTCTCTCATCAATTTTTTTTTTTCATTTATTTTATTAAGATGGATTGAAAGCTTTTGAACACGCATCTTTCTTGAGTGTTGGTATGTGTGACGCCATGACTCGTTCCAGGGATTGGTAATTGAGAATGGTTGTAATTTTATATACACCTCAGCAGTAACTCACTTCATCATACTGCCACTTATACTAGATGATGCCTTTTTAAAACCAGCCATGCTCTTGTGGCTGAATGAGCACAAATCCCCACAACCACTCTTCCTTTCCCAGAAGAGTGGAGATCATTATAACAGCAGAGGATGACTAAATCTGGAATGGGAAGTTCAAAGCTCATGTGTGTGTGATAGTCAGGTGTCCACATACTTTTGGCTGTATAGTGTGTAGTGCATGCCATTCATATTCAGCCACATGATGGGAAAAACCATACAAACACATCACGGTAATCACAGTCTTTACACATTTTACATTTATTTAAACAGCCACTGCTGCTTGACATATTTTACGCAAAACTTCACACTGAAGTGCTGATCGAGATGTGACTATTTTTCAGTAGGAATTTATCCTTACTTTTCACTTCTCTCTGTTGTTCTGATGGTTGGCCTTTCTACACTCTTGTTCATTCTAATAGCTAATGACAGCTGTGGATGTTCACATGCTTATGTTTTCGCTCTATGGTTGTACGCTAACGCACGCACGCACACACAGTGAGCGTAGAGTGCTTGAACTTATCGTCTAGGGTTGTCACAGTACCAAAATTTCAGTAGTCGGTACCAATACCAGTAAAATTCCATGGTATTCGGTACCAAAGTAAAACACAAAAACATGCTAATTGAACAACACACTATTAAGTTAATTATCAATATAAAATGTATTTTTTTTTAAATGCCATTCTGTATTCTTCCAGTATTTCATTATTAAAGCTACTAGAGTTATCCAGACAATGAAATAGGTTTCTGACTGACTGATATTAAAGACATAAACAGTGCTAGCCACACATCTATTATTTTCTAACACATAAATTTCAGACATATCGGTCATCAAAAAGCCTCTGATGTGTAAAATTAGTGAATCCCATCACGTCCTCCCGTTTATTTTACCCCAATAAAAGGTAAAGCATTAAATGATTAATAAGGACTCCTGGCCGTATTGGCGTTAAACGCGTGTATACTAACCATTAAGTAAGCAAAAACGAGCATGTTTTCTTGCAATTATACGCTCAAATGAAACTATGCTACAACATTCATAATGCAACCGCTTCCATCGTTTTAAGCTCACATGCTTGAATAAATACTGCGGCGGGTAAGCAGTCGCTCCTCCTGAAAGCATGGTTAATCTATCCGCACTGAAATTGTAGGGGCACAGGTAACAGTACCAAAAGCGGAAAATGAGCATCCAAGAGAAATACATGTAATTCACCTACTATATAGTAGGTAAGTATGTGGTTTCAGACACAGCCATGGTGTCCGTGGAGCTGCTGCTGCTTTGGCTCCAATGTCTTCTTGTTGCACGGTGCACCCATGACATTTTTTTTCTTTTTAGTACCTACTTGGTACTTTTGACAGCCCTAGTATCATCTGTATATTGTTATACAATTGAGTAGGTCTTTATGGCAGGACAGTATTCAGTACTTTACCTATCACAATGTGCGTGACTGCACTTCCCAAAAACACTTTATGCCCAAATTGTACTCTTTCAGTTGGATATTCTCACCCAGATACTGTAGGCAGATTACACATACTGACCGAATGAGGCCCATCTGGCTGTTTTACTTGATGTGATTCAAGGGATTAAGCTGCTCAGCTGCAACTGACCACAGCCTTTATAGGAGTATGCGGACTCCTGACCATAACACTCGTATGTGCTTTGAACATCCCGTTTCAGATTTAGTCCCCATTTTTTTGCTGTTATAATAACCTCCACTCTTCTGGGAAGGCTTTCCACTAGATTCTGGAGTGTGACTGTGGGGATTTGTGCTCATTCATCCTCAAGAGCATTAGTGAGGTCAGGCACTGATGTTGGAATTCTTCACTAAGGTGTTTAGTGGGGTTGAGGTCAGGACTCGATTTCTTCTGCTCCAACCTTGGCAAACCATGTCTTCATGGAGCTCGCTTTGCGCACTGCTGGAATAGGTTCAAGCCCTTTAGTTCCAGGGAAGGAAAATTGTAATGCTACAGCATACAAAGACATTCTGTTCAATTGTATGCTTCCAATGTTGTAGCAGTAGTTTAGGGGAAACCCACATATGGGTGTGAAAGTCAGGTGTTCACAAACCTTGGCCATATTAATGTAGGTACAACAGTGGTACTTAATGTAGGTCCAGTTATGTCCTTATAAATCACTTAAGATACCCATTAAAGGTGCAGAAATGTACTCTTGAGGCTAGCATTTCAGCAAGAAAAACTTTTTGCTATCCCAGATAGCATAATATTTCTAACATGCATCAAAAAAGTTAAAGTTCTGTGACTAGAGCCATGTAAATCTACATGAGGTCTCAGGTTTAAATGAGATTTTTCAGTTTGTACTACAGAATGCCCAGTATAGTATTTTACAGGAGTGAACCAAGTACCTGGGGGGAAAAAAAACCCATACCAGAGCCAATCAATTTAAGGGGGTGGGGGGTCAACTGGCCATAGTTCAGCGACTCTAATTTTCCGTTGTCGCAGCTTACCGTAGGCATTTATGTAAATTATTTAGCTGAAAGTGGCTCACTGGAACGGAGACTACCTACAGGACTAGAGACACTTTTATTTGTTTTTTTTTTCAGAAAGTGCAGAATTTTCACATTAATTTAATATAATTGAATATAAATGACAACATGGCTTGTTTAAAACATCCAGTAGTAGTTCATGTGTATGCTCCATCCTGTCTGGAGTCACAGTGCATCCAAGCTCGACCATCTCAGATCATTGTGTGGTCACCGTGTACTCTTCAGACACGAGGAAATGCAGATGCCGCCACATCTCTTTCTGGATGGTTCTGTTATGCTATATCTTTTGAATTTAAACAAACATAGTTTCCACTGTAGTTCCATCAGCGTAGCTCCGTCTGTGCCTTCAGAAACCTGTGGCCGTATCTATTTTGGCATCTTTCGACCATGCTGTGATGGTGGAACCAGTCTATCGACAGTGAGTGACGGGCATTGTTTTCACTGCAAAAGGAGAGATTCTGTGTGTTTGTGTGTGACAATGAGCCAGAAGATGTGTGGGAAGGCAGCACTTTGTTCGAGGAGTTTTGTTTAGGCCAGCGTCTGTCCAGCAGATGGAAAATCTTGTTCAACCCAGAGACTTTCTGTATGTGTTCAGCTTTGTTTTTGTTTAAACCCAAGCCTTTCCATTTAACTATTTTGCAAACCAGTGCAGATTGTCTAGAATTTTGAGTCATTTATATTGTTTTTGTGTTAGTAATATGTCTGTTTTTGTCTTCTTTGAAGTTCTAATAAGAAATGGTATTAGCAAAATTGTGTAATATGACAGACTTGCAGACTAATTTATAAATATCAGCAACATCCCAGGTAGGGCTGCATGGTTATGGTCACAATGATAATCACGATTATTCAGTGATTTTAAGGACAGCATATTTTGATTGCATTTTCACATTTAAATAAACAGACCGCTGCTTTCACCTCCACGTTGTGCTACATTCCTATTAATGTACAAATCTTTGCATCAAATTAGACTGGTCCTTAAAGTGCATCATCTCGTAGAAGCAAAATATAAATCCAATTGTTCCCAAATTATAGGATAAGTAAAAAATAAAAATACCATCAACCAAATGAAAATATGCAATCCAATATAACAATATGCAACTAAATGAAAAACAGTAGTATGCAGAAAAGGCAATAACAGTGTTTACAGGAGGAGAGATGCAGCCAAATCACCCAATAGAGAGATGCAGGCATGACGTAATTTTGTACCGGAACCCTGAAGTTAACATCACTCGACGAAAACCCAATAGATTTTCCCATAAGCTTTTGGATTATCACAAAAAATAATCTCTGTGATCAACAAAAGTTTACAACACTAACACGTTTTGTCCATCAAGATAATTTTCACAAATGAACACAACTTTTATGAAGTCTGAAGCCTAATAACAATCTCCAGGAATAAACAGCTAGCTGTATGCTATAAACAAACTACACCATGGTCACTCAACTTCAACGACACCATCACAGATCAAACCCCTCATGAGTAGGGTTTTACTGGCATATTTTATGTAGTAGAATAAAAACGTGAAAATATTTTTCGCTTGTGTTCACCACAGAACTTATTTCAGGCTTTTAGCCAAAATCCCATTTAAAAAAAAAAAAACCCCATTGACTTCAGGACGATGGAACCGGAGGGCTAAAATGCTAACTCGTTTCCGTGTTTTGGTAAACAAAATGATGTCATCCCTGTGCCACTCTATGGTGATTGACTGTAAGTTTAGGAAGCGCTTGATTTGATATGCAGCGGAGTTTTCTGTGAGCGGAGGACAAACTTTAAACGTCAATGTCGCAGTTGATCATGTTCATGTAATCGTGGGCAGTTAAAATCATAATCGAGATCAATATTCGATTAATTGTGCAGCCCTAATCCCAGGAAGTGCTAAAGTCTTGGGCCTGTCCAAAATGCTTGCTTGTGCTTTCTTGCTCCCAATACTCGATGATGTCACCAAAGCGTAGACTTAGGCTCTACGCCCTATGTCCGTTCTGTCAGTGATTTTTTGCATAACAGTTTAACTAGTCCTGCAGCCAGTTGCACAAGTAGAAGCTATTCTCTATCGTATCCTACTTTAAACATAAAGTTCACTATGTATCATTACAAACTGCGATACACTGTGTATAATGGCACATATAAATTTAAGCGATCATAGGATCAACTAGAAATTGGCTATTTGTATGTCATACAAACATTTTCTGTGGCTAGCGTCAAACTGAGATTGAATTTATTCTGTCATTCAGCGTGTTCAGATTCAAACCATGCAACTGCTTTGGTTTGCTACTAAAATGCTGTTGTTTACATGAGAGTACCTAAATCCGTCAGATCCGTCAGTCTGTACAGGATTTCATAGGTTTTTTTTGAGGGGGGGGGGTTGTTGCAGCCGAAAATCCTTGACTTTGCTGCAGTTTTTATTTTAAAAATTTGCGGTGCAACTTGTGGACTTAAAATAAAAATAAAAAAAGATAAATTAATTAAAAAATACAAATAAATAAATATATATATTTAATATAAAATATATTTTTTTTTTGCGGAAACTATTTGAATTGACAAAATCGCAATTGCACAAAATTGTTTTGCACTGTTTTTTGCATCGATGTTTGTTGGTAAATGCGACCTTTTAGCTGAACTCATGTTCAACGCATGTGAATCAAAGAGGGCTTTGGCTGAATCTGCGCTGTGATGACGTCAGATCTGTGGCAGTTTAGAAAAACCGCAGGCTCGTCTGAATATTGTGGCGTTTGCTTGATTTTTGCATTAACTTCTGCGATTAGAAAATCACGAAATTCCCTGAAGGCACTGCTCTATAGCTTGCGTCACGAGTTTGTGAAGCACAATGTGTTAAATAACTAAATCGAGAGACAGTTCTTGCTTAACGTAAGGAAGCACTGTTTGTTGGTGACGTGTGTCACTCTGTGCAACAAAGTTTTGATTTACAATCATTTTATGCACTACTAGTTAATGAAACTACCCTGCACTAGTTTTAAATAAATTACATTAAACACATGGTTTAGGACCGGCTTTACAACCTGACCTCCACTCATATTTGCGTTCAATTAGTTCAACTGGCTGCTGGCTTTGTTGTGCTTTGTCTGCCCTGGAAACAGGACTGGACAGCATACACCGCGCAACGTTGTACATCATATACGACTTATTTAAACAAATCAGAGGAATCGAACAAAAAAAAAAATTGGAGTGTAGAAACTGGGGATAAATAAACAACCTGAATCATACAGATGACAGTGAATTTCTTGTTGTATCATATCTAATCTACATTTGATTGCCACTTGATGATTGTTGCCGTCACCAGAATAGCAGCTATAAGTCATGAACTTTCATGAAAAATCAATGCTGCATTCAAGATCCTGAAGCTTGTGGCCAGAAAAGTGTAAAGTGTTCGTCCGATACTGAATGTCACGGGTTGAATGGTGTGTCGGTGTAGTATTGATTTATTACCCTCACACCTGCATGTGGAGAAACGTGATCCGAATTCAGCCTCTGCATTGCCCAGTGAATCCAGCTGATCCCTTTCTTCCTGCTCTAGACCTAACACTAGACCTTGTGTTCGTGTGTTCACGCAGGCATTCACAGCTCTCGCATACACATACTGAAAGACAAAGGCCATGCTCATCCTGTCTGAATTTCTTCAGATTTGCTTTTTGCTGGCTTTTCGTGAGCCCGAGATCTCTCCCATACATCTCAGCCATTTTTAGACTATTTCCCCCAGGCTGTTCTGATGAGTAATAGCATTCACATCTATGCAATTTTGGGTCGGCACAGATTAAGTAACCCACATTTGTCATAGATTTTGATTGAGGGTTGTGGTTGAACCCACGTTGTAGTCTTGCACATCAGATCTCGCACGTCGGTAGTCAGACATGTCAAATTTCTATCATTCCCTAGAGTTTGACATGACTGACTGGAGTAGCAGATGACTAACCACAGACCTTTTCCTGTAAATTATCGGCAAACTTGTGAGCAACATTAGTTGAATGTTGAAAACATGAAAACATACCGAACTCCTTAATATTATCTTTAAATATTATGAATATTCTGTCAACTATTTTGTGAGTAGTGACTATAACTTTCTTCAAAAAGAACCTACTGGTACTTGTGAGTGTATATTAAGAGTATGCATGTACTGGGACATACTAACACATCATGTAACAGAAGAGAACGTTGTTGCCCTGAAGAGAGTGCTGTCCGTCACTGTAAACACACTCCTCGTTGCATTTCAGCTTTTCTTTATTCGTTATTCCTTCTATAATTTTTAATGTATAATTAAATTTGCCATTCCATTGATTTTTTTTTTTAATGCAAATCTTTTTTCTACACATTTCATTTAAACCATTCTTAAATACATACTTGAATTCGGCGAAGCAAATGGTCACAAAACTCCTCCAGCCTGCTACAAGGAGTTGGTGGAAATAACTGAGAAAGTGTCCACGGATCCACACTTTGAAAATCTTCTAGAAACATCTGTGTACCTTTTGGGATAGTCATTTTTTACATTACTACAACAGATATACCTCTTCATCTCTGATTGGTATGCCGATTGAGACTGTGCATAAGCGGAGAGCTCAGAGCCAATCATATTGTAACCTTCAATATCCTAAAACTTGTGGCTAGTATAATGTAGAAAAGCCAGGCTATCAGAAGGTTTGTGGCCTGTGGGCGAAGTGTCCGAGCCTGAGAGTGAGTCATGAGCACTATCTGTGAATTTCATTCATGGCTCTTTACCAGAGTTTGTGCTATACTTGTTCTCTCTAATGTGAGTTATTGTCTTCATTATGATGTTTTGCTCTCTTGTGGTTTTTTTTGTTGTTGACATTTGTAAGACTTTTTACATTCAGTAATAAAGTGAACAGGTGTGAAAATCTAAGGATTGTAGGTGCTTTCTGAGATCTGCTAATTTTCTGAAAACTTCCTGTATGTTGTATAACTCAAGGCTGCACATTTTAATTGTGATTTTCCACTTTTTCCACTGATTTAAACACAATGGCAAGATTAGCTAAAGAAAGTCATTTTTGATTTTGTGGGTTTTGAGAAATTGACTATGGTGCATTACGTCATAAACCATTTATGTTTTAACTGTCTGTGTACGTGCGTAATGTGGTTGTGGGGTGGGTGGTACGATGGAAATACCATATCACAGAGCTTGGAGTCATATCTGCGATGCAGGATATAGATCACGATTTAACAGTAAACGGAAATGGCGAAAAGCTTGAATATAATATTTTATTCAATATTTAAAACTTTTAATAATACATTTTTTAAATGTTTGAAAATAGCTGTAAATAAGAAATGTTTGAAAATAATCTGTAAATAATAAAAACATTTTACAGTTTTCTATTAAAGGTTGTAATTGTTATTTAAAAACGATTGTCTATTTTAAAATGCTTAAAATGTTTGATTTAAAGTGCAATCAAATATTTTTGTTCCTAAAATAATCATCTCACAACTGAGCAAAATGATAGAAATGATCATTTGAGCCATAACCAGTCCCTCCAATAATTTTGCGATCGCAGAAATGTATGCCAAACCGAACAAAGTCTGCAATATTTATAGGAGCGTGCAATAAAAAAAATAAAAATTCGCAGATTTTCCATGGAGTCGGGCTGAAAGCTTAAGCATTCTGCTTAAGCCCTCTACAATTCACGTACGTTGAACATAAGTACAGCTTTAAGGTCTTGGTTACCAACAAACATCACTGCAGAAGCCCGAGCAAAACAATTTCGTCTAATTGCAAAAAAAAATCATAACAAAACCCTCTACAATTTGCTTCGCAGATTTTTTTTAAAAAGGCGCAGCAAAATCAAGCATTTTTGGCCAACAATCACAAAAATATCTGCGAAATCCTGTACGGACTGATTCATTATAGGCGCTAGTATGAAGTTTTTCTCCATCCTGGTTTTTGAGTTTAGTATTTGTAAATTGTATAATCTTAGAGATTACTTTAAGATCATAGCACCAGATCTGTCGACTTGACTTACTAAAACTATAATGCACTTATTATTCATTTTTTCGGACTGTTCCTGAGTGTGTGCGTGTGTGTGCAGGGACGAGGACCTAGCGGAGGCTCTGAACTCTGTAGGTGGGGATCATGATGCTGAGAAGGATGACATCATTCAGGTCCAAAACCTGACGCCTCCTCAGAGAGCCAAGCTTTGGATGGTAAGTCTGTGTGTGTCTGTGCTGAACTACTCCTTTATGACCTGCTACATAAAACTAATAGTGTAGCTAATCCCAGTATTGCCAGATATAACACACAGCTTGTGTAAAAGAAATGAAATGTATGAATGGTGTATATGAGCATAGGGAGCACCCGAGCAGGTGAATATTGTGTGCTAACTCTCTCCGAGTGTCAGAGATCTTAACAGCAGCTCCAGCTGCTCCCTGAAGGACACAGAGAGCTGCCATATTGATCCCGCGCTCGTTAGTGAAACCCGAGACGTTGGCGGTGGGCAGAGCAGAGATATACTATGATCGGCAGCTTTTTGGTGTCCTCCGTAGAGGCTCCTTCAAACGCAGCTCGGTGTCAAAGTCCTTGTCAACGCTTCTTCGCCCTCCTGACAGATGCTGTATGATTCTCTTTCCCTGTGTTTTCAGATTGCTCTAAATGTGGCAGGTAAAGGAGACAGTTTGTCGTCATGGGACATGGCTTTGGACTTACCAGAACAGACGCTCGTACACAACCGAAGCCAGCAGCTCATTGGTGAATAACCGCAATCACTTAATCGCTATGTCATGCACTTGTCTTGCTCTTCTGATTGTTTCATTGTACAGTACGGGGCACATATTTCCTCACCAGGATATCTGTGCATTTGTCGTTTGCTTTAGATTTGTCTAGGAATGTATGCTGTACTTCCAGAGTACAAATCGCACTGCAACGTTTATTTCCACTCCATATGAAGAACATATTACCCAATAGTGTACAATAGTGTATTCTATGGTCTGTCGCTATCCAACAACATCCATCAAAGCCTGACATTCACCTTGAAATTTCGCACTTACCTAGCAAGGTTTTAGTCATCTTTAGACTGAATGTTTCTACCGCTGCTTTTGTTAACATCATCTTTGCATTAAGGACACATGGCAAGATTAAAAAGTAAATCAAACTTTTTGGGATTATTTATACATGACCTTAATCTTGAAATCATTTTTCATTTGTGTGAACTCCAAAAAATGACTCACAATTACAAATTTGGAGAACAGCTTGTGGAATTGTAGACACTGTAAATATTCTTTCTTCAGTTATGCAGTATGAAAGTGAAGTGGGTGTTTAAAGCCTTCATCCATTCGCCATTGCATCAGTTATTTGACCCAGAAAAACAATTCCAAAAATAGCAAGTCCCAGACTTCAGGTCCACACCCAAAAATGACATTGAAACACCCCCCAAACCACAGTAAAGGACCATTGTAAAGGCAGTAAAGGACCATTGTGTCTGTTTTGTTTGGTGTCTCAAAGAATTTCCATGCTCGAGATCTTGACCTGTGACCCCTGATGTGTGTTTAGATCAGCTGGGGCTTCCTGCAGAGGAGGACCGGGGCCTAGTGGGGGATGTGGAGGCAGTGATCACTTTCTATTGTAAGTCACGAAATGTGACGTTCACAGCTGAACTCAGCTGGCCCAACCTGCTCAAGCCACTGCTGGGCCTCCAGTTAGCCCGCAGCGACCTCTACAACTGCTTCTACGCCATCATGAATAAGTACATTCCCAGGTATGTATGCTGCTAACATTTTAGGTTAAACCCATGGATTCTTGTCTCTGCCAGTTGCGAAAATCTGCTTAGCTTTGTCCAAAAGATGAAATCTGTATGATTAAACATTTGAAATCGGTGTTGTAGATAACAATTATAATTGTGCGAACATACTCATGTCTTTCATTAGAAAACTAACATTTTATTTACAAAAAATCTTTTTTTAAATGGCCGACTTGGAGCGAAATATTCAGAGAAGCAGCCAATAAGAGTCCAGCGTAGGTGGGAACTCCTTTAATACTGTTTAAAAAGCATCTCAGGGGAATTCCTCAAGAAATCGGTTGAGAAAATGCCAAGAATACATTTCTGGAAATTCTAGGCAAAAAAGGTGTCTACTTTAAAGATGCTTTGCCTGTCAGTAATAAATGGGTCAATCCGTTGCTACGATTGTTACATGATGACAAGATGAGTTATCCAAGTCTGTCAGAGAAAAGGTTCTATTGCCTTTATGATCCGCCAAAAGTGGTGATACCTGATGTTTGCATTGCCATTAGTGCCCGGTTAATGTGTGCCTCAGGAAGAGAATTTCAACCTGATAACGTCTTAAATACTAAATTATTTTTGATTCTTTTTTTGTTTTTTTTTTTTTTCTGGGGGGAAAAAGCAAAGAATGAGTGTGTTTAAACTTTTGACTGGTACTGTATATCTGTGTTGATGGCTATGCTCCATTTGCACTTCCTGAATCTGGTGCACTTCTCTGTCTGTAGGGACTGTGTGCTGAAGGGGCGACCGTTCCATCTGTACAGACTGCTGCTGCAGTACCATGAGCCTGAACTTTGCTCATTCCTCGACACCAAAAAGATCACACCAGACTCATACGCCATGAATTGGGTCAGTATATTAAGTTTACTAACAGTGGCTATTATAGATTAGACTGATTTACAGCTCTGTTATAAAAAAACAACAACAAAAAAAACCAAAACGAGTATGGCATAAAACCACCAAATCAGTGTAATTAGCATATTTGCCCCCTGAGCTTAAGTGAATTTCATGTTGTCTCTGTGTCTCTACAGTTGGGCAGTCTGTTCTCTAGCCACTGTCTTCCTGAGGTCACTCAGGCCTTGTGGCACATCTACTTCCAGCAGGCCGACCCTTTCCTCATCTTCTTCCTTATGCTCGTCATTCTCGTCAATGCCAAGTACGTGTCTCTTCATGTAGCGCCTAACACGTTTGCCTCACACCTCCTGGGTTGCCGGTTCAAATCCCGCCTCCGTCCCGTCTGCGCAGAGTTTTCTTGTTCTCCCCGTGCTTTAGGGATTTCCTCCGGGTACTCCAGTTTCCTCTCCCAGTCCAAAAGACATGCGTTGTACGTTGATTAGCGTTTCCAAATGTAGTGTGTGCGATTGTGTCCCCTGCCTTATGCCCTAAGTTTCCTGGGATAGTGTACAGGATTCCCTGCAACCCAGTGTAGGATAAATGGTACGGAAAATGGATGAATGGATGCATCTGTGCTGTTGTGTAAAATGATTGTCTGTTTCCTTTCTCATCTAGAGACATGATTCTTTCCCAAGAAGGAGACAGTAAAGAAGAGCTCATTAGTGAGTTGATGGTCTAATAATATTCACTGTATGACTGCACTTTAATGTTTTGATCTGTGTTTCATCACATGTGGTTCGTTTGTCTTGAAACGTCTTGTGTATTTGTTGTCCTGTATTCTTGTCTCAATGCACAAGAGTCATCTAACACAGTGGTCCCCAACCCCCGGGCCGCGGACCGGTACCGGTCCGTGGGTCATTTGGTACCGGGCCGCACAAAAAGAATAAACAACTTACATTATTTCCGTTTTATTTATTATCTGGGTCTGAACGATGTTTTATTTTGGAAAAAAAAAGAAAAAAAGACCGGATTCTCTCCGTTACATCCGTCTATGACTCACTCTAGACGTATGTTAAGACGCTTGTCTCGGTCACGTGGTACGTTAAGCTTTAGGGGGCAGAGCGGATGTCACTCATGTTATGTTGTTGGTGTGATCTTACTAGGACACTGCTAGTAAAGTTGCGATTTCACATTGGATCCACGTTTATTATTATATATATATTTTTAAATTAATAAAACCCCAGTTTTTATGCCGGTCGTATCATTTTATTTTGTTGTATTATCCGCCACACCTTAAAGGCCGGTTCGTGAAAAATATTGTCTGATATTAAACCGGTCCGTGGCGCAAAAAAGGTTGGGGACCGCTGCTCTAACAATTACTCCTCTATCTTAAATACCAAGACCAACTAATTAGAGGAATGTTCCGTGGAATCGGTTGCATGTTGGTGGTGACTTCAAACAAAACCTTTTTTTTCCTTGCACACATTACCTTGCAATGGGAAATGAAATCCTTTAACTGTTTACTCTAAATATTTTTATAAAGGAGCTCAAGGGTGACTGTAGGAAGCGTATCAAAACTACAACCATTACTCACTAACAGTGACGATCATAGGATCAGACAGACATGAGAAAGTCTTACTAAAGCCGCTGTTACAGTATATATGTTTATACTTTCCAATACCCTAGCAATACTTCAAAGAAAGGTACGTTCAGCTACTTAGGTTTTCCTGAAGCTCTTTTTGTGTCCATGTGCCATGAAACCCACACAACTGCGTTATGTTATTAAAATCTATCCATAAATTCTTCCTATAAACAGTAGTCCCAGCTCTTATTATTCCTTTTCTTTGACCCTATCCGTTGTTACCCAGATGAGGATGGGTTCCCTTCTGAGTCAGGATCCTCTCAAGGTTTCTTCCTCTTAACATCTTGGGGAGTTTTTCCTTGCCACCGGCTTGCTCAATTGGGATAAATTCACACACTTAAAATCTGTATCCCTTCCTCCCCAAGTCCAAAGACATGCATGGTAGGCTGATTGGCGTGTCCATAGTGTATGAATGGGTGTATGTGGGTTTTGCCCTGCGATGGACTGGCACCCTGTCCAGGGTGTACCCCGCCTTGTGCCCGATGCTTCTTGGGGTAGGCTCCACATTCCCCCACGACCCTGAAAAGAAGTAAGCGGTAGAAGATGGATGGATGGATAGATGGAAAATCTGTAATCCCGTGTTTAAATGTTTCTGTAAAGCTGCTCTGAGACAATGTCCATTGTAAAAAGCGCTATACAAATCAAATCGAATTGAATTGAATTATTATCCCAGAGCTTATATTACAAATAGAATTTATAAAAGCATTCAGACTTTTACTATATAACATTTGACGACACCTGACCTTGAGGTAAATTATTCTGTTACACTTTATATTATTTTTTATGAATGGTACGTTGTGATCTGGAAAATATTCTTGAATCTGGAATAGATATGAGCCAATAACTGGTTCAGTACAATATATAATATGATATACTGCAGCATGTTTCATGTGGCATTTGAGTCAGCCAGGCATCTTCTCTATAAACAGACCCAATGATTCATGACCTTATGACTTCTGTAGCATGCTGTGTTGCCTGCAGGACCACTGTTCCCGTTGCATCTTTTTATTTATTTATTTTTATTTTTTTTACCGGCGTTACTTCCTTAAGGGTCAGGAACAAGTGTACCTCTTTATTGTATTGGCAAGACAATGTACACTTGTGAGTATATTATACAGTTTATAAACAAGCACGTGAGCTCGAATGTATGCAGCATGGCTTTACGTGCAAGGTTTTATCAGCCTGTACTCCTATTACAGCAAGCACTCTCTTTACTGGAGGCGTTCATTTCAAGTTTTCTGCACCTGTCTAAGTCGCAGCTTCAATGCAGTCACTTGAGAGCTCTTATACACACCTGACGGCTCATAAATGAAACTAGTACATCATGGAATAGCCCAGTTACTTGCTTGGATAGATAGATGGGGGAAACATTAAGCAGTTGTCCTGCCATATTGGGTGGAGGACCCAGCTTTTATTTCAGCAAGGCAGCCTTAGCACCATTCTCTAGCATATTCACTGCTGTGACAGTGCTGTGCTCCTGCATTACATTCCAGTCTTCAATGGAAAAGGCACGTGTTCCTCCTCATCTGCCCTTCACTGTTCCTACTGCAGCAACGCAGTGTCAAATCTTGCCACCTTCTTCCCAGTGAGCTCTGTCTGCTTCACTTCCTGGCTGCCTCCTTTCAGTGTCAGAGGAAAGTGATGAGTAGCCAGTAGTATCTTCATATACGGTGGTTAGCACGGGTGCCTCGCACTTCTGAGGTCAGGGGATGGATTCTCGCCTCTGCTGTGCATGTGTGGAGCTTGCATGTTCTCCTCGTGCTTCAAAGGTTTCCTCCAGGTACTCCAGTTTCCTCCCCCATTCCAAAGATATGCATTGTAGGCTGATGGGTATCTCTAAATTATCCGTAATGTGGGTGTGTGTGCGATTGTGCCCTGCAGAGGCTTGGTGCCCTGTCCAGGGTGTCCCCCGAGTCCCCTAAGATAGGCTCCAGACTATATAAATTGACTTTTTATGGAGTTTATGAAATTAGGTACCCTGCATCTGTACGGTCCGTGCTGCTACATGCCAGCGCAAAAAATAGAGCACACATTTTGTTTAGCATCATAGTCAGTCATGGCAAAGGTAGTAGTTACAAGTAAACTTTAGAACATTTTTGGAGGAACCTACCTGGTGGTCCAGAATGAAAGGGAATAGAAAGAAATAATTTCTGTTCTATTATAAAACATGGATTTAAAAAAAAACAAACTATCATGTTCATAAACATTGACGCTGTTATAATGATTTGAAAACCCGATTATCAGAGCATGCCTAATTGTAAGTATGTGCTGTCCTGTTGTGTCTCACTGAACCGCATGTCTGTCTGCATGTTTAGAAACGCTAGAACTGTCACCTTCCTTGTTGGAGGCTGAGGACATTGAGGATCTGTTTTCACTGGCACAGTATTACCAAAGCAAGACACCCCTCTCTCTCCGAAAGGCAAGTTCACCACATTAGCAGAATTATTGACCATAATGTGGAATATTGTGTTGCTGTGAATATATAGATTGAACTACAAAGTGTGTAAATGAGAAGACAAGTCAACTCTAGATAATGTGTAAAGTGCAATTTAACCAAACGCAATATGCGTTTTATTATTGGAATACTTTTTATTTAGTATATTTTAAACAATAAATTGTCAATTATTCTAAATGTATCACTTTTATTGTACATCAAACGCAGAGCAAAAAAAACTACATAGGCACGATTCACAGCAACAATTAGATGTACATTAATCTGTATGTGTAGGAGAACCAGAACCTGTTTGGCAGCAGTCTGGTGGCTCTGAAGGAGGAGGACATGGACCTGAGTCAGGCTCTTTGTCTCCCTGTCTCTGTACCTGAGATCCTGCAGGCCAATCAGCTCCAGTCTGTGAGTAGTTCAGCTCCTGACAGTCAGGTCTATCCTTTATAGAAAGTTCTCTGTACTTACTGCATTCCAGTGCACTTTGTGAGAGATGTTGCTGCAGTAAGCCTCAAATCTCTCTACTCTTGTCAGTCACAGAGTAAGATGAATTAAGAGAGTGTGTGTGTGTGTGTGTGCGCGTGTGTGCGTGTGTGCGCGTGCGTGTGTGTGTGTTTTCAGGAGGGAGTGCGCTTCTTTGTAGTGGACTGTCGGCCAGCAGAGCAGTACAACGCTGGACACTTGTCGACCGCTTTTCATCTGGACTCTGATCTGGTAACATTCTTGCTGCTGTTGTAGATTCTAATTTGTAGTATTTCTAGTTTTCATCCTCCTTTCTTTTCCTGCTTCAGACATCTTTACTTTTTATTCAATTTTTCCATCACTCTACTTTTATTCCTCATGCTGCTGCTTCTTCTTCTTCTTCTCCACCTTCTTCACCTTCTCCTTCACCTTGTTCTTCACCGTTTGATTGTTTCATATTCTTTGCCTTCTTCTCCTCCTCTTCTTCTGTCCTCCTTCTCCTCCTATTCCTTTCTTTTCTCCTTCTCCTTGTCTTTCCTTCTCCTTTTCTTTCCTTCTGTCCTCCTTCTTCGCCTTCTCCTTTTTCTACTCTTCTTCATCGTTCCCACTGTCTCCTTTTCCTCTTCCTACTTCTCCTTCTTATTCTTTTCCCCACCCTCCTCCTTTTTTCCTCTTTTATTACCGAATGTCTCCTTCTCTTCCTCCTCTTCTTCTGCTTCTTCTTCTGCTTCCTCTTCTTCTTCAGATAAGCATTGTAATATTGAATGTGTCATATTCAGTGGTTACCCTGGCTACCTTTAAAAATAAAAAATAAAAAAATAAAATAAATAAAACTATTTTAGGACAGTTGTGTGTTGCTGTACTGTGTGCTTAGGGATATAAGATCACTCAACATGTATATAAAGTATAAAGAAAGACATAAGACTTTATGCTTTACCCCAGCTGCACTGTTTTACTTTTCATCATCGTCCTGCCTTCCTCAGATGTTGCACAATCCGTCCGAATTTGCTCTGTCTGTGAAGTCTCTTCTGGAGACGCAGAAGCAGTCTCTGGAGTCGGGCTCAGTGGCCAGTGGTGAACATCTGTGCTTCATGGGCAGCGGGCGTGAGGAAGAAGACATGTACATGAACATGGTGCTCGCTCACTTCCTGCAGGTCAGTCACAGCAGTGTCTCTTCAGGTTTGGATCAGATCTAAAATAGAAAAGAAAATGCTGTTTTGATGTAAAGCACAGTTAGTGGTAATGCTCCAAAGCTGATTAATTTCCTTTACCAGCATGCCCCGAATTGTTGTGCTCATCTCATACCGTAGCAATTTTGCGGTGATTACATTTTATTTGTTTAGCTGAGAGTTTTGTGCCCCTCGTGCTGCCTTTTAACAGTGATGAGGATTATGATGATCTGTTCAGTGTTGTGCTCATGTCCGGGGGGAATCACAGAAAAAATGTATTGATTTTATTTATTTATTTTTTTCTTTGGTAGAAAAACAAGGAGTATGTCAGCATCGCTAAAGGTGGATTTATGGGTATGTAGATGCAGCATTTTATTTTTATATTAATAATTTTTATCTTTATATATTTAAATTTTTTTTTTTTTTTTTTTTTGTTTTTATTTTTTTTTTTTTTTTTTTTTTTTCTTTTTTTTTTTTTGTTTTTTATTTTTTTTTTTTTTTTTTTTTTTTTTTTTTTTTTTTTTTTTTTTTTTTTTTTTTTTTTTTTTTTTGTTTTTGTTTTTTTTTTTTTTTTTTTTTTTTTTTTTTTTGTATGTTTTTAAAAAAAAAAAAAAAAAAATTAAAAAAAAATTATAAAAATTATAAATAAAAAAAAAAAAATAAAAAAAAAAAAAAAAAAAAAAAAAATTTTAAATTTTTGTTTTTTTATTAATTTTTTAAATAATAAAAATATAAAAAAAAAAAATAAAAAAAAAAAAAAATATTTAAAAGGGGTTGAGGATTTTTTGGGGGGTTTTTTTTTTTTGTGTGTGTTTAGCGCTGAAAAAGCAACTGGCAGACATAATGGAAAGGGCTCATGTGTATGTCCATTGGATAGTCAGCACTTCAGGATCCCATAGCAGCCTCAGCTCAGCAGATGTGAGTTTTGTGTGTGTGTGTGTGTGTGTGTGTGTGTGTGAGAGAGAGAGAGAGGAGATCTGTTTCACTGCAGAGTTGTGCATTTTCAGTTTTGTTCTCATGGACACAATCTGCAGGCTGTTGTCTGCCTGAGTAATTTAATGACCATAAGTGCCCTAAAATCTTTGCATCAATTTCTACTGGGAGACTGCAAAAAAAAAAAAAAATCACAAAACGAGTGCTTTACCGCCATCTTGTGGATCTTAAAATTATGGCAAATTCTTTGCTTTATTTTTCCTCCTCAGCATTGATTGTTGCAGTGGTATTTCCTGTTTAAACGCAATCTGTCTTTCAAACAGGGGGAGCTGAATAGCACCGGAGATGGCAAAGGCGTCAAATCCCTTGTCAACAAAATGACCTTTGCCCTCAAATCCAAGTCAGTTAATGTGAAAGAGAAGGTGATCAGCTTCATTGAAAACACCTCAACTCCAGTGGACAGGTGAGACACTTGACACATCTCAATTAGTTCACTGTTGAACCAGCTCACGTTTATCAGATCGACAGGACAGAGATATGCGATGTAAATCATATACGCTATACAGCCACAAGTATGTGGACACCTGACCATAACACCCATTTGTGTTCCTTCCCCAAACTGTTTCCACGAAGTTAAAAGCATACAATTGTTTAGGATGTCTTTGTATGCTGTCGCATTACAATTTCTGTTCACTAGAACTAAGAGGCTCAAACCTGTGACAATGCTCAGAAACTGTTCTGCTCCTTGAAGACATGGTTTGCCAAGGTTGGAGTAGAAGAACTTGAGTGGCCTGAACAGAGCCCTGACTTCAACCCCACTGAACACTTTTGGGACTGCAGCACAGCCCTCCTCGCCGAGACCACTGCCTGAGTTCACTAATGCTCTTGTGGCTGAATGAGTACAAATCTCCACCGCCACGCTCCGGGACTAAATCTGGAATGGGGTGTTGAACAAGAACATGCGAGTATGATGGTCAGGTGTCCACATACTGTTGGCTATATAGTGTATATAAGTACAGTGCTGTGAAAAAGTATATGCCCCATCCTGATTTCTTCTGTTTTTGGGTATATCTCATACTAAATAGTTTTAGATCTTCAAACGAAATAGAACATAAAACTGAGGCACCCTGAGTAAACACACAATACAGCTTATATTTATTTATTTTATTTATTGGAGCAAAAAAAAAAAGAATTGTCCAACATCTATCACCCATGTGGAAAACTAATTGCCCCCATAAACTTGAAATCTGGTTGTCACCTTTGGTAGCCGAATGCTTCAGATAACTGGAGATCAGTCTTTCACAGCACTGTGGTGGAATTTTGGCCCCCTCTTCTTTGCAGAACTGCTTTAGTTCAGCTACATTTAATGCCCGTTTAAGGTCCTACCGGCATCCCAAATGGTTCAAGTCAGTACTTTGATTAGGTCTCTCCAAAATGTTAATTTAGCTTTTTTTTTTTTGTGTCAATTAAGAGGTGGACTTACTCCTATGCTTTGGATCAGTAGTGTCTTGCTGCACAATCCAGTTGCACTTGTTTCAATTTATGGACTGAACAATGTCATTATTGCTTTCTAGCAACCCAACAGTGTAAATAATAAATCCTTCTCTTCCCTGCTTGTCCCCCCTTTTTTTTTTTTTTTTCTTTTTTTTTTTTTTCCCCCCCTTTTTTTTTTTCTTTTTCTTTTTCCCCCTGCCTCTGTTATTCTACACTAGACTATCTTTCACTCTGCCCTGGCCAGAGAAGGGGATACCTGATCGGTAAGAGCCTGTTCCTGTCTGTCTGCCAGCATGAGTGCCCCCAGTGCCCTCGACATGCCCATGCAGGGAGGCACTGCCCTGCCTTGCCTGACTCACTGCTGAACTGCACTGTAGCAGACTAACACTCGTTCATGCATTATCCAGCAGTCAAATTCTTATCTAGCAGTAGAGTCTTTTCCATGTTTCTTCTCCAGGTCTGTCTTATGGTCATGAACTTTATTCCTCCTTGACTGTGTAGTGCTGATTTAATTACATCTACAGTTCCTCTCCTGTAGTTTGTCTTGCACATCTACCTGGAGGGGGATCTTCACAAGTTTTCTTACACTTTCCTTCTCTCTTATAATCTACATTCCTTGTTTTAATGTAGATTTGGTAAAGGAATACTTTGCTGACAAATCACATTTGGACAATTTCCCCCAAATATTTGGCAACCTGGGCAAACCCTTCACATGTCCATTTCAGTACACACGTAACTGTGCAACAACTTCATCTAAGCCTGACACTCACTGTGTGAGGAAATCAAACTTAACTGCCAGTGATTTAGACATCTTTATGCTTTAGAATTGTCTGTGCTTTAGGCAGACTGACTAACCAGTTTACCAGCATGCTTTGTTAAACTGTCTCCTTACCCAACATGATGTTTGCAGGAAGAAAGCCAATACAAGGTTAAATAGTAAACAAAAACTTTCCAACACCGTTTTTGTGAAATATTAATGACTTCTTAAAGTTAGAGTTTAAGCCAAAAGCAGATTTTGCATGTTTTTATTTGGCTGATTGACAGAATTCCTTAGATTTATGTAGCGCTTTTCTAGACATTCAAAGCGCATTTGCATTGTATAGGGGGGAATCTCTTCACCACTAGCGTGTAGCATCCACCTGGATGATGTGACGGCAGCCATAGTGCACCAGAACACCCACCACAAACCAGCTATTAGTGGAGAAGAGAGTGTGATGTAGTCATTTCAGGGATGGAGATTATAAGGGGGTCATGATAGATAAGGGCCAGTGGGGGAATTTCACCAATACTCCGCGGTTATACCCCCTACTCTTTATGAGAAGTGTCCTGGGATTTTTAATGACCACAGAGAATCAGGACCTCGGTTTAGCGTCTCATCATAAGACTGTGCTGTTTTTACAGTATAGTGTCCCTGTCACTATACTGGAATGTTACACCGCACACAGAACACAGGGTGAGCGCCCACTGCTGGCCTCACTAATACCACTTCCAGCAGCATCCTTCATTTTCCTCAGGAGGTCTCCCATCCAGGGTCTCCCCTGCTTAGCTTCACTGAGAACTGCAGGGTGATATGGCTCCGGCAATCCAGCAGGATTTCCCAGACTGCCACGCACATATACTCCATCAACCAAGCCGTGTTTGGTGTTCGATGCTACTTTACTGTTTTGATGGAACTTTAGTTTTGCACTGGAGCTACGAGGGCGATATACATCTCTCCCATAAATACCTGCCTGACTTTTAATATCATCAAATGAAGGTCTGTACTACCATTTATTAAACTGTATAATATCATTTTTAAATATACCATTATATGTTCTCCTCAAAGACCTTTTAGCTTTTAATACAATTCCACCTTCAGGCGTTATGAGGTGTGAAATGCTACCAGTTTGTGTTAATGCAAGAAGTGATTCAGTTGTTCATGCTGCATTGAGAATGATTTCAATTTGTTCTTCTTTTGTCAAAGGCATACTTAAAGACTATTTAATAAAAAAAAATAAAAAAATATATATATATATAGAAACAAAGTATGAAAAATTTTGGAAGACATTTTGATAGTGTTCATTTCCCTTATGTATGGGGACTTTTGGGACCCCCTGTACTGTGTCTTAAGTCAAAGCTATGCACCATTATTAAGCGTGAGACAGATTACAGGTCGGCTGAAGTGCAAATCTAAAGAAGCTAAAATTAGACACCAAACATTCTGGTTGAGGTAAACTGAAAAACTTTACTTAACAGTCCCAGCTTTGATGCTGTGAAGAACCTTGAGTGAGTGACGTGAAGCTTGCACACATTTCTGTTTAACAGGACGCAAGCTAAAGCATCATCATGTCGATCAATGTGGCTGTGCTAATACTAACACACATCTTGTCTCTGTGTGTGTGTGTGTGTGTGTGTTTATTGCAAAAGGCTCCTACAATGTGTCATTCCGTGTTTTCAGGTGTCCTCCATTGCTGACAGTGTTACTGACCGGATGATGACCAGAGCTGTGGGTGCTCAGATGTTTTAACCCTCTTGGAACTGAGCGAACATTTTTTTACCGTGATCTGTTAAAGCAGAAGTGTTCTGTCGTATCTGTGTCCTGCACGTTTTGGTTATCATCTCGGATATCGCTGCTTCTTTTCTTTTTAACCCGCCTCTTCCAATTAACATTCCTTCTTTCTTCCAATCCTAGATATGGTTTTGTACTGCTGGCGTTTGGAAATGTGCACAACAGTTGAATTTTATTTGTAGCTCCAGGGTATGTGCATGTGTTTTTGTGTGTGCATTTGGTTTGACTCTTTCATACAGCGTTCGGTTTTCGCCACAGGCATGTGAGCAGCAGTGACCGAGTGGGTAAACCCTACAGGGGCGTGAAGCCTGTCTTCAGCATCGGCGACGAGGAGGAATACGACACGGGTGAGCATGGAGAAGGGAGATGTAGACGAAAACATATGTTAAGATATTAGACAGTGTGTCATGATACCTCTGCCCTCTTCATCTTCATGGTCATCCTCAGTCCTCTTTGCCTCTTTTCAGATGAGATTGACAGCTCTTCAATATCAGACGATGACCGCAAAGAGATCGTGAACATACAGACATGGATTAACAAGCCAGATGTGAAGCACCACATCCCGTGTAATGAGGTGAAAGAGACTGGACACATGTTCCCCAGGTGAGACTGTGAGAGTGATGTCATCATCCTGTAACCACTGCTGGGTGGCACAGTGGTTAGTGTTGCTGCCTCACAGCTCCATGGTCTCTAGTTCTTTCCTGAGCCTGGGTTACTGTCTGTGCGGAATTTCACATGTTCTCCCTGTGTCCACGTTTTCCCGTTTGCTCCACCTCCCAAAAACAGACCAGTAGGTGGATTGGTGATTTCTAAATTGTGGTCTTCTGTGGTTGTAGCCCATCCACAGGTTTGATGTTTAGTGCATGCTGAGATGCTTTTTTTACTCACCTCTGGTATTAAATTAATGGATCTTGTATAGTAGCACTATTTGTATTGTTCCCTGCTTGATATATCACTTTGCTTATTTGTAAGTCGCTTTGGATAAAAGCGTCTGCTAAGTGAATAAATGTAAATGTAATGAGTGATTGTATGAATTACAAACGAGTGCCTTGTGATGGACTGGAGTCCCATCCATGGTGTATTCCCGCCTCACGATCAGTGTTCCCGGGATAAGCTCTAGATCCACCACCATTCTCAGCATGATAAAGCACTTAGTCAGTGCGTTTACATGGACCACAGTAATCCGATATTAACCCGATTAAGACGATACTCTGATTGAGAAACTACCATGTAAACAGCAATTTTTAATTACCTTAATCCGATTAAGGTCATACTCGAAATAAACACAAATGGAATTAAGACATGTGGAGTATTCCTGTTTTAGTCGCAGTATTGAAGTGCATTACAGACATGTACACACTTTAATCACATTATTAACGTCATGTGGGAGTTTTCACCGCATTTTGTGACCGGACATGAGATTTTTTCACCGCATTTTGTGACAGTAAACGAGAGAGAACAGCTGCATCCGAAACCGCGTACTTACCTACTATTGGTCTTTAACTGGTGAAATACATGTATCTCGGCTACTATATAGTAGGTAAGTATGTGGTTTGGGACACAGCCCATGGCTTCAAGCAGTTGTCTATTTGCATGTTAAGCATGACAAATAATTAACCGCAACTGAAGCGTTCGTAAAAAAAATTAATAAACACCCACTGCATGTCAATACGTGAAATTCTGGAGGGACATCGGGCGGCGTGGCGTGGGGACATAATGACGTGTGCCGTTAATCGCTCTATGTTCTATAACATGTAAAAAAAGAACATGAGAGGAATACTCTAAAAGCGACTCATGTAAACACCTTAATCGCAATATTGTCTTATTCAGAATAAGGTCAATAATTAGATTACTGCTGTCCATGTAAACGCAGTCAGTGTGAAGAAAAGTAGTTTTAAAATGCAGTCTTGCCACTGATTCAGTGAATCGATCAAGTGCTACCAGATATGAGTCAGATGTCATCACTACTGCTTTCAGTCAGTAAGCACAACCTTTTTTTTCTCTTTCATTAATAAACACAGATGTAATAATGTTTGAGAACTGTAATGGCAGAAGTGTTTACCCCTTTTAACATCTGATAAAATAAAAGCTTGGTTGTTGGATTTTGGGCTCTCCTGTGGTTCAGTCCAAGTCTCCAGTTGGTACCAGCAAAGGTGCCAATAATTTTACACATGGCACTCAGTTGTACGCTTTATTGTTTGATCTTCCGCAGCCACCTGCTGATCACAGCAACACACATGTACTGTCTGAGGGAGATCGCCTCACGGAAAGGATTTGCCTACATCCAGTCCAGACAGGCGTTAAGCTCCGTGGTGAAGATCACCTCGAAAAAGAAGCATCCGGAGCTAATCACGTTCAAGTTTGGCAACAACAATTCTTCAGGAGTGGAAATTATGGCTGTGGAACGGTATTTACACAAACATGGGTCATGTTGAATATTCTATATAGAAGTTGTTCTGGGGTAGAAAATCAACATGCACATCAGGTGTTTTACTCGCCTCTGATGGCGCTTTTCACATTAGTGTGGTACAGTATGATACGATTAATAATCCAAATCTAGAACTATCCATGCTCTGAAAAAGTGCTAAAAAATCTGCTCTTCAGCACCCTCTATTGGTGTAGTCTGGTGTCCTGTTAATGTTGCTGTATTTCAACACTGTATTGTTTCCTGAACTGAAGCCTTAGCTACAGTGTATACTATAGGGGTGTCAAACTCATTTTAGTTCAGGGGCCACATACAGCCTAATTAGATGTCATCATTTCCTATAAATAACAATAACTCCATGTTTTTCCCTTTGTTTTCATGCAAAGAAGTACAAGAACATTAGGAAAATCTTCATATTTAATTAAATATCCTTTTACAAAATATATCATGAACAACCTCGTATTTCTTAAGACAAACGTGCAATTTGCTTCTGATTATCATTTACATAAGTGCATTACAACTGGTCACAATGTTTGTACAAATGCAAAAAACTTCAGGTATTTGGAACTGAAAGATCTAGTATTGCACTTTAAGATTTATGGCATTGCATGAACAATATGATTCGACCAAACCAAACTCTTTTGTAGTGAAGCTGTTGACTAACATTAAATTGCAGTTTTTTAACTATCACCCATTCATCTTCATTTCTCGTTTATGACCGACATTTTAGCTAATGAGGGTGTGGGGATGAGTAGAAAATAGGGTAGGCAACACTGCTGTTCAGTTTGAGTCCCAGGATTGTGCCACATCTTTGACTCTGACTAAAACAGCGCGCCCCTAACGGATCATTTAGGAATAGCATTTTTTCACTTTCAAAATTCGTACCGCGGGCCGGATTGAACCCTCTAGCATGCTTACACCCCTGGCTATAGCATGGCTATGGACTTCTCAGTGATGTGCGAAGTAACAGTAATGGGCCTTTTTGACTTAAACTCCCTGTGACTGCTGCAGAGGTGCCTGTAGTATTTATGATTTTGCTCTTGCGACGATGATGTACTGTAGGAGGCACCTGAAAACCAAAAGCAAATACAATTCATCTGACCGAAACGCTAATTAACTGAAGGGGAAAGGACACCGGACATTTGCTTCTCTACAAAGCTACCATTTTGTGAGCCAATAGAACAAGCCTTACATGGGGTCACAGAATCAAGCTAAAACGTTTCATTTACCAAGAAACACCATTGCGAAAGACCGTGCAAAACAATTTCATGCAGTCGCGATTTCGCAAAATAAGGAGAGAAAAAAAATATATATATCAATAATAAAATCAAAACAGGTTGCATCGCAAATTTAGGGAAAAAAGCAAGAGCAAAAGCAAGCATTTTTGGTTGCAACAACCGCCAAAAAAATAAATAAATCCTGTTTGGACTGGTAGAAAGCAACAAGGCAGCTCTGTGGGGTGTGTGTGTGTGTGTGTGTGGTCAAAAAAAAATTTATATATAAAATTTTTTTTTTATATATATATATATATATATATATATATATATATATATATATATATATATATATATATAAAAATATTTTACATTTACTAATTATTAAGCAGTGGTTACCTCACACTACTTCTTACTGTTGCTTAGTGCACATCTGTATAAAAAAGAGCTGTCTTATGAACAATGTATGGTTATATAAAACCTGTTTTTTAGTCTGTAATGTAAAATAAAGTTTTATAGCAGGGAGATTGTAGTCAGTGGATTTTATGTTCTTTGTCCGAGCAGGACGCGTCACGTTACGCTACATTAAGAGTCAAAACATTGAGTCGTACCCGAGTCACAGACCCTCCACTGAGAGAGATATTTGGATAAGAACGACCGAGAGAGCGAGGGAGGGACATACCCAGGTCAGATAGAAGACGTTTTATAGTGTGCTGGGACACCATCATCATGTGGATTTGGATGTTTTGACTGCATTTTTGTCGGATGTGTTGATGGAGCAGTCTAAAGATGTCTAAAAGATGACAAATGCGTATCCCTTTGTATTCAGGATGTACATTACCTACTACAAAGTGCACACGCATGTGGACAATATTGAGAATTATGTTTGTCATTCTTAATACATTCTGTGCTCTGATCTGCAGGTATTTGATCCCGAATGCTGGGGACGCCACTAAAGCCATCAAGCAGCAGATCATGAAGGTTCTGGATGCTCTGGAGAGCTCGTAGAATCGCTGTTGCTCTGAGGCTTCACTCCGGCTGTATGCAGCGAGACTGCCACGTCTAACACGAGTCAGCACAACTGTGCAGAGGGAAAGGAATAGTCTATCATTCTTTCCTTTCGTTAACTCTCTCTCTCTCTCTCTCTCTCTCTCTCTCTCTCTCTCTCTCTCTCTCTCTCTCTGTGTGTGTGAGAGAACAGTCTCCTGGACAGTACTGACATTCAGTATTGCTGAAAACATCGATGGGAGACCCTCAAGATTTCAACACAAGCTGTCGTTCTGTTTAGCCTTTGGCATTTTCTTCTTGTTCCCAGTCAAGAAAATCTAACCCTTTAGGTGTAAGGTTGGACTTATCGCCTCGGTCTGAATGTCTGTCAAGCCTTAATCCTGTCGGTAAACCGCAGTTTTTTCTAATGCGAAGGACTCCAAGGCAGAGCCTGCGGTGAGATAAAGGACTCGAGCCCTGAAACACTCCGTGTTTTCTTTCGTCTATCATTAATTTCTGGATATTCTCTCCATTCAGTCATTCATCTAGTCACTGCAGTAGACTTTCGACGAGTACGTGCGCATTGATCCGAGCAGTATTTATGCCTGTGAGTTAAGACCGCTGAATCGATGCCGTATTTATATTTGAAACCTGTCGTGGATCCCTAAAGCGATGCACAGGTGATCGTCGTCATCACGCAGTACGTAACACATGCGCTTGATTCAGTTGTTCCCACAGATGTCACTCTCTAATAACTGATCTCGAAAATATAATTCACTCATACATGAGTCATTCCTCACGGTCTGTGCTTGCCGCCTTAAAGCAGAAGTGAAAGTTAAGAGAAGTGGTCTGTGAGTGAGTGATATTTGTAAATACTGTAAAACTGTACCTAATGGTAGGCGTTGGAAAAATGTATTTATGAACAGAGACTGAAGACGCTGATGCCACTAATAAGAACAGCTTTGCTGAGGATAATGTTTTGTAATTAAAGTATTTAACATTAAAGTCATGGTTTGATACGACCAAGATGATGATAAACAAACGATATAGCAGGCCACCGTGACCCTTCATTGTACCTCTTAATCAGCATTTTGAGTATAAACGTGTGGTTTTGTTTATGAACTGAACTATAGGACAGAATTATAGGAAGAAAGAATGAGTTCATGCTGGTAAATTCATTCACCGTTTGCTTTGCAAACAAATCTCAGCTTTTCAGCTTGTACACATTTTCTGTCGAACCTACATTATTATTGTTCTTTGGGAAAATCTCTTGTTTTAATAAATTTACAAGTAGCCTACAAATTTGTGCGCTATTATTTGTAAAACACACCATTTTATTTTGCCACTGTTTTCCTCATGTAAAATCTGTGATCAACAGCAACAACAAAAAGAATCCAATCTCTCAGATAGTGTAATGATATTTTATTGTTTTCGTTTATATTGTATCAAAATAAGCACCTTGCATATTTACAAAATTTATATGTACGTAAAAAAAAAAAACAACAACAACTAAATCTGTACAATGTAGAATAACGCCATTTAAAATACTGGAAAGGTCACATGAGTGACTTGGGTTTGAATGTGTCCAAGTATTAAAACTGATTTGCCAGTATTACATCAAGTAGATTGACAATAAAAAAAAAAAAAAAAAAGACAAATTGTACCATTCAAAACAAAGTATCACCAGGCTGAAACAAAGTGTTACAGCAAACAGATTAATAAAAAGTTTAATACTATTGGAGTAAAGGTTCTTTACAATCCAAAAAGAATCCAAACAAAAAAGCCCCCAAACATTAGTTCTTCTCTGTAGAGAATGAATCCGCTCAAAATAGTACCAACACTTCAGCATTTCTTAAGTGCTGTGTCTCAAGAAATTTTAAATGATAAACCATACACGGCAAAGCACCGCTTACCCTAAAGCTACAGTAGCCTGCATCAAACTAGGGGCTTGAAATGACAAGCAGACCGAAATACACCCAAATAACTCTAGCTGTTAAGTGCATTTAATTGGCATGCTTTTAAGTGAAATCAAACACTTGGTAAAAGCTGTACAAGTTTTGTGTGTGCGGCATGCATTAGTTGCAGTATGTATGAAAGCATGTGTGTGTGTGTGTGTGTGCGTGTACGCGCTCCTCTCACTCTCCCTCCTCCTTGATGCGTTGTTGCTTGTTGCGGCGCGAGTCCAGGTCAAACGAAAAGTCGGTCCAGTCGTCTCGCGGTGGGAAAGAGATGGTCTGGCGCAGGGTGAAGCGCACGGCATCGATCACGCGCTCACCGCGCGCCTCCGTGGAGCCCACACTCACCGAGGACGCCCCGCTGGACGAGCGCAGGATGTGCGCAGGGGGAGAGAACTCCATGCTCTGCCGGTGCTCCATAATCCCCTTCCAGATCACATGCTGGAACTCTGTAGGGATCTTCAACCTGGACAGGTCCTGCGGATGCAGTGACTCATAAGCACACAGGAATACAAACGCACCACGTTTGCACATACACTCGCCATCCACTTTAATAGGAACACTCGTACACCTCGTTTATACGGTTATCCAAACAGCCAAGAATGCGGCAGCAGCGCAATGCATAACATCGTGCAGATACAGGTTGAGTTAATGTTCACATCAAACATCGCGATGGGGAAAAATGTTGTTGGTGCCAGATGGGCCGGTTTGAGTAGTTCAGAACCTGCTGATCTCCTGGGAATTTCGCACACAACAGTCTGTAGAGTTTACACAGACTGGTGCAAAAACAACTCCTGTGAGCAGAAAACAAATAAACACCTTGTTGGTGAGAGAGATCAGAGGAGAATGACCAGACTATTTGAGTTACTATAGAGTTCCTGTAAGCTCAAACTAATCACTCTTTACAGCCGTGGTGAGCAGAAAAGTATCTCAGAGTGCATGAAGCATCAGACCTTGAGGTGGATGAGCAACAACAGCAGACGACCTCAGCCAAAAACAAGAATATGAGGCTATCAAGGGCACAGACTCACTCAAATTGGACCGGTGAAGACTGGAAAAAGACTGTGAATTGTTTCATTTCTAATCTTTAATTTTCCAGTTTGGGCGAGTCTATGCCCACGATAGCCTCGGATTCCTGGATTCTTGGCTGATAGGCGTGGAACCCAATGTGGTCTTCTGCTGTTGTAGCCCATCCACCTCAAGGTTTTGATGTGTGCATGCTGAGATACTTTTCTGCTCACCACGGTTGTAAAGAGTAATGATGTGACTTACTATATACTTCCTGGGAACTTGAACCAGTCTGTCTATTTTCCTCTTACTTCTCTTATCTACAAGGTGCTTCCACCCACAGAAATGTCGCCCACTCAGTGTTTTTTGCTTGCTTGTTTGTTTGTTTTATTTGTTTCCACCATTCTGTGTAAACTCTGAATTGAACTGAAGCTCTTGACCTGATCACCTTTGATTTATGCATTGTGCTGCTGCCACATGATTGACTGACTGGATAACTGAGCAAGTGTACAAGTCTTCCTATTAAGTCTCCAAGCACATTTTTATTCATTTTATATTTCATTCAGTTCAGTCAAGCCTTTTCTCTTTTGGGGATAAACAGAGTTTAAAATGCTATAACTTTACTTGTGGTTGCGATAGAACCATATTTCAGTTCTGTACAGTAGCCTGGTACTCCCAGGCTGTCACATATGTATATGATATTTTACATCTCTTGCGAAACTAAAACGTGCACATCGTTTCCTTGAGCGTGATTTTAAGGCCAGTGTAAAACCTTATGTGTGTACTATATTTATAATCAACATATAAGCAATATATTAAGAGAGATTTTCTTATCAGTGAATTGAGTTCACAAACTTTTCACAGTACAAAAATAATCTTTGTCGTCTTACATTCTGCCTCTTTAAGTTTAGATTAAAAAAACTGAGATCAGGGGAAAAAAATCTGCACTCTTTAAAAAAAAAAAAAGGTTTAGTCAAGCAAGTTAACGTGTTCAATAGTTGTTTTGTTTGTCTGGTAAAACCTCTGCCCTTTCAGTCCTGAACCCTACAGCAAACGCTTTCTCTTCATGAAAAACGTTACAAGTAGAACTCCTTTAGAAAGCTAGAACTAATTTCAGGTTTCGTCTGTAAGTATATTACACGGAATGATGGAATACCAAGACAAGACCAATTAGCTGGGATTTTCTTCTCCAAAAAAAAAAAAAAAGAAAAGAATTAGATATAGAACAGAAATGCAAGTTAGCAGGCAGAGTCTCACCTCCAGGTTGTAGTTCTCAATCTGGTAGATGCTGGTAAGGCCCTGGGCTGTGAAGTAGTCCAGACAGGAAGAGCAGCCCAACCGTAACAGGAAACTGAAATGGTGCAGTGACAAGTGAAAATGATGTCAACTGATTTTTTGTTTTTTTTAAACCATGATGACACTTTTAAACCTGTTTCCCAATCCAGTCCATAACCCTACACGTCTCCATATGTTTCAAAATGTAACTTGCCCTAAACAAAATACTTTTTCATGTACATGATTAAATGTTGTTAGGGGAATTAATGTGATTGCACAGACCAGTCACAGTGTGAAAATAGTTACTGGAGCAGTTTTACTGCACGACTTTAGGAAACGGTGGGAAGGGAAAATGTCATTGGAAAATTACAGTTGAAAGTTTTATTGTGTTCTCAAATATGAGTGCACAGACTGGTCACAGTGTTATTTTACAAGATGCAAATGCAGATCGTGTGACAGGAGGTGTGTGTGTGTGTGTGTGTGTGTAAGACTTGGCACATTTTACAATCTGTATATACACACAATCTGGATTTCTTGATGAGGATGAACGAGCAGAAGATTTGAACTATTTCAATATTTATGCACCACATCAATATAGAAAACGTTATGGTCTTCAAAGTTTTGGTTGATTTTAATGTGTTCATGATCCACTACTAGACTCAAAAGCAATGCTGTAAGCAAAGAAAACACCTCGATAGGTTGTAGTTATACCGGACAGCCCGGTTCTTTCAGTTTCTCACCCACTGCTGAATTACACTCCTCCAGCTACACCAAGACACTTGAGTTTCAGAATTAGGTTGCAATATTAATGTATCCCATGTATTAGTAATAAAGAAATTCTGATTCCGATTTCTTTCAAACAAACAGAGTCAGGAGTGTTAAGAATCGAATAGAATCGCAGCATCTGGACTGGATGTGGAAACACGGTTGTACTGCACTCTTAGAGAAATTGAATAAACATGTACCTGGAGATGCTGCTGTCCACAGGGTACGGTGGCGGGGGTGTGCAGTGAGAGGAGGGCACCATGGGTAACTGCGGCTGCAGGGCATGAGTGGGACTCAGTGAACTCATATCTGTGTTCATGGGAATGTGGGCGTTCATCATGGGGGTCACTGTTGCAAAAAGAAGCCGAGAGAAAGAGTCTGTGAGACGCTTTTATTATCACACCAAATGTGGTGTCTGTGGTGTAGTTGTCAAGGCTGTGACAAAGTGTGTGTTCGATCTGGACGAGGTCTGTAGCCACTGGCGACAGAGGTGAGTTTTAGGTAACAGTGGACAACTGAGCCCAGTTTCCTATATTATGACAAATACTGGCAGGAGCCACAGGGATTAGGGAGAGCTTTGTCCCACAAAGATCCAGTTTACTTGTGAGAGGAAACTGGCTGTCAGAGAGACACTGAGGAACTGAGTGCTGCTCTGAAGCTGTCGTGTACAGACAAGCTCAGGGCCTGAAGCGAACAGGAGCAGGGAGACCTATCCATCAAGATTCTGATATTGATTCTTACAACGGTTACCAACACTAAACCAAAACTAAATGTATGCTAACTGAATGGATACTAATATATGTAATGTAGGTAAGAAATATATGTAAATATATGTAAGAAAGCAAGCTGTCAATTATGGTGTTTTTTGGGCTGAATAGTTTGCTCTAAATATATGCATACCAACATTTTTTAATCTGCCTGTCATTTCCAGTCATTTTGCCTACTAAACCTATGGCTTAAAATGTCCTAATGACTGATATCCTGATATTAAGCCAGTAATGTCTGTCGAAGTGAAATCCTTACTGTCTGTGAGTCCTCCGGCCATGCTGGATGGGGTGAGTGTGTTGCGCTGTTGTGGGTTGATCAGCTGGCTGACCGAGGGCAGTTTGTTCACCTTGCCGTGTGGAGGAGAGGTGGAGCCAAACGGTGGCTGAGGAGGCAGCGGGCTCCTGGAACAGAGAGGAAAAGGAAGAAGAGGACATGGCCTGTCATTCTGAGTAATACACAATTTCCTTCATATTCAGCATTATATTGCCCACGAATGACTCAGGATCGTGGAGCAATATACAGCATAGCAATTGTGTGTGCTATCTGTAAAAATATGTTAAGGTGCACATTGATATAACAATGATTTTCTCATTATTACACCAGATGGAATGTATGGAAAAATGAAAGAGAAGACAGAAGGGGTGTCCTTTATTTTACATCCTTTACTGCTCAACGTTCTTCCGTATTCATACACGTACCTAAATGCATACTGTTAGAATTGAATTGTTATGAATTGTAATTGAATTGAATCCTAATTAGATTTAATATAGGCACAGAGCAGGCTGACTACATTAAAGTTTTTTGCTTGTATTTTCTCATTTGTAGGTTACTTTGGATAAAAACATCTGCTAAATGAATAAATGTAAGTGTAAATGTAAAGTAACAATGTTAAGATCTTAACTTAAAAGTACCAGACTACTATTAGTGCAGACTATTCTGAAAGCATTTTAATTGTGTATCAAGCATTCGGCGAATAGACACTCTTCAATTTTAATGCAGAATGATGGATGTTTGATTTACAGCAGTTGCCTGTTGTCTTCACTGGAACCCCATTTGAGGAAAATAAAAGCAAAAGAAAGAGTGCGATCCCACACGCAGTTGAAAGATGTTTGAGGTTTTTCTTCATGTACTGCCCATTTCAAATCCCCCCCACATTTCAAAGGGATTCAAATCTGGGCTTTGACTAGGCCATTTCAGAACTCTCCATTTCTTGTTTTTGAGCCATTCCTTGGTGGATTTGCTAGTGTGCTTAGGATCATTATCCCGTTGAATGGTCCACTCTCGGTTCAACTTCAACTTTTGGACAGGTTGCCTCACATTATATCTTCAAGCACTTTTTGATATGATGCAGAATTCATAGTTGAATCAAAGAATGCAAGCTGTCCAGTCTGGCAGTGAAGGCAACGAGGCAGTGAAGCAATCCCAAACCATAACATTTCCACCATCGTGCTTCACAGTTGGTATGAGGTGCTTCTTCTGAAAAGCTATCTTTGGTCTGTGCCAAATATTTCTGCTGTTACTGTGGTCAAACAGCGCACGGTGGCTTAGTGGTTAGCACATTCGCCTCACAGGTTCTGGGGTTCGATTCCCGCCATTTGTGTGTAGAGTTTGCATGTTCTCCCTGTGCTGCGGAGGTTTCCTCCTGGTACTCCGCTTTCCTCCCCCAGTCCAAAGACATGCATGGTAGGTTGATTGGCGTGTCTAAATTGTCCATAGTGTATGAATGGGTGTGTGAGTGTGTATGTGATTGTGCCCTGCGATGGACTGGCACCCTGTCCAGGGTGTACCCTGCCTTGTGCCCGATGCCTCCTGGGATAGGCTCCAGGTTCCCCGTGACCCTGAAGAAGGAATAAGCAGTTGAAGATGGATGGATGGATGGATGTGGCCAAACAACTCTATCTTTGATTTGTCTGTCCAGAGAACATTATTCCAAAAGACCTGGTCTTTACCTATATGTTCATTGGCGAATTGTAGTCTTGTAAAGGCTTTTTCCTGGCATGCCTCTCATGCAGGTCAGATTGTAGACACATGCACTTTGACATCAACAGTTACAAGACTTGATGAAATTTTGGGGTTCTTGGTTTTTGCATCAGACGGTCTGCTGTTGGGCTGAATCTGCCGGGACGGCCAGTCCTGGACAAATCGGCAGTCATTTGAAATCTGCACCATTTGTAGATTATTTTCCTTACAGTGGAATGATGTATTTCAAATAATTTGGAAATCTTTTTAAATCCCTTGCCAGACGTAGGTATCCACAACCTTTTTTCTGAAGGTTCTTATATAACTTATATATTATATAACTTATTCTTATATAACTTTTTAGATCTTGGCATGATGATACTACACACCTCAATAGCAAAGGGAACAGCAGACACTAGATATGAGAGGGGTATAAATAAAACTGGTTCCACCTGCACTCCCTAAGCAGGTTCTAATCATTGACACCCAATCCTGAACACCTGATTCTAATTTTATGGATTTGAAGGTGTGATACTTATTTTTTTCCACGTGACTGATGTGTTTTTTGTTCAGTTACGCTGTGAAAATTACAACAAAATGTCAATGTCATGTGTTATTTGATAGAGTATATCAACTTTATTAACAAACACTGTTTCAAAGAGGATCAAATGTTTGTCCAAAATTATTTTCACATAGCCTTCAGGAACGCCTTTGACAAAAGAAGAACATACTGAAATCATTCTCATGGTTGGATCAGGAAGCTGTCACAAGGTTGTGGTGGACTTTAACAGGAAACATGGCGAGCACATCACACACGACATTGTTTCCAACCCTATTAACAAATGGACGTCCACGAACATCCACTGACGAAGACACAACCGACGTGGTGGCCCTGTTTATGGACACTTTTGGGACATCCTGTATATACATGGCACAATAATGAGACTATATCTCCGCATGTGATGTAAACATGAAAAGCTGATAAAGATAGCTGACAGATACTCGCTTGTGCTGTTAAATTAAAGCTGTTTGAATATGAGAGTTTGATTATAGAAAAGGTTAAGACAACTTAAGAAACATTACGAATGCAATTGAACTGATTTTTAGACAGCTTTTGGATCAGTATCTATCATGAGCTATTATATACAACAGTTTAAGTGGATTTTACTTGTATATCCAAATAGTGGGAAAATGTCTCCAGCTTAAGTTTTGCCTAATGGTCATCATCTTAAATCCAAATGATATACCAGAATTATTTATGTATTATTTCTCCCCTTTTCCTTCTGAAGTCTTACAGCATGCTTAAGAATTCACAGTGTGAGTGAGAACATATGACAGGATGCATAGTGGTGCCCCCCCCCCAAGTGCAAAGGCTGCAGAATCGATGCAGTTCTTGAATCGAATTGCATTAAAAAATTAATTGAGATCAATATTTTTGTGCAGCCTGAAAGAATTTCTACCTTTAACTATCTGCCTGTGACTCTGTGACCATTTGTTTAAGGTTTCTGTTCATTCGACTGTGTTTTTAGAAACTTAAGTCTAAAGAATGACCCTGTATGATATATTGTCTGAGGGGGAAAAAGAGACAATAATAAAGGAAAGAAAGGAGATCAGTTTAAAGAAGGAATGGAAAGGCAAATGCAGAGGACATTTATTAAAGAACTACAGACAAAAGTGCAAGAGGCATTAATTATACATCCATCACACACACACACACACACACACACACGAGCAAATGACTTGCGAACTTTATAGCATTTGTTTCTCATTCTCTCTGACTCTGAGACACAAATACATTTCTCTTAAGAAAATGTCCATAGAATCCAGTGAAAACAACAACTGCCCTGCAGTGCATCTTATAAAATATGACCAGCATTTATTAAAGTTATCAATAAAGTCCTTGCCCCAGAAAACCATAGACAACGAAATGAGCCCAGCTCCAAGAATAAAAGAAAGACTGATGCAAAAACAAGCCTGAAACAATATCAAGAACAACATGAGTCCCATAGAAAAACAAAAACAAAACAACAAAACATTAATATGTGCTTGGTTCCTGGTTCAGACAGTCAGGATTATGAGAGAGAGAGAGAGAGAGAGAGAGAGAGATTGGTGAGGTGATTGGCTGAGTGGCTGTTATTATTTTGTGCAATGTAATCTCTGTGCAATTCCAGCAGATATGTCGATCTAGTGCTGAGGCAACAGCCAGCTCAGTTCATACGGACCCTTTAAAACCCCCCCGAAAAACACTGAATATAATGAAAAACGCATAAAAACACGCATAGAAAAATGGACACAACATAAAAAATGAATACGATGCTTTTCATTTCAATTAAATGTACACTCAAATGTGAGTGCAGCATGATCACAATTATACAAATGATAACACAGAGTCTGATCAGTTTGACTGATACACGAGAGCCACTCCAAAGCTGAACACTTTGGAGGGAAAAAAGCATGCAGTTCCAGCAAAACTTCTTTAAGTAATTGCTTAAAAATGTGAAAACATCTTCTGGGGAAAGAAACCAAAATTCCAGCTCGACCATATGGTCTCTCAGGTAGCTACAGGGAAACACATGGAGAGGCAGAGGGAACAAAGTAGAACTGAAGAACAGGGATGTGATGAAAGATCTGGAGGAGGAGGAGGAGGAGAAGGAGGAATGTCTCTCCTGCTTTTAGGAAGCACTGAAACGTCTCTTCTGCTCACCTAAAGGCTCCAGCAGCTCAGAGCGCAGACGGGCCCGAAGAAGACTGTACACACAGAGGGAGAGGAAAGGAGGGAGGACAGAACAGAGAAATATATAACAGCGATAGAGGGATAAAGGGAAATGAAGGATGGTTTGTGTGTCCCAGTGAGCACCATCTGATCATAGGTATATTTAACATTTAGCATCTTTTTTGGACCATGTTAAATCTGACACCTTGTCTACAACCACAATCGTAGTATTTTCAATATTCTTAAAAGACCTTCGCTCTGGCCACATGAATATGTCTTGCTCACTGGGGTACAAAGCAGTAAACAAGCAGAAAGTGATGAAAAACAGGAAGATACAGCTAGTTAAGAAAAGTACTAATTTGAGATTATATATATATATACACACACACACACATATATGTACACACTGCTGCAGCTGTCTGTAATGCAGATGTGTCAGCTTCACTGTTTGCATTACCATGTGTGTTTATGCATTTAGTGCTGCATCAGAAAAGTCGTCTCGAAATCTACAAATCCAGCCATACCCACTGAAATAAGAAGCCTGAAGACAGCAGCTTGATGGCGTTAGAAAAGCACGGACTTGTTAATAAACCATGTGTAAGCACTAAATTACATTATTATGAAAGTGATGTTTGATTATTTTATTTCTTCACTGAAGATTTTGACATTAAATGCTCTTTTTTGCTGTACAGTACCAGCCAATAGGTCAGACAAACATGACTGAACATATGCTCTCCATGATCTTAAAGATGATAGTGAAGTGGATGACTATATGAATGAATTTATATTATATATATATATAAATATAAATATATATATATAAAAAAATTATGGGTGAAAAATTCTTCAGTATTATTCAAAATTCTTTCTGGGCGTGTCTCTCTCTCTGCTACGTGTTTAGGAATTCCCAGAAGAGGGGCAGATTTGACTCAGAGATTGGCAGACTGGGCATGATGTCATCACATGTCAAGAATTAAAAAAAAAAAAAAAGGAGACTGCTGGAGATAATGGGCAAGTCTGAGCCCATCGCTCCATTTGAACATATAAAACATCTTTATGCTAGCTTTGTAAATTGTGTATATAAGCCGTATGCTTGTATGTTTACATATGTCATAATTTTATTAGCTTTATAAAAAAAAATGTGTAGAAAAAAAACTCAGTTAAATATATTGTTTTTGCCATTATTTGCCTTAACACTAACTCTCTGGCAATTTATTTATCTATATTCTTCAATATCCTCACATCAAAACTACAAATCTGGTATCAGGTCGTTTTAATTTATGTTGTGACACTCTTGTGCCTGGTGTTAACTTGGTTCTGATAGATCAAATACAAATATATATGAAAAATATAGCAAAATGGAAATAGTACCACTCAAACTTTTGAGTGGTACTACGTGCAATGGACACTCGCAGCACTAATGATGCCCACTGTGTGGTGCTACTGCACAGCCATGGGAAAGTGCTTCCTAAATACAGGAAAGCAGAAAGACAAATTATAGGAACCACTGAGTCAGATAGCAGGGCATTTTATTCGTTTATTTGGGATGGAGAAAAAAACCCCCAAAGGTTAGACATACATACAGAACAGATGAGAGAAAAGATAAACAATGAGGAAAGGGTGAAAGCATGTAGAAAGAGAAGCAAGTAAAAAAACACTCATAAAAAAAATACAAATAAAAGCACCAGCTAAGTACTATTACCAGCTAAGTGTGGAGTTTGGAGTAATCATTCAACTGAGATAGCAGTCTTTGGGTAGAGGCCAATGTAAGCTTGTTTAAAAAGCTGTCCGACACTTTGTGCTCTGTTCTTTTCCTAAGAGAGGACAGTTGGAAAATAATGGCTTCCTTCACCTACTCATTGTGTCCACAACAGAGAGGATATAAGAAGTCGGAAAAAGGGGCTTAAATTTATTTAATTTTTTCAGCTGTGCCAAAATGGCCCCAAATAATGGCCCTCCCTAGCACAGCTTCTCACTCCACTTAGGGCCAGGATAAGAGGCAAAAAAAAGAAGAAAAGAGCTAAACGGGGAGTGTACAGACGCTACATCATCTTTCAGTTTCTTAATGAAAGAAGCAAACAAAAGCAGTAATTATCACAGGGCGTCGAAGTGCATTATTCAGAGGTATAATTTTCAGCTGTCTCCCTCGCTTTTGTTCATCTCTTTACGCTGTGTTCTGTCTGTAGTTCCAGAACATTTCTGCCAGTGAGAAACTACCGACAAGCCAATTCCTTAAACTTATAGGATGACGAAGTCTGGGTAAACCTGCCTGACTGTCCTGTAACTCTGTTATTCAATCGTGCAGTCGGGCTTTATCGAACCTATCTGTCTGCAAAACACTAACGCAGCACCATGCCAACAAGGTACACCCCCTTTGTTAGACTTAATCAGTCCATAGTCCTTTAGTGCTGGCTTGAGAAGCTTGAAAAACTTTGCACATTTTCTAGAATAAAACCGTCGTCAAATCCAACTCATGCAATCTCATCACAATGCAAACCTCATGCCATCATCAAGCTGTCAGTTTCCCACTCTATGCAAAACTTCCAGGTTCGAAACCTTAAAGCGCAAATAGAGCGTAACCGGGGTGGGTCTGTAGCGCATGCCTGTTCAAACACAGGTCACAGTCAAGTCAGCTGAGAAAGGGATTAAATCCATGCAGCAAAAAACCCCAAAACAAAACAAAAACACAACGTGCTGGTAAACATTCAGCTCAGATTAAAACAACTAAACACTCCAAACAAGCGTCAGGGTGAACCTTGTTGGTACTGTGTGTGTGGCCTGCATGTGTATACCAGCTGCGGTCTCTAAACCCGCAAACAGAGGGTCCCCCAACAGCACCAATATATTCTTATTTCAAATGTTAAGGGCAGGACTGACCCCTTCTTTCACAGCGAGCATGGTCTAGTCTCCCTGTGTGTGAGGTACTCACTGTTTCTGCAGAAGGCTCTGCTGCTGCTGCCTGTACGACTCTATGGTGTGCTGAGGGAGATACTGCATGAGTTCCAGAGACTCTTTGATTTTCACCAAAATCTCATAGATTTCACGGCCTTTAATCTGTTTGACAGAGACGAGAGAGGCGGTTGGTCTCGATGCTTTCTTTCACATTTGCAAATTTCACCTTAACATTTTTAAAAATTGAATTCAGCACAATATCGATACTCACAGGCAAACAAAAAACTTCCTCATCGGTGGACCTCCTCTTCTTGATCGAGGATATCTGAATACTGTGAGTCGGGCGGAAAGCTGCAGGAGACAGAGATAGAGACAAAAAGAGGGAGAGAGAGATGAAGAGATGAAGAGACGCGACACAGAACAGCTAATGCAGAGGTGTAACATGCAGTTGGGTAAGACGGGGACAACGTGCAGTATGCAGCAAGCAATCAAGCAGTAAGCAAGGAATCCCAGTGACCACAGATGTCCATGCATTACTAGCATGTGACCGCTAAATATATAGATCATGTTTGGCACATATTTTGTGTTTCTTACCTAATTTTTCCCTAAAAACATTTTCATTCTAGCCAAAGTCTAGACATTTGGCATAAAGTTATGTAAAACACAGCTATTTTACATCTTTTAATTGCTTTTGTGGTCACTGGGTATGTTATAGTGTCAGAGACAAGCACCATGCAGTGTGTGTGTATGGGTCAGGGTCAAAGAAAATTCTTTTTTTTTTTGCATCTGAAAGCTGTTCATTTTACAGAAGACTATTCATATGCCTAAATAATATCTGATATCATTCCACTCACTTTTTTTTGTTGTCTCTTGTATATTAAAATGCATTCATTCAGATTAATGGTTGGAATGACAATTTGAACATGAAAAGTTTAAGGAAAACACAATAAAGTGAGAATAAATGTACAAATTAACCTCTGTGGCATATTTAAAAAAAATATTATTATTATTATTACTTTTGTTGTTGTTGTTGCTGTTATCATCTTTGACCCATAACCTGGTGTATGTCTTAATCTCTTTAAAAATGAACATTGTGGAGCACTCATAACTTTAGTTTTCAGGTATAAAAATACTCCCCACAGCCACACACAGGCCCATGCAAAGCTCCATAAGGATAGTGAGTGTGTCCACGTTGTATAAGTGTGTATGCATGCAAAGCCCCATCACCAGCCCCCAGCACTACTTACGGCGTTTCGTACCCTCAGAACTTTTTGTGCCGTCACTGACGTGCTGCTTGCGGATGCTGTCCTCATCTGCTTTGCGGTCGCGTCCTGGACATGCGCAGATACGAGCCTCGAAACACCGGCGACCCAAAACCTGACCACTGCAGAGGAACACACACAGACTTTCAGTCTTAATCATGATGCCAGACTCTCCTCGAACTCATCGTGACTCTGTGGAGTCGAAGAGGACAGTATGTGCGTCATGGACCTACTCTCTGGTTTCCAGTGTGACGATGATGAGGATGGGGCGTCTGTTCATTCCACCCACGCAGCTGGAGTTGCACATGAAATTGTAAAGGATGGTTGTGAACTCAGTTCCCACCTGTTGGGCAAAAGCAGCCATGTATATGAATATCATGCAAATGAAGTAGAGAAAAGTAAAGTAAACCCACTTGGATGTTAACTTTTAATTTGCTTTGTTTACTCTGAATCGCTGTAATCATCTCTGTGGATGTCGTGATGTGGGTTGGTGTTTGACCTTACATTTGAATGTCAAGGAGGCCTGAGAAACTAGAAATTTGGCATATTCTCAAACCGCAGAACAGGCAAAACTGTGTGAGGAAAGGAAACCTAAAAACAAGGTGTGTAGTAGGAGAGCCAACAGAGGTGTGTGTGTGTGTGTGTGTGTGTGTGTGTGTGTGTGTGTGTGTGTGTGTGTAGGTGTGTGTGAGAGACTCACCTGCGGGGGTTCGTATGGCACCAGAACACTCTGGCGCCCAGTAATGGAGTCTTCCACATACTGGGCGTGGCTGTTGCCCTCCACTCTGATCAGGTGACTGGGCGGTGCAATTTGGCCTGTACAACAGAGTTGCTAGACTTTTAAAAGCCATTCTGTATTATATTTGAGCATGTTTTTAACATTAACAGGTTCGCTTACCGTCGTTGAATTCTCGGCTGAGCTCATGGTTGGGGCATCGCTTCACCACCTCAGTCACATGCTCAGCTTTTTTGTAGACAGGCATTGCCCGGATGACCGCTCCCTGAGGTGGGCTGGTCAGAACTTTGATCTGAATGGGACATGTTTTAGCGATCTGACAGTACAGCTTCTTGAGGTCTGTGGAATACTGGGAAGGACAGAACAAAAAGGAGAACTGTCAAAAGCCAATCTATTATCTCCTTCACCAAAACCAATGCAATAAAACTTTCAAAAGCAGAGAGGATGTGGCCACAGGCTCAGTAAAGTGAAACACCTGCATTATCGTGGCCGTTTAGCTGAACAACAGTCATAAACCCTTAAACGAGGAGCGGCATCTGGCTACTTCTGCCTCTGGCCTCAAGCACAAGAGGCTCACATTTGAAGCCTGGAATTATAACCACACAGACAATCAGAATAAAAGAAGCTACAATTTGAAACTGTATTGATGTACACCATGTTACCTACAGCACAAAATTTACTCTAATCTAAAGTTGGGTCATCTGTTTCAGCATTTCCGAATAGATCTCCGATGATGACAGCATGATGCTACTTGACAGAGGGCTGTCTCACCAACCACAAAATCATTCTTGCATCACAACATGACTGACTCACCCTAAGTGCCATAGACTAACATTACCACCAAGAGGCTTGGGCTTACTCATACACACTGCATCACCTCAAAACTCTCCCACACACATTCACACAGGTTGCAAAACATCCTGATCAATGATGTAGCAATGAGTAAGAACAAAACAAGCAGACTATATTTTAATGTAGTAGTCTGCAAAAGAACTGTACAGAACCGCACAGAGAGTCTGAGATTAAGGAGAAATTTGGTGCAAGATTTTTCCATCTGCATTAGAATGATCATACGGGGCATTCAGGCACTGCTTTTTATTTTCAGCAGACTGATATGTGTATACACAATTGCGCAGGCCAAGGGTCAGGAACGATTTTGGAGATGGTTTATGTGAAGAAATCCAATGACACAATTTTTCTTGGATGCAAGTCAGTGCAGGAGAACAACATAGCATAAGTCTGATCGAAGTTTAAATCTCTAAATGTGCATTTGAAACCAAATCAAAATGAAGAAGAGGAAAAAAGGCAGAACAGCACTGAAGCCTCAGTCACTACCAGTGTATCATAAATTTGACAGTGCACGCAATAAATTATATCCAGTTTCAGCTCATTGGCTGTGAAGAGAAAGGAGGCATTATTGGCAAGCGTGTCAGTGTCCCTCTCCAGAACTCTTCTAATCCTACAGTGCTCAGGCTCATGGAAAAAAGATTCTGCAATGAAAACATTTCTCTTAAGTTCATTTCTAAAGCAGTGGAAGGAAGGAGGGGTAAAAAAAAAAAAAAAAGAGGGAACATTGCCCCTGGGCTGATTAGAGGAACAATGGGACATTAAATTCCATTTCTATTAACTTTTTATTTGAGGTGTTCTAGTGAGAGGAGCCCATCCCAACACCTGCCTATTATCTCTTTGAGTGTTACACAAGCTTGGCAAGGACATGCGATGCCACACACACACACACACACACACACATTTTTTCACATTTTCCCTGCAATTTCCTGTCGCTAAATGAAACACAAAAAATTGGAAAACAAAGTTTTGATATTCACCATGTGTCGACCGCACCACGAAGATTGTTTATACGTATCGTAAAGCCTGGTGTTTTGGTTTTCAGAAACAGTAAATGTTACTGCAATTCAAAAAAAAAAACCACAAAAACCCCCCCAAAAAAAACAACCAAGAACTGCAGAAACAAACAAACAAACAAAAAAATCTAACTAAAATAATCTTGAATATGTCATTTCACAGCAAAGATGCCCTTCTGCCAAAACAAAGCAAAACAAATGTAAAAAACAAGCGTGACTTTCTCCCTTCATACAACCACCCATCCCTACTCACATAGCGCCCCCCACACACACGTGTATGCACACTGCATCAGTAGGAACACCAATCCCAGCCCTGAAGCAACACATTTTAAACATTAAAATATGTGTGGTGGCTGCTGTGTTTGCTCACGGCCAGACATGTGCTGCTGCTGAGAGAGCTCACACACACACACACACACAGGGTGGAGCTGTACAGTGATCTGATTGATAGGAGTCGGTGGCTTTTTCACAGGGAGGGGCGTTTTGATGCTAACATGCAATTATCTCCCATTCATTGGCCACAATGTGAGTTACACAGCTTGGGAATGTAATGCATACAAAAGATGCAAGAATAACTCTTTGAACGGGAGTTAAGGATTTGTTCAAATGACACGGCCTACAAAAGGCAGAGCTCAATAGCGGACTCGGCTAAACTGCTGGTTTGACACAACAAGAGGACAACACATGCTCGGTGTGTGGCATTTCTTTCAAAGCTGCCAGCAAACACCTGGTGCTTCACGTTAACAAGACTCAGGATCTGCTCTCCTCTATTTATTAATACATCCTTGGAAATTGAAAATCAAAGGATAAAAAAACTGTCTAACTGGCCTAAACATTAATCCTTTTCACATAGGGCACATCTAGGCAGTGATCATTGAAGCTCAAAGTTTCTACACGGAGACTCTACAGATCAAAACGTACATATGCAGAAACACTGCGGCACACACGCTTAAACCCCCTGCGTGTCAGGGCAGGTCTGCAGCTGCAGTGTTGGTGTTGAAGTGAAGAAGAGCTGCGGGTTCAGGCAGGATGGGGCGGCTAGGCCCGAAGCCCTGGCGCCTTCAGTCTTGTCCCCCCTCATAGCAGACATGTACCATCATGCCCCAGGCCACTTGCAAAACCGGCTTCATTGGACAAAAATGCAGAGTTTTCCCCCTTCCCCACATACACACACACACACACACACACACACACACACACACACACACACAGCAGGAAGGAAAAAAGACGGGGGAAAACACCTGCTTGGTGTGATGGTGATAAAACAGACAGGGGGAAAAACATGCTTGAAAATCAAGGATATGGGAGAAATATACATAAGGAGGAAATCGTATGCAAATTTAATTGATTGTGAATTAAACAAATGGGCCTACTAAAGCTACGCTTAATCCTTATAGATTCTCTAAGTACTTTATATTGTTCTTTCATCACCTGTTTTGCACCGGATGACATTTACATGTTTCATTTAGACTTTTCATTTGGACTTTTCGAAATGTCAAAGTGAAAACGATGCAAGCTACACCATAGGGAGACGTCACACATGGTGCTAAACATACATATATGATGATATACAGACAGGACAGTTAGTGTGTATATAAAGTGTGTACATGCAAAAGTAAAGTGACACACTCCCTATATTGTGGGATGCCTAAGTGTTATCCAACAGTAGATCAGCCAATCAGTCGCATGTGCACGGTAGCACCTACTTACACTTGGGTGTGAGCGACTTTGTTTACATTTTCAGAAAGAAAGCAAAAATAAGTCCGCTTTCACTTTTCACTAGAAAATGGATACAGCCGAAGACGGAGACATTCGTTATACTCAACACTCCAGGACATTTTATCGCCTGTAGAAACAAACAGTGGGTCAGTTGTGTTCTTGGCTTGAATATCCTATGCGATTTGGTAGATGATGTTTTCTTCACACTTATACCTTCCTTAGAGATGCAAACAGAAGCCAGTGCTTTCTGTCAATACTTAATACCCTTATATTCAATGATATGCTTTGGAAATGCGATCTTTCCCTGAGAAATGTGACAGCTTCGTGTAATTATGCCGGATTTCCCCAGTTTCCTTGAATGGTCGTCCTGAGCACTGCCAAATTCCTTCCACTTTCAAACTCCCTTTCATGTCCTTTCTAGAGCTTTTCTTCTGCGTCCGTGTGATCATTCAATGACATACAAAAACACATGGCACAAAGGCTGGGTTTTAGCTCCATAAAGGGTCAGGTATTTAAGAAGCTAGTGTCAGCTGCAGACGAGAAGGTACGAGTTTTGGTGTGAGGAGATTGAGATCATGACTATGTGATCTAAAACAAGCATGGCTGCCAACAAGCTTTGACAGCTTTTCATTGACTTCATTGATACAGGAATTGTTGCCCTTTTCTTTTTTAGGTGCTGTAGCATACATAAAATCTCTCACTGTACAGAAATTGCTTCTGGTACAGTGTGCTTCTCAAAAACGTACATGGAAATAAGTTCCTTCGTAAAAAAAAACACACAAAAAAAAAACAAGCACTCCCTCCTCTTCTTTCTTTTTTTTCAGTAGGTATTAGAACTTCATGCTGTGGAGTCGGACGAGTCCTGACAGGCTCTTTGACACAAACAAGCCTTGGCTCCATCTCACGAAGCATGGGACGGGCCTGCAGATGTTCCAGGACAAGCTGAATCTTGTCACCTTTCGCTGGAACACTCGCTTCTTTGAGAGCTTTTCCACTACCCCCCCTCCCCCCGCCCCTCCTCTACCTTTTCCCCTGGCGCAGTATGACATGAAGTCAGAGAACTTAATTCATGGAGTAGGGTGCAGTGATTGGCCCTAGAGCACGATAGGGTTCAGAAAGGAGGCACACACTATTTACACAAGTATTATAAATCCATTCCCCTAATCCCCTTTCCTCTGGCTGAGACTATCTAGGATGTGCCTGTAGAGGGGTCCAATGGGCTCATGGCATGCTAGTGTTCGTGGCAGATGCGCTAAAGTGCAAACAAGGCTCATGGTTTGTCACACAAAAGCACTGGTGAGAAGTTGACAGTCGATTTCTAATGAAAGGCTCCATGTCCAAATCAAACAAATCATACATCAACACCTTAAAACAATAATTTTTTGAGTCTAACTCAAAGTGAGACTAATCAGTGGAGTCATCTTACAAAAGACACACACACACACACACACACACACACACACACACACACACACACACACACACACACACACACAAACACACACACACAAAAACAGGATTGCAAAAGCATTCCTGTAAGTGAGGTAGGTTGGATTCAATACCAGGAAATGCATGCGTGTGTTTTTGTGTGCCACCGAAGCCTTACTTAGGAAGACGTATCTGGGATAAAGGTGTGTCTGCAAGAAGCAGGATTTATCTAGAAATCTGAGCCTTTTTATTTCGAAAGGTTGAAGCCCTAAAAGCTGAAAAATATATTAGATGGTGTATATTAAAATTTTACAATTGAAATTGTATCACTGATATAAACCCCTCTGTCTCTCTTTAGATAAAGGTTAAAAACTAAAGTGTGACTGTATATCTTGCCTACAACCCAGAAACAGTGGGCCACAACTGTCAGTGCTTGTGCATCATAAGCAATCCTCACCACTATTACTGTACACTGGACAGGTAATTGGGGTGCTGAGAGATAGGATGAGCCTTAAACAAGACAAAGGCGTGTGTTTTTCTCACACCCAAAAGCTTTCCACTGAACACTGATGTCAGGTACCTGCTGTTTTTTGGTGGAGTATGACACGAGCGAGGATGACATGGGCTGTTGTGGGAATCGGGTATATGTCACTATCCCACACAGCTCTGCAGCCAATGAGCATGAAGTGACTGTTTGAGAAAAGTTCCTTCCCTCCACTTGTTTACTCAGAGGCATAAGGCATTAGCTTTTATCATTGGTGTAACGGAAACACAGGTTTTTCCAGCCTATCTTGTGCCAAATGGCACATCGTTCATGATGCTTGAAATCAATTCCCATAGAATCAGAAACTTGTTTTCTGAATTAACCCCTACGACTAAACGGCTGGGAATTCTAGACCTGCATTAGGTTAGAAGAGCTAGCCAAAACAAACTGTTCTTTTCACACTGCCAATACACTAGCCTTATTCTTTAGATAATCTCATAGTAGAGGGTAAAGGTTAGCTACAGAACAAGTTTTCGATCGCCACCTACCGGTGACATCGGATTTAAAGTTAACGACTGTCCGCTGGGGTGCGCTATCCCTTGAGATGACCGCCTTGTGTCCCATTTGGTTGGCGGTACTTTGCAAAGTGACAGCCAATGTTTTTTCTGCCTACATGGGACAGCCCCTGTGAACCACTAGAACTTGACTAGCTGGTTCTGTCAGTTGTCAGTTGAAGTGGCACAAATCTGAGCCAAACAAACATGACACTGACATTTAAGTAGCTACTGTAATATTCAATGATGCATATTATTGCCGCCATGCAGCGATAACGTAGCAATCACCTCTAAAAACTAGCACCTGGTGCTAACCAACCAGCAGGAGGCAGTTGTGAGCATTGTACATTTCGCCAAAGAAGTACTGAAGTACATTTAACTGCTAACCAATATAGCCCATGGTGACCTAGTGGATTCATCCATCCATCCATCCATCCATCCATCCATCCATCCATCCACCATCCATCATCCATAAAATACATTTAATAATAATAATAATAATAATAATAATAATAATTAAGCATTTATGAACACTGAAGAATACTGTGGAACACGTTACATGTAAATGTAAACAGAATCAAAATGTTTTGTGAGGTCTACATAGACAACTGTGTCATAGTTAGTATATCACAACGAGAAAAGTGTATTAAATCAACTGTTAATTTCTAGTCTATTTTATGGTATCCTTCCATGACTCCATAAACTACTCTTCCTTCACTGACACTGATTAATTTTATTGGATCAAATATGAGGGAGTCAAATGAAAAGCTTAAAGTGTGACTTAAATTAGAATTGCATAAACCTTTTTTATTAGAATTGCATAAACTTTTAAAATTAGAATTGCATAAACTTTTTTAATTATAATTGTATACATTTTTTTATTAGAATTCCATAATTTTTTTTATTAGAATTGCATATTTTTTTATTAGAATTGCATACACTTTTTTTTTTATTAGAATTGCATAAACTTTTTTATTAGAATTGCAAAAACTTTATTTATTTATTTATTAGAATTGCAGAAACTTTTTCATCTGGACGAATCCAGATGCTCGTAAAGTGCTGGAACACTTTTTGAACAAAATAGAGATTGTGTAAAAAAAAAAAGAAAAAAAAAAAAGAAATGTTTTGTGACACTTATTTGCAGGTTTTCATTGAAAAATATTTTCATTTGATTCACACTTGTATTTTGGTAAACTAAGTCACCTGTACCTTGGAGTCCTCATAACCAGTAACACCATGCTTATAATTATATATTTAAATGGTCCTAGGAAGAATTTGAGTCACTCCCACAGATTTGTACTGCATGGCAGAACCATCCAAGTCAGAGTTAGCACTAAGATTTAGTGTGGGAGAACACACCTCTTGGAAAGAGCAGGCCAGTTAAACCTCAAGGGCTTTTTTCTTCTGACAGGTGCAGTTTTGTAATTAAGACTTTCATACAGATCACAGAAGAGCCTAGAGCTGAGATCAGTCAAAGACTTCACACTACTCCAAGAGAAATAATCTTCCTTCTAGGAGCAAATGAGAGGCCGAACCCGGGGCTTTTATCTGCAGTGAATGAATGCATCATTTTAGATAGGAACAGATATATATATTTTTTGGAAAAGTACATTTTTTTCCATACAGAAACCAGACTCTGAGGAACTCTGAAGCATGTCATAATCAGACTGTATGAGCTCTTGGGAGTGGTAATGACTGGAGGGCACCATGTTGTAATTTCTGCAGCAGAGAGCTTCTGTTGTACCCTTTAATGTAGACATTTTTTTTTCCCTTACAAGAAATTAGGATATTTGCCATGGAAAAATGGGGATAGTATTACAGTGCTTATCTCTGAGTTAATCAATGCTATTTAGCAAGAAAAGTAGAGGCTCTGTCACGAGTTTTCCATTTCATTCATATTACATTAAAATGTCTGCTATTTTTTTTACTTCGTGAACTAATAAAGCACGCATTCGGATTTCTGCAATGCTGCTTCGTGACAATGTCCATTGTTGAACGCACTATATAAATACAATTGAATCGAATTGAATAAAATGAGTTCATGTGTCTTACCGTCCATGTGGCTGACTTGGCTGTGCTGGACTGCTGGAAGGACACGTCAAAGGTGTGAGGGCCAGCGTAATCTGTGTTCGAGGGGATGGCGGGTGATGGAGACAGAGCCTCGAAGGTTGAACTAGGCTGGGCGTAGGGCGATGGTGCTGTCACGTTGTTCTGAGTGTGCTCGTTGTTGTAGGGGCTGGTGGAGGTGGAGCCACCATTTTGATCCATGCCATTGAAGGGCCCCAGTGAAGTGTACTGAGGCTGGAGGAAAAAAAATGGAAAACGAAAGTCTGAACATTCAAAAAAAAAAAAAGCATTAAAAATGTAGCTGTGCTATGCCTTCAATAAAGTGAAACAGTATGTTATTAGAAGTGTTATAAGAAAAAAAATGGATTTTTTTTTTTTTACAATTAGCTTTGATGTTGGAACATGTGATGATGCGCGTAGTGAAATGCAGCCTGCATGGTGGTCAGATAGAAATATTATCCAAGACGTTCTCTTTTTATGTCGTATTTTCTTACTTCTGTAAATTATTGTGTACTTTTAATATCAAAAACAAAACCAGAACCAAAAATACAAACAGAATGCATAATCAGATTTGTTGTACATAATGCAACTCCATCCTTAGATAAGCAAACAATGCGCTATAGTATGTATGTAGCATGTTGACATAGCTGATTCAGCAGTACTACAGGCATCATAGACAAGAGAAATACACCAGGCTGCAAATTGCTTTCTGTGGTCCCCTACGTGTCTTGAACCTAAATTTCCATACAGGTTTAAAGGCAAGAACAAATAAACAAGAAAACACTTTTTAATTGTCCCTGCAACACTTACACCCTACCACAGGCAGATAACAACTCCAAATAGGACCAAAGTCATCAAAAACCACTGTTGAAGACATCTAGTTACTCAAAACCTAATGTTAATGCCCAGTGTGAATAATAAACCAAATAGTGGCCCAATCTAGGACTCCTACACTGATGTGAATGGAGATTAATCAGAGATGTGAATGGAGACTAATTGCAGGTCTGAATGGAGAGTAACTGTATTGTAAATAATATGGCACCAATTAAACCAAGGGGCAACCAGAGGACGGATGCTACACTGCTCCGTCTGCATTGTTTGAGAAGAGGAATTAAAATGGCTGTCAACTGAGAAGAAAGAAAATGTCCTGAAACTCAGCCAGCCTTTTCCTGCCCCAGTCCTCTGGTAGCCTAGTCAATTCCTTTCCCTTTATACATACCACATTCCTTTCTGAAGAAGCATGGTTGGGTGGCTATTCAAGCTGTCATTAATCTCTACTAGAGTATGTGCTTATTTCAGGACAGAGTCAGCTGTCCAAGCCATCTCACACACACACACACACACACACAACACACACTGACCTACCAGATGCTGCTAGTAGCTCAGGTGATTAGTGAGTTCACATTTATTCAAAAATAATACATTGAAAATCCGTGTCTACTTTTATTTCTTTTTCCAACACAGTTCATTCACATAAAACTAAGTACACCTGAAAGAGGGTTACGCCTCTGACCTCAGCATACCTGCACCTGAGCGGAGTGATGCATTTCACCTGTGCAGATAGGGGTCAGTGTATGTGTGTACCATGAAACTTTTCAGACCTGTAGAACCAATGAGACCCATGTTTTAAAGACACTGTCTGTGAGAACAATACACCAGCTCAACAGGTGTAGAAAAAAATGGTGCAATAGTAGAACACACACAAACTCACTGCCTTGAGCCTCCAAAACACTACAGATCTCAGACATGCACTTCCACAATGGAGCACTTACAACATAATGGAGTCCTCTAAAGACGGAGGACATTAGCTAGACATGCTGTGTGTCTGATCTCTTCATGCAGTTGTGGGAGAATGTCACAGCTGGATTAGACTTGGATTAAAAAAATGGACAATGATCAGGTCAATCTGCTGTGGATTGGGAAGGCCCTTACTGAAATTTCCAAACAAGATGTAACAAAGTGATAAAAAAGTATCATTGGTGATTTTTAAACAGCAGTAAACTGAAATTATGCTCATGAATCTACATTTCAGGCTATAAACCTGATGCAGTCACATATGACTAAAACCTCTGTGTAATAAAAACAAGTAACATTGGGAGAACCAGCTTAAGCATACAATGAGGGTGGACATTTCCCGTATACCTTGAGTCACTCTGACATTTACATTTATTCATTTAGCAGACGCTTTTATCCAAAGTGACTTACAAATGAAGAATGAACTCATGGGCTCTGGGCTTTTGACGTAAAAATACAGGTGCATGAAACCAAAACAACACTAAATAGAGAGAGAAATGCTATGGTTTTACAGAGGTGTGTAAAAAGAAAATAAATCCAACAAATCCATGATGAACACACTTGAACGGAAATGTTCATGCATATGTATATGCAGTGTGATTTAATGCAAGATCCGGATTGGAGTTTCCTCAAAATATTAATCAGTGGTGTGATTATTTCGGACCTGAATACCCAACACTGAGAAGATTAAACCCCACACGACAGCTCAATAAATAGTTTGAGTGCATGCAGTCTAAGCAATTGTCATTAGAGAAAGACTTTGCGGCAGAGTACAAGAGATAACACTGCCTTCCTTGTTCTCTTTAATCGGGTATACCCATAATACAACAGCCATCTAACAACTACTTTAACTGCTCTTAAAAATACCACTCTGTTTATAGCCTCCTCAGCGTGAAGGCCCTTGGGATATCAGAACGCTAAGGAGAGGAGCTGTAAATCAGACACCCATGATGGGTCTGGCAGCCTTTAATAACACTGGTGCACAAGCCACATTTCTTTCACTGTGGACAGATGCTGGGGTAGGCACATCAATCCAATGCAAAAGAGAAAAATAACTGACCTTCGGAATGATAGCTTCACAATGCCAGCCTTGGAATCTCATTAATGCGACAGCACATTGCAAAGATTTTTGAAATGCAAACAGCCCCTTAGTTAAAAGGTCACAATCAATTTCATGCCAATTGCATAAGCTTTGATTTGGCGTAACTACTGGGATGAATTAATTACTGAAATGCTTTTGCTGATAAAAATCTCAAATAGTGGATTTTGGCTCATGTTCTTAAACAACAAAAGGAAAAAAAAATCTGTCATGCCTCATTTACCACAGAGAATGGTATCAAATATTGACATTAACCCCACTCTGAGATTTTCAAAGCCCAAAACTATGCACAGTTATGAGGACTCTTCCTTATTTTTACGTTCGTCTGATTACTTTGTATAAAATAATCCTGTTAAATGTGTTGATTTTACCCGATATATAGTTATAATTTATATGATATATAAGCATATATATAATTATACAAAATCTATTTAAAAAACAAACAAAAAACAGGCACCTTTTAACTTTAATTGTTAAAAGGTGCCTGAGACCCTTTTAACAATTTTAGCAAAGCCTGATAAAATGCTCTTAACTCGCATATAGTGATTACATAGCTGAGTGTAGCACTTTATGGCTGGTTCCATTTGATCTATTACGACCTTATACCACACAACATACACTTGAACACATGAGCACTTTAATTTTTTTTTATTTGTAAGTTGCTTTGGATAAAAGCTAAATGAATAAATGGAAATGGAAATTCCACATAACATGCTTAAAAAAACGAAATCTAATCAGACTATCAATCCTTATGTTTCTCTCTTAATAACTATCACTAAAAGTTAACTAGTTGTAACCACAAGCAATAAATCCCATCAAGTCCAGATTTGGATAAGGTGATAGATAGGGTCCCTTGTTTTCCAGATCTTTGAGACATTCTATGTTCTAGCGAAGAGACACGAGTTGGGGTTGACCTGGCCCGGGGGGTAAAATATCTGCTAACCTGATGAGTGCTCCAGTGACCTGGGCAGTGTGTAGGTGCTGACAATCTAAGACATTCTTGAGTGACCTACAGGGGGAGAGTCCATTAAGCGCTAAATTGAGGAGCGGTGGAGGGGTTAGGGGGGTTGAGAAGGGTGTCGTTCCCTAGCTTCATGCCCACTGGGCTAGGCAGAGCAAGCGATTGTATCTGTATCAAAACACTGTTAAAACAATTAAGCCTTTCACGCCCGACACCCCTTCTCTGGGACCCTATGGACACATTCTTTGAGGAGACTCTACCAAGCGTTGCATAAACTGAGGGTCTTTAACTAGATACCTTCCCCCCTCCTTGTGATGAGAGAAACATGGACATCACTCAAAGACCGGCTAACATACGTGAAACCTAAAGCTACCCCTAACATGACTGATATACTCCTAGTACATGCAATATATGTTTTGGCATCTTTATGTAACTGGAATAGCAAACTCACAGGCAGCGTTTGAGTGAACAAGCATTTCTTCTATCTACCATCTACCTCTATGTCTCCTCTTACAACCTTTTACACGGGTGATTCTGGAGCCCTAACCCCTACCATCATTACAGACAGAGAGAGGAGATGAGAGGGAAAGAGCATTAATCAAAGCTGTGTGAACTGTGGATTGGTCACCTGAGCTTGGCTTTTAAAAAATCATAGGTAGTTTGGAGGATTGGACTGTGTTTCTAACAGCACTCAGGTCAGACACTGGGCTAACGGTGTTTTGTTGACAATAGCTTTACACCAAAGATTGGTGACTGATGTCGGCAGTCTCAACTACCACCTGCCAATAAAGAATGGAGGGGATTTTGGAGAACAAACACACAAATCCACACACCGTCTTGAACAGCAAGGGGGGGAGTTCAAAAGCGACTCGAACCCAAATCCTGTCTCCTAAAACATTGAACAAGATATGTCTGGCATAATTTTATATGTAGAATTTGTCATTGTGATTTAAAAACTCGCCTGGATAAATAAAGTGAAATACATAGCGGAAAGGGGAAATGAAACGCAAAAACAATCGCTCTACATGCAAGCATTTCAAATATTATTTGAGTTATTTTGGATGTAAAAATAATGTGTAAAATTATTTGAACAACAAAAAAAAGTTAAAATATTTACTAAACTAAGTGTTGAGCTCAAATATCTCTCTGAAACCTTCGATTAAATTTTTGTTTATTCCCGAAAAAAAACAACCCACTAAACAATCAAAGCTGCAAATTGACTGTCAGAAGATAAATTAAAATTAAAAAAACGTTAAAATGTGTGATAATTATCAGTTTAATATCACTTTCAAATTAGTTTACAATTTATAAAAAACAATTTTCTAATAATAAAATTCACATTGATTAAAAAAAAAAAAAAAATCATGTCATGCCAGTCATGTTTCTAGTTGTTTTTAGACCCTTTAGGATGTTCCTTTGGTAGACTCATCTGGTAATTTGATCCTATGAAAGTTAATTACTGTAAATGAAAATATAGTGACTTAAGATTAGGTAGAATGGGCATACACTAAAATAAGAATTGCAAAAATAAATGCTGCTAAATTGTTGTGGCTGAAAACACGGCGACACAAAACCACACACTTGTTTTTCTACTTGTTTCAGCTACTGCTCTGAACCGTAAGTTTAAGATGAATACACTAGCTGTCTGTACTGAAGCTTTGCCAATCTATAGCACAATTGTTCTAGGAAAATACGCTCAGCAGTCTTAAGCAAGCTCGCATTATTTGTGGAATGCCTCTACTTAAATGCAAGAGCAACAAGCCAACAAACAACAGTTAAACAAACATAGTTGTGTTTCCCTCCAATGGAAACAACACAAACAAGGAACAACAGCCGACTGTTTGAGAAATGAAAACCTCATAACACACATCAAAAGCATTTAGTAAGCACCAAAGTACGCGTATAAAAAAAAAATTTAAATGAAAGTTTCCATATAACCTGGCCACATTTTTTTCTGACACCAAATTTGAAGCAACGAGCAACTACATGAGAACCCGGTTCAAATGATTAACTAATAAAATTAGTGCAGTGTTTATAGTTAAGAGATACTGGGTCCAATTTTGCCAACCGCTCCATGGGATCCTGCCTGAGAACCCATAGGGACGATTTGGAACCTCCATTCATAGACGTGTACTGATAGGGGCCTTACCTCACTGTAGGATGCTGGATTGTTGGTCTCCAGGTACAACATGTTGGCGCTGAGATTGAGCAATGCAGCTGCTGTTTGCTCCACAGGCTCCAGGATTCTTACCCCTTATTCTTTATCTATTTCCCCCTAAAACAGTGGTAATGAGGACTACAGATGGGAATTGGACAGGCTTAGAATCTCTATAGGAATTCTACAGGATTACCATATATACCTGGGACACCAGAGGGGAGGGCCTGAGGAGCTACCTGTCCACACCCTTTTTTTGGGAAGGTGCTACCTGTCTTCAAGCCAACCCTTAAGTACAATTCTGCAATGTTCTTCAAAATATAGGAGACGTTGCTTTTGGGCTTCTTGTGATCTCGGTTCTTCTAAAGACCATCTTGCTTTGCACCAAATGGAACATTTTGAGTAATGATCACCTAGACAATTAGGACAGATAATCTCGAGATTGCATAAAACTTGGACATAGATTTGTTTGTTCCCTGGTAAAAAAATAAATAAATAAATAATAATAAAAAATATTTTAAAATCCAAAACCAATGATAAAAAGAACTTAAAATTTCTCAAGTCGTGGATTTAAATATGTGGATAGTACAGGAAGCCGCCACTGCTGCTGCAGTCTCCAACTTCTCTAAATAGTCATTTAAATTTGTCCAGTGAGGCGACATAAAATTAGAATCATTTGAATAATTTTCAAATGACAGTATAAACTTGAGTGAAACATGAACAAATTAATGAAGGTTTAACCTAATAAATACATCAGCATTTTGAAACACAGACCACAGAGACATGCACATCTCAAGGACGCTATCTTTTTTTAATCGTTAGCCAGCCTTAGAACATAGAATTCAGTTCACCTTGTAGGCTCGGACCACCTCGAGCATTTTCAGCCATTATCTGCATGTGAATGGATGCCCTCCCACCCCAACATGCCCCTAGCACTGCCTCTATTAGTGTCACAAAGGACTGGCAGTAGACTGCTTGTATCGATCAAAGATGACTGGTGTAGATGTGTTTTGAACACATAAATGTTGGTTCAGGCCAGGGGACCTGACTCTCTCTTTTGTAACCAAATTAACATGCCAAAAGGACTGTGGTGAACAAATCCAAGAGAAAAATGAGAGAGAGGGAAAGAGAAAGAGACTGGGAGAAAGATCAAAACAGAGACAGTCAGTCAGTCCAGTCTGATCATTATGAAATCAGATTATAAGATAATTATGAAATCAGATTTTTGTAGGTTTAGCTGTTATCCTTGGACTTTCTATTTATTTCTGAATCAATCGTTGGAAAGATTGTTGGAAAGAAAGTCAATCAGCATAAAATGTCTGCTTTCTAGTACAACCTAATAACATGCTAATTTAATTGAAATAAAAATAAAAACTTCATCATAAGACTAAGTAAATTGTTTCATTATTAAATTTGCAATATTAGATCATATACTATTTAAATACTGCTGTGTAATTTGTGTAATTCTAACTTAGTTTCACACCACTTTTGCATATTTATCACAAAATATGTATAATTCGGTTCGATCAGTGGACTTGAGTCTCCTTTGATAATACTCAACAAAATGTTAAAATACAGTTCATGCTAAAGTATTTAATTTTCTAAAACGTGCTAAAAACTTTCTGATTTGTTTTTGTATCATGTTGGAGTCATAATGCATATCCATGGCTCTGAGCATGGTATTTTAAGTCTGAACATGGCACTTTACTAGCTGGTCAATTGAAATATTTTTGCATTTAACAGCTAAAAGTTTTAAATGCCTTCCTATGATTCCTCAAGATGTGAATATTTACTATTTAGAGCTCTCTATCAGGAATCAGGAGAGCAGTCACTCATTAAAAAAAAAATACTCTTAATACTATTGCTCTTTATAAAATTACTCTTTATAGTAATGTCACATCTAAATCCTGGCTTCTATACCAAACCATTAAATGTGACACTGGCTAAGTTATTTCTCAAATCCAACTCTTGGAAAAAAAAAAGGTTGCACTAAAGACTTTTGGGCACATTTACGTCCTCCATAAAGTATGGCTGGACTGCATGGACTTCGCTGAAGCTAAGTGCAGCTTTGGGGTGGGAATTCTATTAATTCAGGTCAAAAAGGGAGAAAACAAATGCCTTTAGGCCATGAGACCTTAAAGAGCTGTCACCACAGTCAACCCCCTTCCACTAGCTGTAACTACTACCGTCTCCAATCACTGGCCCACACCCTGTCTTGCTACTGGGGGGCATTTAGCCTTAGGTCACCTGGTCCAAGCACAGCCCAAAGAGACAGCACTACTCCTGCATCCAGGGATGGTGGTAGCTCTTATTCACAAACTTCTGAGTAGGGCAATTAGGTTAGCTAAATAAACTTCTAATTACGTTAAAACAACACTGGTGATGGTGCTGAATAAGGTGCTCACTAGTGGGATTGATTTGGTGATGGTAGTGAACAAAAGTAAATAAAGTTGTAAACTAAATCATTTTAGTGCCCAGTGTTTGAGTCAGCGTGGGCTTGGAGTGTTGTTGCATGAAACTGCTGAAGAAAACTTTCCAAACAAGTCGTCAAATAATTTTCCATTTACTAAATTAGTAAGATGGCAGACTCCTAAAAAGTGAACCTGGAAATATTCACACTTGGGCCGAATGCAAATGATAAATGATCTCATGGTATTTTTGCATAATCTACACTGTTCTTAAAAAAATCTATCATGCATAATATAGAGAGGCAATACTCTCTGACCTTGGTAGCATCCTCATTAGTAAGATGTTTATGTGGATTTTTGCGGTGAAATTCTTGTATAGTGGTAATGTCTACATGACTTACATTACCATTATGTTGAAAATGCATTTGTATCCATTGAGAGATACATTATTTTGCCTATTTTTAAATGTATTTTTAATAATATCAATGTGAGCTCTTCAGCAGTAGTTCATTGTTGACCATACGGAGCAGGTGAATACTGATCATTGCTGCACTTGTTCAGTGGTGCACCCATTTCTGCAGTGAAGATATGTTAGGTAGAGAATGTCAACATACAACAGACAAAACATTTGTCTCTGAATTAGTTGAGGTTTGTGAAGCATAAATGATCAGCTCTGGGCCAAGAGAGGAAGTAGAGCAAACACCAGCTTTTTGGTGCTTTAGACAAAAGATGCACTTAACCGAATGTGGCTCTTTGGGGGCTATTTGGGCTTAGAGCTGCTGGATTAGTGCAGTATCATGTGTCAGGTGCTTGGAGTTTGGGAAGGCACCTGTACAAGGAGCTGACAGCCACCATCACCCCTCTGTTGAGAGAGAGAGAGAGAGTGAGAGAGAGCGAGAGAGAGAGAGAGAGAGAGAGAGAGAGAGAACCAACTTCTTTTCGAAATATCTATGGAGAGCCACCTACGTCTCATAGGCTCAGCTTTTCCTAATATTTGTTTACCATAAAACACTTAGGCATAACAGAAAATGAGATTCATTTGTTCTAAGAGAAAGACTGAAGATGAGAGACAGAGAAGACAGAGAAACAGGTGAATTGTTTAATGTTGTCTGCTTAGCCTGTTGAGGGCATGGATTCAAATTGTGCTCCTCTTTCCCCTCTGAAAAGGGGATTTGCTCTTAGATAAGGATGCTATTTCCCAAAATTTTATTGGAGCTACCAGCGGATCTATAAGCAACCCTGGCTGCATGTGCTACTGCGCTTAAAGGGAACCCCGACTATGAAGACTTGTACTGCTTATTAGATTAATGCTGACATCCACTTTATAAATCCACTATACAAAAACACTCCAGATGTCAGTTTAAAAAAAAATCTTTGCACTTGTAGGCTGACATTGCTGTTTACATCGCATTGCATTCTGTGCAGTGACAACAAAAGGTTGCAACAGTCTTGATTCTCCATCGACCCTACAGCGATATAAACATGTCTTCAGCCTTTCGAATTTGAACCTGAGCGTAACATAATCGAGGAGGCTAATATAGAAGACATTACTCGAGAGACGATCAGAGAGGTAAGGAGGCGAGAGTGGGGCAAAATCGATGTTGTCTGTGTAGCCTCTACATGTCTATGACAACTGAGAGTTGTTCAAGGTAAACATATGGATCAAACTATTGTTTTATGATTAAACATATTGTAATATCAATAATTTTAGAGATTATCCACTATTTCGCTGTCGTATACTTTATCCTGTTAAAATTCCGACGGCCCTATCTACACAGCTTCTGTGTGAATGTACTCATATCATTGGAAAGCTAAGATTCTTGTGACTTGATTGATATAAACCATTTCGAGATACAATCACAACAGCAGCTACAGTCAATGTCTCTGTCTGACCACCGATATACAAACAAACACTTACCAAACGGAGTCAACTCACCTCATATGAAGGCTCATACTAATCCACTGATCATTAACATCCTGATAAAAAATAGTGTTGATACACAGGCAAAGGTCCAAACAACACAATTATGTAAAAATATTTAGTCCACCTTTCAAAAGAGACCAAAACCATGCATGCACTCCAAATGGTTCAAGAACAGCTTTAGTTTTCCTTTGGGTTTTATCTTGGCTAGGCGTTTTAGGCAAATTTTACAGGAGCTTCATGTCATGAGAATATACAGAAATAACTCACTAACAAGATGCTTACGGGTTTGATTATATTTACATTACATTTATTCACTTGGCAGACACTTTTATCCAAAGCGACTTACAAATAAGCAAAGCGATATATCAAGCAGGGAACAATACAAGTAGTGCTACTATACAAGATCCATTAATTGAATACCAGAGGAAGCAAAGTGTACAGAGTAGAGGTGTAAGTGCATTGTGTGTGGGTTTTTTCTATTTATTTATTTATTTATTTTATACATATATCCCCTGTATCACAGCACACAACAACTAGCAAATTACAGTCAAAAGCAACACAGTGTGGCGTTCCTTTCCGGATGCGGGGGCTAGTTGCTAATTCTTTTGAGTGCTCAAGTGCAACCATTTTACTTCTTCGACTCAGAGTGCACATGTCATGTAATGGCGGCCTCCGTGGGTTAAAATATGTATAAAATATTAAGGATTTTTAAAGTAATTAACATATTTCATGTGTTCCTAACAACGTATTTTAGTCGGAGAGGGCAATTATTGCATGTTAAGGCTTACAAGTCTTCATAGTCGGGGTTCCTCTTAGAGTGTCCGTTTAAGGTCAGAGATGCAGCCTTCAAGTCTACAGACAGAACAGCCCTCAGAGCAGCTAGACCTTATCTCAGGGAACAAAAGAGCAAAAGGCAACAATCCACTGAAAATCCAGGAACAACTGGCTAACAATGACATATGTGACAGGCTTGAATAGCATCACAGGAGGATATTCACTATCAAACTTGGAACCATTAATGCTTCATTCCCTGATGCCTTAAATGACTTTCATGCTCACTTTAAGGTATCAGACACCACACCAGTTACCAAGACTACCCCTCGTCCAGGTGAACAGCTTCAGTCTGCGGAAGCAGCAGGCATATGAAGAAATCTGTAAGAGGTCAAGTCACCTAAGGTTGCTCAACCAAGTAGCATCCCAGGCCAGGGACTTACATTATCTCTAACACTTTATTTGCCCATGCCAAAGTAGCTACATGTTTTGAGTCAGAAGTCCTTCTGAATTCCTCTACAATTTTAGGCTTGAAAGAGTACCGTCCAGTAACACTAACATCAATAAAGATAAAGAGATTTGAAAGCTTGTCTGTGACACACATACAAGACCCAATAAGCATAAAGACCAAACCAGATAGCATGTGAGCCCTAGCCAGACACCAATGTCTGGCTGCTGTTTCTGGATTTTAGTTCAGTATCTAAAATCATTGCTGCTCAAAGACTAATTAACTACTACACCCTTTTCAACAAGGTGCTGGACTTCCTGCCAAATAGGTCCCAACTCAATAGGATGTATTGCTGTCTGTCCCACCACACAGTAATCAACACAAGGAACTCTCCCAGGGCTATACTCTCTGCCCACTACTGTACACACTGAGGACAAATGATGGTTTAGCCAGACACCCAAGCAAAATTACAGTTGAGTTTGCAGATGATTTCACAGTGGTGGGTCTCATGACCAAAAGGAATGACACAGAATTTCACACCCAACAGAAAGAGCATAAGACTGCCAGAGAACTGCTACAAAGTCAAACGCCTCTTCTGTATATCAACACAACTCCTGGAGATAGACATGCATCACACACTCATCAGTGAGGAATTGGTGAGCAGCAAATTCAAATTCCTGGGTGTACAGTTCCTTGTACCAGAGCAGATCCTGCATTACTAAAAAGGTCAATCAACACCTCTACATTTTTAGGAGACCGTAGAGACCTGGGATGAGTTCAGCAGTCCTCTACTCCTTCTACAGATGCACAATGGAGAACGTCCTGAAATGCTGCATCATACAGTAACTGAAACACTGAAGATAAAAGGATCTTCAATTGCTAGAGAAAGCAAAGCTGTTCAGTGCATTACCAACACCAGACTGCCCACCATGGAGGACATTTACACCAGAATGTCTTGGAAGAGGGCCCGGAGTACAATGAAAGACATGACTCATCCCTTCCACTAACTATTCATTCTACTCTCTTTGGGAAGCATTAGCTACCAGAATTGGGAATATGTTTTTTCCACAAGCCATTTAGCTCACCAGCAAATTAACTGACTACATAACAACCCTCCCATATCTGTACAAACTTTAACAGAACTTGCCAGTTCATAGACAGCCAGCACTACCCAGATTCTGCTCCTGTCTCTTCAGCGAGTTTTTCCTCGACACAGTCACATTTGACTTGATTATTAGGGATCTAAATATATATAGATGTTGTAAAGCTGCTTTGTGACAATGGCTTGTTAAAAGTGCTATACAAATAAAATTGAACTGAATCGAATCGAATATTGTTTGCACCACCTGGATCAGTGAACTTCACATAATGCAATATTTTTCATATATTGTATTGCTTATAATGTATTAACATATTTGATTCTATCCTGACTGGTTACCCTGCACTACTGAGCCAGTGTGAATAGCATTTTAATCTTCTTTATACTTGTGTTGACGATAAACAATAAAGAATCTGGAATAGTGTTGAAGGTCAGTGTAATAAGCTGTTATTAAAGGACCAGACACCTGTGGGCTCCTAAAGCAAAGGGTAGGATAAAAAGTCAACACCTGCACATGAAGGTGTGGAATTGCTTTACTACATAATGAGTTTCAGCACACGTCCCCCCCACCCGTTTGGGCCAATGAGCAGACCAAATCATCAACTCCTTGTAGACTCACAAGGGCTCTTTGGACAGTTTTAAATCTTCCTAAAACTGTTTTACTTGGAAACCCATTAGGAGACAATATCAGAGTATCAAGCATGTACAGATACTAGAGATGCACCGATGTATCGGCCAATAAAGGCTATTTTTCCTACTATCGGCCGATAGTTTAAAAACATCCGATGATCAGGGTTTATATTATATCCTGTCAATAAAAAGAGGGTGGGAAAACACATCGGTTTTGTAAAGAAGATGTCTTGTGTGGAATGATGACAAAACTGCAGTTTGTAAGCTCTGCACTGCTAAAATTTTACACCAGAAGGAGCAGCAATGAAGCGTTTCGGCATTAAGTCTAATTCATTCCACGCCCTGCGCTACTCCCGCTGTATTAAAGCGCCAGTACACCATTGAAAGTTTGAAATGAAGACGAGTTGAAAAAAGTATATATTGCACAGGAAAAAAATATTTGTAGAGTAGTGTATTTCATAGGCAGTTAATGTTAATATGAGATAACATTCAATAAGTTAAGAAATCTTACTTTACTTTCAGAATTGTGTTCATGTGTTAATGGTAGAATAATGTGTTTTCTGTTTATGAGACCAGTTACTGTGAAACAACTTGTGGAAATGGAGAGAATAGAGTTTTTATTTGCATTTCTTTCAGAATTGAGAAATTAAATATTATTCATTTAAAAGAAGGCATATAAGGCAGAACTATCTGTATCGGTATCGGACGATATCACTCTGAATAATCGTATCGGCTGAGAAATTTAATATCGGTGCATCTCTAACTGATACCAATTTATAATTAATATAATCACACTTTTGAAATAGTTACAAAAATGTATGAGTTACTGCAAACCACTGGCAAAAAGACCTACCAGTAAAATATATGTACAAAAATGGGTGAACAAACAGTAATTTTGGAAAGGGTGGCAGCATGTAAGCAACACCGCTTCGTAATGCTCGGTAACCACCTCATGCTGAGTCAGGGTCTGGCTGAAAAAAGTACTTCAAAGGACTAAAAATGAGGAAGATATATTGTAGATTAAACAGTCAATACAATGCATTCCTATATTATGAAATGAGCAACATTTTTCTGGCTTGCCTAAATCCACACCCAGTCTAAATTCTAGCCAGAAGATACTCTCTCCAATCTGTCAGCACTGTATTCAGGTGCTGTTCTCTCATTGGATCACAGGGTGAGGCCGCTGTGTCTGAGCCCCTCCAGCACAAACATTACTGATGCACCAAATCACTGACAGAATTTTCCAGATACTTTCTGAAACAAGTTGTACTTAATGTCAAAAGAAAAAAAGGAGATAAAAAAAATTAATACATGAATTCAGGAAAGAAAGAAATTCCTTAGGATCCCAGAGGAAAATATATAATTAAGGAAATGAGCTGTCACTCTTAAACATCTCTCAATGTCCCTTATTCATTATCAAAAATCCTGTCTCTATCTCCCTATGGACAGTACAAGCTGTAATCCTCCGCTGATCAGTAGCTCTTTCTTGTCATGACATCCAATTTCTTTTTTGGAGATTGAATACAATGATTTGATCTGTCACCATATTTGCCACATTGAAAAATGTTATTTGATGCCACGTTCTTGGCTCTCGCTCAGTCTCGAATCCACCTCCACCATCCCCCTCCTTCAGTGTGACAGAGGAGAGGGCCCGGAGCTCAAAGCTGCACGGCGGCAGGTGCTGCTCTAAATAGTTGCCCTGCGGCTAGTGAAAAATACGCACCTCCCAGAGGAAAAGGAATTTCAGATTTAAGCATAAAACCCCTTCACAATACAAACAGCAATCCCTGAGGGTGCTAAGCACAGTGTGTACCGTCTAATGACTCATCAACCAGGCACACCCCTGGGAGGATGTGCCAAGATTAAAATTTTTTTTGGAGTCATCAAAAAGGGGATGTTGGGATAGCTGGCCAATGGCCAATGTCCACTGCCCTCCTTCCTCAAAGATATATTCTCCTCAGAATGCTCCATCCCACCACAGCTATGGCACTTCTGGCGGTTCAGGCTAAGGTGGTAGCGTGCCATGCTCACCGCACCACACCCAAAATTGAAGGAAGGAAGGTGGGGGCGGACACAGAGAGGCAGGGTGTAGCGTGGTGCTGTAAGTATGGGGGGCATTAATCACCAGTTCAAGAGAAAGCAGAGCCCCCCCTTCTCCACTCAGCACCCCAGGGTAGAGAATCACAGTGATGTGTGTGCCTCTCCTTTTTATCCTCTTCTGCTTTACTGCTGGACAACAGCATTCCTGCACTGGGAGGGGACCCATCACTTCACCTCCTCGGCTTAGAGACCAGACTGCAGCTCTATCTGTAACTCACACTCTCAGATGCCAGACTTTCCACTGCTCTACTGGTGTGTTTATGCTGTACTTAGGCACTTAATGATGTAACTATACGTGACAGTTGAATTCTTGCACACCCAGTATTTAAGGAAAAGAACAGCTGAAAGAAAATATTTTTTTCTCAGAGAAAAAGACAGGGAGAAAAGCTTTACTCTCAAAAAGGTGCTGAAATAAAAACGCAAAATCGAATTTAAAAAGCTACATATTGGACTTACATCAAAGTAGAACATTTCCGATTGATAGTTTTGTCGCGGATCGGCTCCATGTTCACGGTGCATGAGTCCCGTCTATGCTCCAATTTGAACAACAAGGCAGAAATCAGTTCAGCTGTACAACGCAGTCCAGACCACATTATCTGTAGCATAAATAGCGGCACAACGACTGCTCTATTTAACACCGGTGACATTTTATTGGTACGCAGTCATACATACGTTCGAGCTAATTGTTGGCAAACCCAATCAGAAAAGTGGTTCCTATGATGACCAGGGGAACCCCACACCAAAGAACGACCCCAGATGTGCATGTGGGCAATAACGGCTTTCACTGGAGTTCACCACTGAATTCCCCCAAAGCCAAAAGTTGCACCTCAATGGTCACGCCAAACAAAACAAGTTTCACTTGCAGAGAGGTAATAAGAGTTATTTTTTTTTGTGTGTATGTGTGTGTAATCACATTTTTATTTAATTGACAGCAATTATCTTTTCACCAAGGCAGCCTGTAAATTAATTTATGGATTATGATAATAACTTTAATTTCCATAAAACAGTCAAAGATGTTTGTACATTTTTTGTGGATTCAAAGGAAAATATTGGAACATATAATGGCTATAATTACTGAAAGAGGCCCTTAGCAAGAGATCCTCATTATTTATATAAATTTGAGTTTTTAACCTGTTCTCTCATGGGAGCACAACCTGTAAGTATTTTAATTGTATTAGCATTATACTCTTCTTTTTTTCTTTTTCTTTTTTTTTTACCATTTACATATTTTACTGTGTTAAAGCAAGAAAATAAAATATGCCGGTATGACCAAAAAGCACATTTTTAAATATATGGAAAATTTAGATAACTTTATTCAGTCTATACTTAGAGCAATTACGGTAAATCTGTAGAGAAAAAAAAAAAAAGAAATAATGCCAATAAGTGTTCTGAAGTTGCGAAATGTTTCTTGGTATTATGAAAATATCATTGTTTTCATCAGAAATGGTTTCTTCACTTCAGGCACTTTTTTGAAGGCCATTTAGGAAAAAACAATTCCTGATAAATTACTAACATCTGTCATCATACTTCACTTCCTGGATTGCAAAACATTTGATTTGCAATAGAAGTATTAATGCTGAGGACATGCTGCGTGAACATGATGCAAAGTGAACAGGCAGAGCTTTTTAAAAAAAGCGCAGTGTTCAGTGATGCAAATTCTCCTTTTCCAATGAAGCAGGGACATACAGTATAGTACATTGTCGAGTGCATTTCACTGCAGCATAAAAAGTAAAGTAAAATAAAAATTGCTCATTTTTTTTTTTTTTTTTTTTTTTTTTTTTTTTTTTTTTTTTTTTTGATAATAAAAATTTTTTTTTTTTGTCCTGTTTGGTTTTTTTTTTTAATTTTTTTTGTTGGAGAGTTGTTTTTACTTTTTAAAAGCATTCAAGATCAATGGCTTTTTCTGAGACGGTGTGAAAGGATGACCTATGAAGAACAAAAAATACCCAAGGAGGGCTTTTGGGGAAACTTTCTGCAAAACAATTCTGCAAAGTTCTTTTGTGCAGTTCCTATTCCCATGTGTAACAGAAACTACAGACACTGTGTTTGTCCTATGGGTTATGTGTTTGTGTAACTGTACATACTGGTCCAGCATCTCCAGCAGCTGGTTGAAGACATCCGGCCCAAGGATGTCAGTTCCCTGCGAGTTTGGACTCTGAGACATGGAGGCTAAGAAAGATCCCTCAGCCCATGAGAGACAAGCTGCTGGTTCACGCAATCTGCTGAAAAATAATGAACATATAAAATACTATCTACTGAAGAAAACCTAAATATTTGATTGGCCTATATTATCCTGGCTTAAGCTGTATTTATGTATTTATATATGTAGGTATGTACTGTAATTATGAGTCACAGTCATAAGAGCTCTGGTCATTCTGTTTAGCTCTATGGCATTTAAAGAATATTTTGCCATTGTTTAAATCTTATAAACATGATAGTATTTTTGAATAGTAAAGTGCACTTCACAAGGCAACTTTGCACAAAAGCCCACATTAACAAATTTGGCAAGTTCACATTTGCATGAAGATGATATGACTACAATTTTAAGAAGAAATGTATTATTACAGCTTTCATAGTGATTTCGATTGTTTGTTCAGAATAAGTATATGGAAATGATCATGAGCAGGGGTTCAAGAGGGTGTACTGCCTATTAAGGGGGTGGACCAATAAAACAGGATGTAAACAAGAGTCAGTTTTAGTAGACACTCAGGAAGAGAAAACAGCTATTTGCTTTGAGGAATGTTCAGATGGCATGCTGTTTTCATTCAGAGGGTTGGATTCATTTGGAAAGAAAATAATCATAGACCTGTGCGAAAGCAGAAAATTCCATTTAACAAAATGAAACTGCAAAACTTGTAGTTGCAAAGAGTTAAATATGACCAAATGCTTTAGCAGTATCAAAAAAAAGACTGAATGCATTTGAGATCTTAATATATATGATTAGTACCAGAGTAGATAGAGTTTAAGATTTGTTTTAACTCCATTCTTCACTCAGAAGTCAACAAATCATGGTCACCTGAAATGCTGGTTTGGACTGTAATAACAAAGCTTAAAGGCTGAAAGCATATAGGTGGAGTATAGGAGTGAAGCAAGAAACACCCACACAGCCATTGCTGCTCTATAATTGCTTGTAAAGATAACCAAAAATAACCATCAAATAAGAAAAACAGACAAAAAGTACAGACCCCGGACTGTTTGAAGTGGTGCAATGTTAATAATAAGGATGATGAGCTTGTCAGAATACTGATACAAGGCTAGTAGTCCTGTTTAAATACTTTCTAGTTACAGTACTGCAAACTATCTACCTGTTCATGCATAGACTGAGGCATCTAGGGCACTGAGTTTCTTACTTATACAACCTACGATGTGAATCTATAATGTAAGTCTAAGGGCAGTTGTTGGGGCAGTTAATAGATGTTTATATGAAGTGTGTATAGTTAGAGAGTTTTTATGAATTCTAGAGTCAAAGGCATTTGTAAATTAAGCTCTAAACCTATATAATTTAGACTATAATTTGCAGTTATATTTTTCCAACTCAGACTCATAAACAAGGAAGTACTACTTGTCATACAAAGTTCCTTTGTGAAAGTGTAAATAACGAGAATTACTATAAAACTATATAAGAGCGACTTTGGTAAGACAGTCTTTTATATCCATTATATCCCAGGATCTTTATTGTTAGAATGTATTGGTTTTGAATTTGCATGATATAAGTTCTTCCCAGTGCAAGCAAACATGTTGAAATGATTGTTACTGGTATTTGTTTATACACAACAGATGCCATAGCTAAAGATTACATTTACAAATTGCTGCATTCATACTTTTTTGTTAAAACTATGTAAGGTGAATCAGAGCTGATTTGAGATTCTGAAAGAAAAAAAGAGATGATGACTGTCAGCGCAGACACTGTGACCCTGCTCTCTCTGAAACGTAACACCAAGCAATTGCCCGAAGTCTCATTGTTCCTGTTGAAGAGCAACGCATGCTGTGGGTCTGAGCAAAGTGGAATTCCCCCCAAAGTCTACATGACAGCAACACGACCACTGTGATTTGCAGCATGCAGCATGTGTGCAGCTGGACTGGGTTTGGCAGTGTAGAGTGTTTAGTTGTGTGTGTGTGCGTGTGTGTGTGTCTGGATGAAATAGTGAGAGTGTGTGTATACGCCTGTCTGTGGCTGGGACTGGGGGTATCAAGCTATAATGTGAGGCGGGCACTTGGGCGTAGAGCCGGAATTTCCCAACATTCTGTGAGCGGTGATATTAATATGTTGCACGACGCAGACATACCTAATGAATAACTTCGAAGCAGGATGTGAGTTTACCACAACCTAGAGATGAAACCCAACCACAGGAGGTTTAAAACAGGAGTGTCAAACTCAGGTCCTTGAGTGTCATAGATTTCCCTCATCCACAGAGGCCTAGGTAATTAACTGAGTAGTCTATTGAGCCTGATGCTTCTGGTTTTTAACCAAAGTAGATGAATCCCCCAAAACGAACAACAACAAACAAAAAAAAAAGGTAAAAACTTCACGTTAACCATGTTGATAATATATGCAGGGTGCTTATCATCAGTGAATCGAATTATCTACTATTTAAGACTCTGGCTGCATTTTATCCAATATATATCCATATTGATCTAGAAACCAAGAGCTGTATTCAGAGTTGACTTAAGGATGTGAAGTGAGGATTTAATAATGAAATTGTGCACATTAGTATTCAGACCTCAGCCATAACTACAGATGTAAATGCTATTTCGCAAGCTGTGTGAGAGTTACGCACATGGGGTGGAGTTTCCCAAAAAGTGGCATGCCGGTTATAAATGATTCTGACAATCAGCTTGAATGAGCAGTCCAGTGCCACTGTGTGACAGTTAGATGTAACCACAATATGTCACAATGAAATGTATATTTTGGTCAATTTCAGAACAATATTAAATGCATATAAATGACATAATTAATGTATAATATTGGCCTTTTAAATACATGGAAAAAAAGGTTACGTTGTTTTTTTTTTTTGCACTGAGGACAAGGGAGGAGACAGCATCTTAATTGGAGATGTTACTAACACTAAGGAATTAATTTTAATGTATAAGTTTATGAATTAACTTAAAGAGAACTGTAAGTGTTGCATACGAGTGCTTGGTCAGATTATCCTTCAAACTGTGGGCAGGTTTTTCTTGACAGGAGATTAGCGTGAGTATTGTCATTACTTTATCAAGCTGACAACTCAAAATAGCAAATTAAAAGCATGATAAAATAGCAGATCTTTAATATATATATTAAAATTTTCTAGACATCAGTTTTGGATCTGATGGCTTCATAAAGTTGGCTTTACAAGTAACTGTCGGCTCACAATACATACTGTATGACGATACCGTGAAAAACCCCCATCTTCGGATGCTGTTTCTCATAAAAACTCATCCAACCACAGAGGTGTGAACTTCATACACACAATTTGCATAATCTGAATGGTGCACCCACAAAATTATTTTTAAGTATGTGCTGAACCCATCTTTAAATATGAGTAACTTTCCCTGGGTAAATATTAATAGAACTTTGGAAATGTCTTTTGAAACATGTCAATTTCTACAAGACTCTCCACCTAGGTCCTATAAACAGTTTCTCAGGTTCTAGATTGTTTTTGTTAGAGGTACAGAATCAAAGAAGCCCATACTATGTATACAACATGGTCTTGGCAGGAGGTATAAGCAACAAGAAAAACATGTTCAATTTCCCCCTTTTAATACCTTGCCAAAGAGGTGCGGCACAAGTGGGAATCACTAAACTAACATTAATGCATTCATGGATTTTAAACCCATGTTAGTGTACTATGCAGTCATGCCTGATTCTGAATGTCAGAAAAGCATACACATTAAGGGTTAGTCGTAAGACTGGAAATACAACAGAATTAACTGTAAATCCTAAATGATGAAGGGCTGAAGACTGGTAGAGCAGCTTCAATAACACTCAAAATGCATCTTTCTTTGCATAAAAAGATTCCCTCACAGAACAGCTCAATGAGAAAAGCGTGGTCAATCCCCCTTTTATGTGCAGCCAAAGAGGTGTGGCCCTTTGTGAATGCTTGAGCTGATTTACTCGGATATTGTTGCGCCGCCAGGCCTGTCACGAGAGAGAAGCCATCTTTTACTCCTAATGTGTGGTCTAAGCCCAGAGATAATGTTATTAGGTCTTTCGAGGACTCACATATGCCAAACACCAAACACAGCCAGGTCTATTGTCATACATCATCCATGAGTCCGCCACTGAAATTTCCACTTCCAGTTTTGAATTGATTGTACTGCACACATGCAGGGTGGATTATCAGGGAAAACATGTCCACATATCCACACAGTGTCATGCTAAATCATTGATGAATTCTCCTGATCACACACACGACTGAAGTTGTAAGTTCGTGACCAGTTTTATTAGGTGTTTGGAAGTCACCAAAATGGATTGCTTCCAAATGAATCATTTTCTTGTTAGGTTTGGAGACTCCTTTAATAAGTTTTATTTCAGAAAATAGCATAGAGACACATCTAGTAATCTTCTGAGTAGACATTATTGACTGTCCTGCACTAAGTATGACTCTCCAGCTCACATCACAGCTGTTGGTTATAGGAGTTGATGGAGCGGGTTCACTCGAAGGTTCTGTGAGCCTATGTTCCCAATGACCAATTAGTGATCACTATTGTTTGTCCCACCTAAACACTGTTTTGTTCTTAGTGTCAAATTCAAAGTCATAACCATTTCCTTCATGTCTGTTTCACAACTATTCACCACAGAATACAGCATTATGTATATATAAAAAATGTTTGTGGTTCTATACCCAAAGACTATTTACTTATAATTGAGTATTTGCTGTTGTAATAAAATTGTACTCTAGTCTATTCCATAAGTCCATTCATTCTTCATACAGCGTACCCTACACAGGGTTGCGGTTAGCCTCGAGCCTATTTTGTGCTGATTTAACCACGAAAGCATTAGTGAAGGCAGGCACTAATGTTGGGTGAGGAGGCCTGGAGTGCAGTCGGCGTTCCAGTTCATCTCAAAGAGGCTGGCTGGGGTTGAAGTCATGGCTCTGTGCAGGCCACACGATTTCTTCCACTCCAATATTGACAAACCATGTCTTCATGGACATAACTTTGTGTACAGGGGCATTGTCATGCTTGGTTTCTCCTCTCCATTTTACTTGCAGTGAAGGGAACTTATAATGTTATAGCAAACAAAGCCAATTGTGTGCTACAAACTTTGTGGCAGCAGTTTGGGGAAGACCCACATATGGTTGTGATGGCCAGGTGTCCACATACTTTTGGCCATACCGTGAAGTTTAAATATAGCCTAATCCATTAATTAATATCTCACAGGGAGCCACTACACAGTATACTTTCTATTTTCCTGTTCTAACACACCTGACCCAGCTCATTATCAAGCTGATCATCAGTCGGATCAGGTTAGCAGCAAAAAGAAACTGAAACTGTGCAGGGTACCGAGTCCTAGGGACAGTAGGAGAGAAACCCTGCATTGCGTTATTATCATTTTACATGAATAAACAACTCAATCACAGAGTATTAACAGGTGTAAGCAACTTAAGCAAAGTGTTTATATCACATGGAGACCATGTTTCATTTATAGTCCACAGAGAGCTACTGGATTAACCCTTCATTCGTCTGGATCCTGAATCAGATCTCCACTCTATACCGCAAAACAAAATCATACTCGTATGCCATAGGATGCATTGACTATTAAATGGTATGAAGTCCTGCACTGTAGGGATTAGGTGTCCATATCTCTCAGAATATATTATTACATGTAATATTATCAACATTTTCGGCCCGTGAGAGCATGAGAAAATATATATGTCTTCAGCAAGTGCAGACTAGCCACTTTCTCAGGTCACATAGTGCTGAGCATGTTTTAGATTCACCACTGGAGATCTGCTTGCTCAACTGAATGACCACTGTCATGACGTCATCATTACACCTGAATCGATGGAGAAAGAGGGAGAGAAAGAGAGAGAGAGAGAGAGAGAGAGAGAGAGAGAGAGAGCGCTCTAATGAAAGCTAAGAGGATTTATGGATGCAGCAAGGAGGAAGTGTTAGAGGAATGAGGTGACCCGTGTTAGCCCCTACAACACTGGGACGTCGCCAGAAACACAATCCAGTTGACAAGAAGTGTTGGCCAAGAACGACATCATGGTTCCACAAAAAGGCACAGCACCCACACGTCAAAGCATCCAGGCCTTTTTCATCCAAGTGTTGATGCTGTGTGATTTACAAGAGCAGAAATGACAGAAGTTTATAGTCAGGTTATGCGCCATGGTTCACAGATAGCTGTTTCAGTTATATGGGACAGGTCATGTAGGCACACCAAAGGTGTTATCCGGTGCAAAAGCTCAAACACAGACCAAATGGCATTACTATGACCTTATAAATCAATCAAACCAACTGTTATCTTCTAGTGCTATTTCTTATTTCAATTCAGTGACATGTCATAGCTTTGGCTGCCAAATCCATCACCATCCCAAATTGCATATCATCCTCGGCTTAGGCAATCTGCTCCTGTCTTTCCAAGAAGGAAGATCAAAGTTTGTTTAAGAAATACTTTGGGAAAATCCACTCAGAGCTGTGTAAAACATCACGCTTCACCTGTATTTGAATTGGGCTACCACTTAAAAAAAAAAGGCCTGAAACCCTCCATGGAGACAATAGTGGTCTCATCTCTATTTTTTCATTGCGGTTATTTTCGTGCTGCTCCTGAGTGTGGTGGGTTTGATGTTTAGTGGATCTGGTGTTGTGTGTGTGTGTGTGGGGGGGCTGTGGGCAGCCGGGTGTCTGGTTACTGAAGGACTTATGTATTCAGCCTAAGGGGGAAGGTGCGCTGTATCCACTTAAACGCAGACTGGGCCTCTCGCAGACGGAACAGGGTTAAAGGTCAGAGCTAAACAGGGCTGCCCATTGTCTCCTGGCAGGTTGGGCACATCCAGCGATGAAGATGCAATCAAAACAAACAGAGCCCTGCGATCTGCAAGGGTGTAGGGGTCTTCTCCTGTGACTCCATTAATCAAAAGCCAAGCGATGTTCAAAGAGAGCAGTCCCCTCCCTTCCTCATCCCTCAAACCAGTGGCTGCAGGACAGACACGAAGGCACAAACAAAAGAAGAGCGGTGCTCCAGGTTTCTCCTCCTCTCTGTCGCGTGCTTTCATTGTGCCTCATTCTAGTGAAAAAGCATGAGTGATTTCGAATAGCAACTTCCACTCACTCTGCAGGAGTGCTTTCTTCATGATTTATGGTGTTTATTTAAGTTTTTCTCCAAAGCAGTGCTGACTATGGCAAAGCAGTCAAACAGGGAAAGTCACTCTTCCATGAGACAAAAGTCATATTTTTCACATGTGAAGTAAGAGGACATTAGACATGCCTGTTTTATAAAAAATAAATAATGTCTTAGTACAGTATTAACACAGAACAAATAGAAGGTTGATTCTTAAAAAAAAGGTTCCTTTGAGTCTCAGAAAAAAGGTTGATTCTCAAATAAATATAAATCAAACCAGTATCTTTTAATGATGTCTCTATTCTATTTTGTATTCTAGATTTTAGGTTGGTCCATTTATTTTAGGCAACATAAGACGAATAATCAGATGTGTATGATTCAATTGTGCACCTAATTATTAGAAATAACACTTATTTGACAATACATTTTACTTTTTATACTGAAAATATACTTCAAGCCGTTTGAAAAAAACACCCCCTAATTTCAGATTTAAAACTTTTATAATTTTGCTAATAGCATTTATTTCTAGAAAATAAGCAAAATTATTTGCCAATGAACTTTGCATTAACTTTTCAAAAAATAAGTTTTATTGTATTTTTAATTTTCTCCTGATGAGAAATAATATAGATTTTCGCCTATTTTCAAGGTGTTTTCACAAGCTAAAATACTAGAATAAACATGAGAATCTTAAGAAATTTGTTATGCCTGATATTGTCTCTTGTACATGTCTGCTACTAGTCTGCTTTCCTAATGAGCAGGTTAGGTCGACTGATGACTAATAGACTTGATAGTAAAACAACAGTGATGGGTTTAAGCACCTGTGATCAGGGTCAGGTACGCTCGTTAGTGCATAAATAGTGAATTGTGAATTAGAGTGATTCAATTCTTGTTAGATGTTCGTTGACAAACACACATTTGTTTGTAGAGCGTCTTCGCTCATTGTCACAGTTTTGAATGACGTAGACCAATGGGATATGATTGTTTTGATTTAATCTTACTAAGTAACAATAGGTAACAGGTCATGTTATGACCCGAGAATGGCTAAAAAAACTACCCTAGTGGTCTAGTGGTGGTTGAGGAGACCCCAAACCCCCCATACTATGAAAAGCGCTTTGAGTGTTTTATTGTGTGTAAAAAGCAGTAGTTACAGTGACATTTATACAGGGCTTCTCTAGACAAAGAGGCAAATCCAATGTTTCAATGTAACATTATCTCAGTGTCTGATTTGTACTCATACAGATTACGCATCCCTAGGCATGAGAAGTGCTTTTGTGGGTCTTTACTCAACTTTTTCCCATTTCAAATATTATTTTGTGTCTCAACTGGCTGATGGCGATACAGAACACAAGTGTTAACATGGATCAAAGATGAGCACAGCAGTACTGGCAGGGAGTTCAGCCTAGTTTAACTCTGCAGTAAAGTGTAAAGTGGTGTGTGAATAGTGAAGAGGTTCAAGGTTTCAAGTGTCTTGTCTGACAGCCCTGAACCCTGGACACTCCCATACACTTGCATTGTTACCATAAGAACACGTGTCTATAAATATCCAAGCCTGGCAGCAGCTGGACTGTTAGATCCAACTGTTTGCATCTCCAGACACTGTTACACAGTCTCAAACTGGACAAGTATAACTGCAAACGTTTACAGAAATTGAACAAAACGTCTACTAATATCAGTCTACTATTGAGCATAACCAACGGTGTGATATTCCAGTGAAGTTGTGTTTGTAGTATGGGTAAATATTCTCATGCATAAAGTGAGTGAAATTTCAAACAACTCTGTACAATAATTAATAACATGACCTACTACATGAAACCAGTACAACTAAACTTACAGTCAGACTATGGTTCACGTGACAACATTTCCACAGTAATCTTGGTGACTCAGACTTAGAACTTGGCCATGAACAGAAGGTCATGTCTTACCGTTGAAAGGCGTGTTCTGGGCAGAACTGTACGGCCGCATAGGGAGACGTCATACTGCCACACTGTAGTCTTCGCTGAACCTTTTAAAGCTGACAATAAGTGGCAGAAGCACATCGATCAAGGCGAAAAAAGAGGTCAGATGTAGGATAAATATTAGTAATGAATAAAAAAAACGAAACTATTAAGCACAAGTAATATCAGACAGGGTAAAGTGCAGTTAAGGTCAAGTGCACAGGAGTGAGTCAAGTGTGTAGGATGTTTTGATTTTGGTTTATTCTCCCTACAGAGACTGAACTGAGGGGGTGGCGCCAATGCCAGAGTGCTGACCAATCCCTGACAACAACTGCATGAGGTATCGTACTCCCTCAGTTGCTAGGATATTGATATTAAGCAACAACCCCCCTCACCAAATTGTCCCCCACCCTCTCCATTCCTGGTCCATGTCCCCAGTGATAGCTGTCTAAGCACAGTGCTGAAATATTCATTCCAACTTCCCATTGCTGCCTGAAATTTCCTTTTACAATCAGTAGAGCTGTCAGCCAGGCATTTGCAATTGCATCACTCTGGCTGCTAGCGCATCATTCTGGATTGATCAGGTGAAAAACATGCCTTCCTGGCTTCATGGCTTCCTGATCTGTCAATAAGACTAAAGCCTGAGGTGAAATGTTTAGCTATAGCTCTTTACCCTTGCAGCTGACATACATTTAGGATATACACTCGGAACATCTGCAGTGCTTTGTAGGAAAGAGGCCTGGCAATTTCTAATGCATGAGCTCATGCTGGTGCTCACAGCTAAAAGTATCATCCGAGACACCAAACAGGCAAAGTGGAATTTCATAATTTAAGCGTACATTTCTTTGTCTTTCAATAGTGCATGGATTCCAAACATGAAGCAACTAACTAAAACATATATAAATGCAGACATTAACCGAGTGTTGCTGGAGTGGCCAGTGGCCAAGTGACCATAAACGTAGAGGCATTTTTGCATTTTTAGTGGAATGAACAGCAGATGAATCAGAGTGCTAAATTAAAGAACAGGGTCGCAGAGGTGGACAGATAATAAATAGATGCCGAGTATCCAGGGAACATGAGCCGTCATGCAGGACTTTTGTACTTTTTGGAAACCGAGAGGTCCCTCTAGCGCCCTCTTCTCTCCTTGGCCTCACCATCCACAATGCACCTCCGAGACCTGGATGATGTCAGCATAGTATGCCAACCTAGTGAGATCAGGCTGCAGACCGGCTGTGTCTTTTTAATAGCCTATTCAGAGGGAAAGTGACGTGGGAAAAAAATCCCCCCTCACAAGTAGCCAGCCAACAGCCCTCTGCAAATGTCTGCTTTACCTCCTCTTTGCCACACATGCTAAAGCAGCAGAGTTATTTTTAACCCAACCCTCATATCACCCACCCAATGAACATGAACCACCACATATTGCCTACACCCAGACAGACAGAGGGCTCTACTAACATCTGCAAATTATACGTCCTCATTTTGGAAGTGCCATTCATTAACATAGTCTAAATGAAAAGGCCATGCTGTCACATTTAAGTCACATTTAGATTCATTAGTGAGTGTCCATGATCACAGATCATCCAATCTGCTGCTAAAAACTTAACTGTTACTTGACACTTGTCCTGTGCCTGGTGACAGTACACACTTATTAGCTGCTAAGTTTTAATGAACTTGAATACTTGCACTCTTAGTTACATTTCCAAGAAACAAAAACACCTTTTAACTCCTTATATTTGCTTAGTCTGAACCTTCAAGGTCTCTTCTTCTTCACTACCTCATCCAATAACGTACAATAACGTATGTTACATTCAATAAATGTACACTACACATCAATAAAATTGAGCTCAGTTAAACATCCAATCATTTCAGTTTAGCATCCAATCATTTAAATTTAGCATCCAATCATTTCAGATCATCAATGCAGAATATAATGATCAAGAATCGTACCAATTCATCAAAGGTTAAAATAGGTAACGCTGTTGTTATCCATGCATCTGAACACGGATAAGGTGAACTTGAGAATGGGCACCATGGCCCTACCTCAGTAAAATGTTTCAATATGCCAGAGTGAGCAAAGACTTGCGTGAATTGAAACGTCTCCTTTGCCTTCCTACAAGGCATCAACTGAAATTAAAAAAGTATGGTGATGCTCTCTTACAAGACCTTGTCTGGAACAGCACCCTCCTTCCTCATCTCTCTACTGAAGGCTTACGTTTCCTCACGCAATCTGCGATCAATCAACGATCGAGGCTTAGTAATATCTTCTCAGCGTGACTCCAGGTCCCCGTCAAGAACATTCAAACTAACTGTTCCTCGGTGGTGGAATGAACTTCCAACCTCAATCCGGACCACAGAATCTCTCACCATCTTCAAAAATCAGCTAAAGACCCACCCCTTCCGTGAACACCTAACCAACCCCTAAAAAAAACAACCGAGAGAACTTACTCTGGCACTTACACTTCTACTCTGCACACTTTACTTCTTCTGGAACTCAATTAATGGATCTTGTACGGTAGCACTACTTCTATTGTTCTCCGCTTGATATCGCTTTGATTGTATTTCCTCATTTGTAAGTCGCTTTGGATAAAAGCGTCGGATAAATGAATAAATGTTAATGTAAAGTAACTTTCATTACGTTGCTAATAGCAAATAGATATATTTAACTAAATTAGCATGTTTCTTTGCTAATGCCATGTTAGGGTACCATTGATTCCAGTAACTAAAACAGTTGGATATGCAGGAAGTCAAATTTAAATCAACTTACAAAGATGAATGATAATTTCAGGCAAAACAACATAGCTGCTATAGAACAAAATGAATCTTCTAACAGTTTTAGATCAGTAATAATAGCTACTTTTCATATGAAAACATGATATTAACTTAATTTCATCAGTTACATATATTAAATTTTTACTTTGCAATACTTGAGCATTAGAGTAGCAACTTTTATTCTGACTTGATAAATGCACAAACTGCACACTCAGCATTATTAACAACCACACCCATGCACTTTGGTTAAGCACACATCACTTCTGGAAAGAATTCACTCGAAAGCTGTGAGAATCCTATGTGTAACTTTCCACCATCTACCTCTGTGTGTGTCCTCGGCAACCCTTCACAATTAGAATGTTCACACTGGCCAAATCTTCTTACTGAACAGTTATTAACTGAAAAGAACTCAGTGTCACACTGAGCAGCAGATTGAACAATTCAATCATACATAACCAATAGCATAGATGATAACACATACAGTGCCTTCCACTAATATTGGCACCCTTGGTAAATATGAGCAAAGAAGGTTGTGTCTTTATTGTCTAACCATTTGATCTTTTGTTCAAAAAATTCACAAAAATACTCTGCTCTCATGGATATAAAACAATTGCAACCACAACAAAAGGTTTATAAAAAAAAATATATATCTTTGTTAAATATAGGTGTGCAACAATTATTGGCACCCCTGTGAATTCATATGAAAAAAACATATTTGAAAAATATTCCCATTGAGATCGAAAAATTTTTTAGTACATCTGTGTGACTAGGAAGACGAAATTGTTCAATCATGACTTCCTGTTTCAAAGGGGTATACATATAAGGCTAAATTCCCTTAGTCATTCATAACAATGGATAAGACTAAGGAATATTGCTGTGATGTGCAAAAGTTTGTTGAGCTTCACAAAAATGGGAAGTGGCTATAAGAAAATAGCACAAGCATTGAAAATGCCCGTTTCCATCATCAGGGCAATAATTAAGAAGTTACAGTCAACTGGAAATGTTATGAATCAACATGGAATTGAACGTTTGTCTATACTGTCTCAACACACTATGAAGAGGATGGTTAGAGTGGCCACAAAATCTCCAAGGATCACAGCTGGAGAACTGCAGAAGTTAGTTGCGTCTTGGGGTCAGAAATTCTCCAAAACTACGAACTGAAGTCACCTACATCACCACAAGTTGTTTGGAAGGATTTCAAGAAAAAAGCCACTACTCCAAAAACAGAATCAAGTGTCCTCAATTTGCCAGACACAACTGGAACGTCTGGTCCACTTCTGGGATCGGGCTCTATGGTCAGATGAAACCAAAATAGACTTTTTTAGCAATAAACACCAGAGGTTGTTTTGGCGCACACAGAGAGATAGCCATATGGAAAAGTACCTCATGCCCACGGTTAAATATCGTGGTGGTTCATGGGCTCTATAAAATATCAACAGATATTAAATGAAAACCTGACTGCCTCTGCAAGAAAGCTTAAAACGGGCCGTGGTTGGATCTTCCAGCAGGACAATGATCCAAAACATACATCAAAATCAACACAAAAATGCTATACTCATATTTACCAACGGTGCCAGTAGTAGTGGAAGGCACTGTATACATACAAAAGCTTTAGAAAGGATCAGTTCATCTGACTGCTGAAGCCATGGTCTGCAAAAAGCTTACAAAGCCAGTACAGGGTCTCACTATCGAAAGGTATCGATCGAGACAGAGAGGGGAACAGAACATTTCCAAAACATTAGATGTACCATAGAACATTGTGAAGGCCATCATCAACAAGTGACGAAAATAGAGCACCACAGTGACATCACCAAGAACAGGAAATCCCTCCAAAATCTATAAAAGGACAAGACAAAAACTTACCATGGAGGCTGCAAAGAGACCAATGGCAACATTAAAGGAGCTTCCGGAATATCTGACAAGTACTGATTACTATCTGCATGAGACCAATTCCAAAAAGTATAATAATTACTTAACGACAATAGCTACAAATACCAGTCAATTTTAGAACAAAACCATCCGATGTCTGCTAGTTATCTGAACATGAAAAAGAATTGATCTTTTTTGCATGATAGTAACCCAAAGTACACATCCAAATAAAAAATAAAAAATAGGAATGGCTCAACCAAAAGAAGATCAATGTTTTTGAATGACCTAGCCAGAGCCAAGACCTTTATCCAGCAAAAAATCTGTTGGGTGATCTGAAGCGGGATGTGCACTGGAGATACCTTCACAATTTGATGGATCTAGAATGTGTTTGCAAGAAAGAGTGAAAAACAAAACAAAACTGCGAGGTCAAGATGTACCACAATGATAGACTCGGTGGTATAATATAATCAAAAGGTGCTTCAACAAGGACTCCGTTTACATGGACAGCAGTAATCGAATTATTAACCTTACTCCGAGTAAGATGATATTCTGATTAAGGTGTTTACATGAGTCGCATTTAGAATACTCCTTTCACGTACCCGTTTTACATGTTATAGAACATCAACAGCACACGTCATTACGTCACCACTCCACGCCTTCCGACGTCTCTCCAGAATTTCACACATCAACATACAGTTCGTCTTCGTTACGGGACCGTATACAGTTTTGGGTGTTTTTATTAAATTTTTGACTAACGCTTTAAGTGCAATTAATTATTTGTCATGCTGTACGTGCTAATAGACAATTGCTTGAAGCCGTGGGTCTGTCCCAAATCGCGATGTTGCCGTCTATATAGTAGCCGGGATACATGTCTTTTTCCGCACTACAGGACTATAGTCGGCAAGTATGCGATTTGGGACGCAGCCGAGAGTTCGCCGTAAAACGGTTGCGCTGCCGTGTGTGATCGTGTCCTGTTGTAAAATGCGGTGAAAACTCCCACACGACATTCATAATGTGATTAAGGTGTTTACATGTCTGTAATACACATTCATAATGCGACTAAAACAGGAATACTCCACATGTCTTAATTAGATTATTGCTCGTCTTAATCGTATTAAGAGTGGATGATGTACATACTTATGTAACCATGTTATTGTAAGTTTTTTATTTTTCCATTTTTTCCCCTGAAATGTTTCTGATTGTTTTTCACTTAGTTTTTATACGTTGTAATTTCACATTGACAGTGGAAAAAAGTTCTGAAATGATTTATCTTGGTTACATTTTTTTTTTCACAAAAACCTGACATTTTATCAGGGGTGTATAAACTATTTATATCCATTGTAGCTGAACAACACATCAATGCCACAATATTTACTACCGTGCTAGCAACACATGATCCACCACTCATCTCATTAACACATTCACACATGGTTAATAATTTTCTTCCTTTTTCCCCCTCAGTTTTTCTTTAATTCTCTTTTTTTTCCCTCTGCCTCTCTTAGAAGTGTATTTAATTGTCCATATTGTTCTCTGAAGAGGGGGTGGGGGCAGGTTTAACAACCAAAAAATCCCCACTTGATATCATTGTATATGGACATTCCCATTGGGGCTTTTAATGACAAGGCTACTAAGAAACGACTGCTGCTACTACATGTCCATTTGACATCAATATGCCACTTTCATAGACTAGTTGGATGGTTAATCCTAAGGTCAAGCATGTGTTTAGTGTATTAAAGTAGATTGACAGGCAGCTGTCTTCTTATGAAATAAGAACTGAGATGCTAAGCGCATCTGTACTTGCATAACAAAATACTTCAAACTGCAGTATTGTTGACCTTGAGAGCTTGTGCAGCATCTTCAGGACTGATTTCAGTGTTTCCATGGTGCTGAGATCCTACTAAATCTTGTTTAGCCCATATGATCTGATCCGACCATTTTTAGAAACACCAGTCAGGTTGGACCCTGTAGTTCGGACCATACACGTCCTTCTAGCACAAGGACACGCTACCTACACACTCCTGATGCGACCTAGGATTGATTACGGCTGATATTCCTAACGACACACGAAACCCTTACGTCACTATACTGTTAATTGCTTTTAATATGCAGGCATAGCATATCACTCACTACTGTCCTATTACTTCACATCAGATGCATGTCCTCGTTTCGCACATTAACAGTTACGTCAGTCTTTGCCTTGTCCAGGGCTGCATCTCTAATGCGCTTATTATCCCTGCCTGGGGTTTAACACGTAGCATCATAACTCTGAGCCATGGTGCTAAACCCACATTAATCTGTAACTGTAGAGGTCTGGGTTATGTAGGCCGAGTGCATTGCACATGCGCCTTTACACACATCATCTTCCTTAATTTGTCTTTATGCACTATTAGATTCCTTTAATTATGTATAGCTGAAAAAACAGTTGTCAGGGGGAAGCAGCTGGCCATGTGGGACGGTCTTGGGTTTTGGCCTGCCTCGCAACACACGGGTCAAACATACAAATATGATATACACATTGCAAGGCTCGCATGGAGTGCATGTTGTAAGTAATGGAGGGGATGTCCAATGAGTCAGAAGGTCCAGTACTTCAAGGCTGATAATTTATGAACCGTCGTATTACTTGGACAACCCTGAAACTGCCCAGCAACAAGTAAATTACTATTAAGCACAAAACAGAGATACTTCAATTGCTGGAAAGCTAGGTAATTGATTTTAACACATCAATATAAAAACATATATCACACATCACATTTAATCCTTGCACATTAAAGAAGGGGAATGCACATGATTTCTTTAAATTTACACATTTAACAATGTTTTTATGAACCCCGAGTGCAACTGCAGGCATTTTGCTCTCACCGCATCTAATGAAAAGACTGGGCTTGTGTGTCTCAGTGAAACTTATCAGTAGCGAGCATCTCATCCTGGCTGTTATATCCAACCCAGATCACTACTTCGATTTCATGCGCATAAGGGCACTGAACACTGCGCCCCATAGATAAGTGCTAGCAAATGGTTGGGTTCATTCGAATAGCATGGATATTACATTTTGTGTTTTTCCTAGTTATAAGCCATAACAGCATCATGCAGAAATACTTATTTTTATTTGAAACAGCTACTCTGTGCACTGTCAGTGTGTGTGTGAAAAACAGCCACTTTGATTCACATTATAAAAAATGGTTGGTAAAACTGTCCTGCCACATCTCTGGGTTAGGGTTGGGGGACATCTCAGGTATGACCCCACGGTAGAGCACCTTCACAGGTTTTTTTGTGTGTGATTGTAGCAGTCGTAAATGCTCAATTTAGCTGCGGCTTTTAAAAAAAAGCAGCCCTTTTGGCGAAATTCATGAATTGCATGAAAATTGTTTTACATGGTCTTTCACAGTGATATTTGTTAGTAGATGAGACCTTTTAGCTGTACTCATGTTCGATGCATGTAATCACTTGGACCAAATCCATGGAAAAGCTGCTGTATCACAAGCTCCTCTGAATATTGTGGAATGTCCATGATTTTGCTTAAATTGCTGCAATTGCAAAATTGAGAAATCCTGGCAGGACTACTACACATCTCTCTCTCTCTCTCTCTCTCTCTCTCTCTCTCTCTCTCTTATCTATCTATCTATCTATCTATCTATATATATATATATATATATATATATATATATACAGTGCCTTGCGAAAGTATTCGGCCCCCTTGAACTTTTCAACCTTTTGCCACATTTCAGGCTTCAAACATAAAGATATAAAATTTAAATTTTTTGTGAAGAATCACCAACAAGTGGGACACAATTGTGAAGTGGAACGAAATCTATTGGATTTTTTAAACTTTTTTAGCAAATAAAAAACTGAAAAGTGGTGCGTGCAAAATTATTCGGCTCCTTTACTTTCAGTGCAGCAAACTCACTCCAGAAGTTCAGCGAGGATCTCTGAATGATCCAATGTTGTCCTAAATGACTGATGGTGATAAATAGAATCCACCTGTGTGTAATCAAGTCTCTGTATAAATGCACCTGCTCTGTGATAGTCTCAGGGTTCTGTTGAAAGCGCAGAGAGCATCATGAAGACCAAGGAACACACCAGGCAGGTCCGTAATACTGTTGTGGAGAAGTTTAAAGCCGGATTTGGATACAAAAAGATTTCCCAAGCTTTAAACATCCCAAGGAGCACTGTGCAAGCGATCATTTTGAAATGGAAGGAGTATCAGACCACTGCAAATCTACCAGGACCTGACCGTCCCTCTAAACTTTCAGCTCAGACAAGGAGAATACTGATCAGAGATGCAGCCAAGAGGCCCATGATCACTCTGGATGAACTGCAGAGAACTACAGCTGAGGTGGGAGAGTCTGTCCATAGGACAACAATCAGTCGTACACTGCACAAATCTGGCCTTTATGGAAGAGTGGCAAGAAGAAAGCCATTTCTCAAAGATATCTATAAAAAGTCTTGTCTAAAGTTTGCCACAAGCCACCTGGGAGACACACCAAACATGTGGAAGAAGGTGCTCTGGTCAGATGAAACCAAAAACTTTTTGCCCACAATGCAAAACGATATGTTTGGCGTAAAAGCAACACGGCTCATCACCCTCAACACACCATCCCCACTGTCAAACATGGTGGTGGCAGCATCATGGTTTGGGCCTGCTTTTCTTCAGCAGGGACAGGGAAGATGGTTAAAATTGAGGGGAAGATGGATGCAGCCAGATACAGGACCATGCATACAGCAAAATCTACAAAGGAATGGTTCACAAATAAACGTATCCAGGTGTTAGAATGGCCCAGTCAAAGTCCAGACCTGAATCCAATCGAGAATCTGTGGAAAGAGCTGAAAACTGCTGTTCACAAACACTCTCCAACCAAACTTACTGAGCTCGAGCTGTTTTGCAAGGAAGAATGGGCAAGAATTGGGCAAGTCTCTCGATGTGCAAAACTGATAGAGACATACCCCAAGCGACTTGCAGCTGTAATCGCAGCAAAAGGTGGCACTACAACGTATTAACGCAAGGGGGCCGAATAATTTTGCACGCCCCACTTTTCATATTTTTATTAGTTAAAAAAGTTTCAAAAATCCAATAGATTTCGTTCCACTTCAGAATTGTGTCCCACTTGTCGGTGAATCTTCACAAAAAATAAAAATTTTATATCTTTATGTTTGAAGCCTGAAATGTGGCAAAAGTTCAAGGGGGCCGAATACTTTCGCAAGGCACTGTATGTATATATGTATATATACATACACAACACACACATATAAATACATATACAATATATAGTAACTGTTATTGTCACATTAAAATGGGTGGGTTAAATGAACTTAAGCTTCTTAATTAATCATATTTGCTGGTGTAAATTTTGCATTCAAACAATCGAACTGGGAACCGAATGCAGATGTGTGATTAGTAATAAAACATTACAAGGTGTGTTCCTCCTTTGACATGGTGCCATTTGGAGGTTGGTTGAACGTGGGACTGTGACATATTAGTCTAATAAAACAATGCAGAACCAAAGGTGAATGTTTTCCCACGATGTGATTCAAACTTTTCGCTCTTCACTTTTGTCACAATGACTTCTATGCCTAACATGAATTCATGGGAAAATTTCACATCACCTGCGGCAACCAATAAACAGGCAGAATGCCAGAGTTTGGATTATCCTGAAGGACAACTTTTGGTGGGAACCAGATTTGTTTGTAGATTTGTTTGCGTTTTCCCCTTGCTTTGTGGCATTCATCAACAGATTACCTGTTTTGTTTTTTTCCATGCTGTCTGCTAATGCGCATTACTCAAATCTGGTCATAGCTGTTAGTCCATGGACAAAACCAGTTTGTTATTTGTTACAAATTGCTGAGCCATCTTAAGGTGGAGTCAAAAACAGTCATTCTTTTTGTGAACTGACAAAACAGTAACGCAAATATATTTAGTTTGAAAAGACTTTAATTGACAGAACAGTGACATCACTGTATTGTTATACTATTTATTCATGGTAGAGTAGCATTAATTCAGCAGGGGTCATAAATTTTATAAAAATTATTTATATATATATACATACATACATACATACATATATATATATATATATATATATATATATATATATATATATATATATATATATATATATATATATATATATACATACACACACGTGTTTCAAATTTTCGGAAATTCATTGTACCATATATGAACTATTTTCTGTTTAAATCAAGTTCCTCCTTTTTTGCACTGAGTAAATGGGAAATGAAAATAAACTGAAGGCTGCTATTCTGGCTTAAGCAGGTTCCTCCATGAGTGTTTTTCATTCATCAGAAAAAAACAATTTCAAGTTCACACCAACTCACTGCCTCATATCTAAGATTTCCACTTCCAAATAAACCCTTACAACCTATCAGTAATTGAGATCCAGTTTTAACTTTGTTTTTGCTTTGGTTTTCTGATCGTTCTGTAAATCTTGGCAGCACATTACTGTTTGTGGTTCTTTTGTTTGCCTGAATTAGCAGAAATGAAGCTTTTGTGTGTACTGTGATGCTAATCTCACTTTATCCTTTATTGTTTACAATTAATGCTGCCCTTATAACTAACATTAATCATTCAAAAACAGGTTCAAGTCTCATAGTATATATACACATCAGATGAATTAATTAAGTTAAATGAATCATGTATAGCAGTAAAACAGCGTTATGAGTTCATGCAAGTGCATTCAGTCGGGTGTGTACAGTATGGAGTGTGAAAAGACACCTAGTTTAACAGCTCACATACACATCCGAGCAGGTGTCCCGAGCTCAGCACTTCTATGGCGTAACCTTATCTTGGATATTCCAACTTTCAGAAAAATAGCCCATGATGTAAAACATAAGGCCTGGTGTTTAGCAACCAGGAGAGACGTATCCAGGCAACGGAGTGACAAGTGTGATTGGCCTGAACCCGCGGCCTGTGAAAGTGGATGTGTATGTAGCACATTATGATGTTTGGTGGCATCCCAGTGACATTTTATCCTGTGCCCATGAAGCAGCACCCATCTGCGGGTAATCTAAGAGAGGCCTGGAGGTGCCCTTTGTCACTGGATAGCTCTTAAAAATAAAACATGGTGAGATGATATGAAGGGACGCTGGAATCTGAGCAAGTATTTTTCTGGGGACTTGTAAGACCAATTTAATAACAGATTGTTGTGGTAACTTGTCAAAGCAATAAACTAGTCAAAGCATTCTAAGAATCACGGTTGTGCGAAAGCTTACAAAGTGCCTGAAGGACAAATTGTGTATTGAGATCTGATACTGTCGTGTGCTGGCGTAATTTCAGTTATCGTTGAATTCTCTGTGAACCATTCAGAGTACAATCCATACCTTTTGAAATGTTTGACCTGATGGAATGTGTACACATGAACTCATAGGCAGCTGGCAGGAGAGATGTGAATTACTTTAAAAGGTGCTCGTGTTGCAATGTTAAATTTCCAACATGAGTCATGCTAAGAAAACAGGACGCAGTGGTGTAGACAGTAACTTGATTTTCATTGGTTTTCAATAGACACAAGCTGCAGCAATGACATTTAAACTCACTGACTCAAATGGAGGCCAGAGTCATGATTTTTTTTTTTTTTTATAAAGAAAAAAAAAAAAAAAAAAAAAAAAAAAAAAAAAATTAAAAAAAATGTGTGTGTGTGTGTGTGTGTGTGTGTGTGTGTGTGTGTGCGCGCGTGTGTAGTGCTAGGTGGGCCAGGTTTCTAGCAGATAACATCACTTGTCAACCAGCAAAGCCAAATGACTCTGTGTGTGTGTGTGTGTGTGTGTCTACGGAGGTTACCATGACTTAGTGTGTGTGTTTCCACTGAAACAGAACAAGTTGTGAAAGCAAGTTATTCTTTCCCACTTTCAGTAAATTCTTGTTTCAGTGGCTCATCACCTCACTAAAAACATTCCCGCGTAACTGCTCCTTCATGCAGAACTGGAGTGGGCTCAGTGCTGAGCAAAGCCGGATTGGTTTTCAGATGGAGGTGCTCAGGCTGAACAGAGTTATGTGCGTTTAATTGAACTGATGCCGACTCCAAAACGGGACATGATGAACAGAGTTCAAGGTAATAAACATGTCATCTGCTCAATTTACACTACGGCTCAGTAACATGGCCTGTCACACCTGGTAAACACTTCTCCACAGTTTAAACAAATTCCACTGGGCTTCCTATATTAAAATCCTACATCACCATTTATCAAACGTTCATGCAATCAGATTTGATCTTAAATACCATGGATCTGTACTCTGAATGGTAGAACTTACATTAGGAGTTATGGTCATGAAACCCAAACCTGCATCTTTTCAAAATGTATTAATTTCTTGATTAGGAAGCGACTTTCACTGGTCCAATACTGTTAATCACAGAGTATGTTAACATACAGTAAAGAAAATAAATAAATTAGTGAAATTTAGTGAAATGCAGGAAACTAGAAAAAATATATAGTTAAATGCAACAACAAAATTCAGAAAAATAAAACTAAGTGAAAAAGATTGTTTTTGATATTGTGAAATGAAAACAATGTAGGGGAAAATATAGTGAAATACAAAAAAGGAGGAAAAATATAGAAGGAATGCAAATGGATATTAAGGGAAAAACATAGTTAAATACACAAATTGAAATAAAAATATTATTATTGGGCGCACAGTGAATTAGTGGTTAGCACGTTCGCCTCACACCTCCAGGGTCTGGGGTTCGATTTCCAACAGGACCATGTGTGTGCGGAGTTTGCATGTTCTCCCCGTGCTGCGGGGGTTTCCTCCGGGTACTCCGGTTTCCTCCCACAGTCCAAAGACATGCATGGTAGGCTGATTGGCGTGTCTAAAGTGTCCGTAGTGTATGAATGTGTATGTGATTGTGCCCTGCGATGGACTGGCACCCTGTCCAGGGTGTACCCCGCCTTGTGCCCGATGCTTCCTGGGATTGGCTCCAGGTTCCCCGTGACCCTGAAGCGGTAGAATATGGATGGATGGATATTATTATTAATTTATTAATTGTAAAATAGAAGTTATATATTGAAATGCTTAATTAGGGGAAAATATAGTGAAATAGGGTTGAAATACAGTGAGGTTAAAAATAGGGGAAAATCTAGTGAAGCACACAAAATTATGAGAAAGTTTAAAAAAGGAGGGCGGTGATGTAGTGACGTGCAACAAAATGTACTGAAGTTCAAAAACATCTGGGAAAAATACAGTTTTCCCCCCCAAAAATTAAAAAAATTTGTGAAATTAAATAGTGAAATGAACTAAGAGGGGGTGGGGACTAAGAGAGTGCAAACAATATAGTGAAATTCAAAAAATGTGGTGAAAATAGTGACGTAAAAATTGAGGGAAATATAATGACGTGTACAAAAAATGTGAAAATATGGAGAAGTGCAATAAATAGGAGAAAGTTTATTCAAGTGCAAAAAAAATGAAGGGAAATGTAATAGAGTGCAAAATAAAATCCATAAGTGAACTTGTGTGAATAAAATTCTAATCAGTCTTGGATAAAGCACTCTGTACATGCGCGATGGTTCTCCATCAAAGCAAGCACAGCCACGGTGCTTTACTATTCCCAGAATCCTGAATATATTTCTCATTTTGCAGTTTATTACTCACACTGCTGTTTATATCTCTTGTGTCCCACCATATAAGAATATTCTGGGTTGTCTCTCATACACACAAAAATATATTCAATAAAATTTTAGGGGGGGGGGACAAGAGTATGTTCACATTTCGGTTGTTTTACACGTGTCTTTATCAATAAAACCCCTGGTTTATCCATCTTTATTTAACCACCTAAACTCAGAATGCTGAGTTATTTAGAAACTACACTAAAACTAAAACTAACTGAAACAGTTTATATTTAAAATTGGGATGAATGTAAGTCCAAAACAACTGTTCTGAGATTTTAAGGAGCTGGTTGACACACAAACTCTAATCCAGCACAGAGATCCATAGAAGTGTGTTCATTTCTACACTACTAAATAATAAGGCATAAATCAGAGAATAAACACCTGCTTCTCTTTCTCTCTAGCCACTTGAATCAGTTAACTGGAATTTATTTAGAACAGTAGACTACAAATAACAAACATCGTCTTTGTCTCCTGACCTCCCAGCCATGTTTAGGGAGTGATATGTGGCATATCAGTATAGCATCACTAGAGTGCTGGTGGGAATAAGGGTTCTTATGCTGGAGGAATGTAAACTACAGCCATGGTCAATGGGACGTATTAACTACTGCCTTATTTCCTGCTACCTGATATATGTATCTGTGATTGTTTCTGGATAAGAATATGGTGAGCATTTTTTCCTTCTCATTTGGGAGGGTTTAGTTAGTGTAGAGTAATGCATATTTTAATGACTACAATAAACTATCCTTGACTTTCATATGCTGTATCATCTAGCACCAAGTGTGCCACCAAAAATGCATCATGTATTCCACATTGTTTCCAAACAGCAGTTTGCTAAACTAGGTTGAGTTGTTGGAGTAAACATTCAGGCCTCAGGTATCAAGCTGGACATGAACAAGTATCTCTGAAAATTTAAATTATTCACATCAGCATTTACATAACTAAATGTGGCATTGATGAAAATCCTGTAAGTTGGGGGAAACATTTTTATCCTAACAGAGCACCTGGGTTTGTGTAAATTTATGTATCAGGATAAAGAACATTTCTTTTGTCCTAATTGAATAGCTAGACTTATTTGACTTTGTTGCTTTCTTCTGTCTGATAACAGGATGTCATATCACAGCAAACCAGTGACCACATTTCCCAGCCTGCACTGTGGCCTACAAACATGGCCACCATGGACTACAATTCCCAGAACACTCACATTCATTCTAACCAAGCACACCTTCATCAAATTCACAGCACTCACAACCACAGTATAAAGAGACTGATTGAACACATTGACTTTGCGAAGTATTGTGTTTTAATCACCATACCAATCATTTGTATCCTGTTCCTCTGTATGTTTCATGTACTTTGAGCAGGTTTCTTGTTTCTCGTTCTCATTTATTGCCTTGCCTTGCCTAGTTTATGTCTGTTTGTAGATCGCCTGACCAATTGCTTGTTTTTGACTACGCTGTTGTCTCATGATTTGGATTTGTCTGCCTGCCTCTCTTTATTAAAAGCTCGTATCTGCACTTGCATCCATCCGTCCCATCCGTCAGAATCAGGCAATGGGTCAGGCAATTTGCAAACAGGCATGTACTAGGCAAGGCAAGAAATGAGAACAAGAAACAAGAAACAAGATCAAAGAACATGAATCAAACCGAGTAACAGGGTACAAACGTTTGGTATGGTGATAACACTCAATACTTCACAAATTAATTGTGTTCAAACAGTCTCTTTATACTGGGGTTGTGAGTGCTGTGAATTTAATGCAGGTGTGCGTGATTATAATGAATGTGAGTGTTCTGGGAATTGCAGTTCATGGCGGCCATGTTTGTAGGCCGCAGTGCAGGCTGGGAAATGTAGTCATTGGTTTTCTGTGATTATGACATTGGAGGAAAATTTATTTATGAAGCCAAGTTGCTTCAATGGTTAAGTTTTACTCAGTGAGCATTACTTGAGGCACTCTTTTGCCACTTATTCATTTAGTCTTTTTCCAGCTCTCTGTGAGTTTTGCCCTTTGTGGAGTTTTGTGTGCGTCACTAAATGTGAATCAGCTGTTCCATGAATGCGCTTGGAAATTTAAGGACGATTATCAACACAAGCATGTGAGCACCAAGAAATTCAGTGTTACTGAACCTTAACTCTGCCAGGAATTTTTAGTTCAGCTTGGCGTTAACAAAGCATTTACACACATAACTGTAGGGGGAAAAAAAACCCTGATCATTGAAGCCCAACGCGTGGCAGGTAATTGAGTTACTGTAAGGAATGTCAAATGGAGCTGTTGTAGCAGTTTTCCACTCGTAGATAAACCTGCAGCAGGTTTATCTATGAGTGCGAGTGCAATTCAGTGCCTGGGTACTGGTGCATGTTTAAGACTGTCTATGTTTAAGGATGACGAGATGCAGACCAGACTTGCTTAAGGCGTTAAAAGCTGTGGATTCTCCCAGACCTCTCTCAGAATGTTTAGATCTGTGCTGTATGCCTTTAGGGCTGATTCCACACAAGACAACAGCAGTTCAGGAGAAATCAAACCAGTTGGCGTACAATGTGACTGCAATGTGGTATCAGTCTGCCAGATACACTCCACATGCAAATTCTATCAATGGAAATGGAATGGATTTCTCAACTTTGTGTTGCAACATATATGTTTTTTTCTTTTGCCATGCAAACTAAGAGCTTTCCTGCATGCCCTGATCCAGGTGGTATGCTTGCAAATAAAATAGTGTGAAATTACTTTAAACAAAACTCCTCACTTGAACAAAAATGTCTTTTTACCAGCTTCCACCATATCAAAACGTTCTGCTCTAAACTCTGTTATCTGATGCTGCAGATGTTGCTGCAAAAAAATATCAGACAAACACCTTGGTACACATCGTTGCTGACCCACAGGTTGGCTGTAGCAACAAAACAAACATCCAAAAACAAGACTTGCTGAAATACAAGGTGACTTCAGATGGGATAAACCATTGATTCTTTTCTAACCTTGGCATTCGTAAACTGATTGCTTTAGAACCCCTGTTTTTAAAACTTTGACTACTGTTTATAATTGGTGCAAATGCATCAGGTGTGTAGAGCTAACAAGCAGTGAATACCAGGGGTATTCATCTTTACTTGTGAAGGGCCAGTTTCATTAAAAAGGTGTTACATACAACCAGAGAGGCAACTATCATGACAGAATGGTGACAAAATTTAATTTTTAATGCATTTATAATCACTGATTAATTTCCCCCTATAAATCAGACACTGCAGTTCAAAGTGTTCAGTTTCAAGTTGCAAACTCTGTTCTGCTCTTCAAGTTTAAATCTAATGTATCACATCTCATCTGTTCAAACACAGACTTCTTTTTCTATTGGCCATTAAATATTAAAAGTTTGTTCACTGGAATCAACTGTTGTTATTTTTGTACAAGCCACGTTGTCATTTCATTGAGCAGATTCTTCCATTGAGCTTTTACATAAATGATAGCTTTACAGAAGCCAAGCTGGTTCAAATTTAGAAAAGTAGAGTCACATGATTGTACAATTCGCAGTTTGTCATTTTTAATGCAAAGAAAATTTGTATTGGTCCGGCTGTGGTTCAGGTGGTAAAGCGCGGTGTCCACTAATCATAGGGTTGGCGGTTCGATTCCTGGCCCATGTGACTCCACATACCGAAGTATCAGACACTGAACCCCAAGTTGCTCCCGATGGCAAGCTAGCGCCTTGCAGGGCAGCTCTGCTACCATTGGTGTGTGAGTGTGTGTGTGAATGGGTGAATGAGACACAGTGTAAAGCGCTTCGGATAAAAGCGTTATATAAGTGCAGACCATTTAATATACTGATTTTTTTCAGACAGTCCACTAAAATACTTATTTGGGTTCACTAGTTGATGATCTTTGGTTTATACGCTTGAAAGTAGCTTCTCTGTGTCCTGTGGAACTCAGTGGCTATTATGTGAAGCTGACAGGAGCACGAGGGTGATGAGAACTGGGCAGACAGGTGTTGACCCTTTGTGTCATCATGTTTCTGCCCTCAATGCTGCTCTGAGTCGCACAAAACAACAGACCTGCTGCCATTGTGCTGCTTACCATGGGCGAAACAAGCCGTCAATCAAGCATCCATCCAGCCTTGTTCCACTTATAAGAATCATCTTTGAAAGAGCAGGATTGTCCATTGCGCGAGTGCGAGGACCACTGGACTGGAGTCCTCATGGGTCTGAGTGGAGAAATATAAACCGCCAACAATCAATCATTAAAGAACTGGTTTAAAGTTGTTCAGTGGTTATTATAAGTTTGGCATTCATATATGAACAGTTCAGTAACTGATGAGGCCTTATCCATTTTAAAAGTTTGTTTCTCATTGATTTGGGGAGAATTTTAAAGTAAAGTAATAAGGACATCTCTTATGCAGAAGTCATGCACAGAAAGTTCACCTTACGCAAAGTAAGCCTATTTTGTTTGCAGTTACAAATCTTGTTGTGTGTCATTAAACCAGGACTCCCTTTTCCGGTCTGATCAGTAACTTGTGATTGTTCTGTCTTTCTTTTGTAATGTTTTCAGCTTTAGTGTGTGAGCAGTGTGTAAGCTTCTGGCATAAGATTCTTTTTTGGGGTGTAAGAACTCCATTGGCCATGTCCTTTGGCCAAACCTAGGTCATGCATTCCTACTAGTCACCACCAGGTGGCAAAGCACTTGGTGATATTAATAATAGCAAGAAACCACAAGAATCCCCTCACTTACAGATGTGATTCTACTTAACAGTGGCACCTCAAGCTCTCTGCACCACCCAGGTTATTAATGCCAATTATGAGATGAGTGTCTCACACTGGCTGGCATAGTGTCAATCCTGCACAACGAGCCTCTCCTTCTCCATGCTGAAAAAACTTTTACCGTGCGTCTCAAGTGAGCCCAGAGAGGCAACAGGAGGAGAATGTAAGCATGTTTATTGTAAACCATAAGCCCACAGCTGTCAAATCTCTTTACAGACTGTTAGAATACATGCCAGCAATGTTGAGGAAGACATATTTGTGTGATAAGGGTTGTTGGGGACACGATGGCAAGCTGTCACGATGGAAAGGTGTGAAAAGTGAGAGAACAGAGGAGAGGGCTGAGAATTGGTATGTGTTGGGTTGGTGGGGTCAAGCCTCAGAAATAGTGAAAGTGTATGTGATAAAGACATACATGCATTGGTTAGACGAGGCTTGCAGGGAAAGAAGGAAAGAGAGCATAGTGTGGGGATCGTTTTAAGCAACAACCCATCAAACTCTTGCCCTGCTTTAAGAGGTCAAGTAGGGAGACGCTTGAGGGCAGAAGGAGATGAGGGAAGAGGGTGTCAGGAGGCAGCAGTGTGTGCTCTGGGGTTAGCGTTCCATGAACTCACACTCTTGTCTGACCTCGCTCATAAACTCTCCCACTTGTCAGGAGAGGATAAGACAACGGAGCTCCAGGCCTGAAACAGACAGGAATGGCCAATGCATCTGCTGAGGGCAGTCAACACCACATGCCTCTCTTTACTTTTATTAGCTTTGGTTATAGGCAGAAATTTATTTCTGATTTCTCAAGTCAGGAGTGTAATGCTAGTGCAAAACCGAGTGTGGGCGGGGACAAGGAATCAAAGAGATGAACGACTACGTTTTATTATCTGTTCTGAAAGGACAAACAGAACATTCTTGAATGGTGAGCTCTATTGTAAGAATTCATATTAGTGTCAAGAATAATGGGTGAAGTGAAAGAGAATAACTGCTTGTTTAAATACTTGAGGGCAGAGAGCTTGTTTTGCTGAGAGGCAGTTTTGCTGACTAAACAGAACGTGCACAGGGTCTGATTGCATTACATTGCTTCTGCAGAAAGGCATGCATTGCCCCCTGTTGGCAAACAAGCACATGTATGAAGAATCACTTACACAGTACTTCACATGGAATAAAACTGAGATCTGAACTGCAGAGATACTATACAAACATGCAGGTGCAAAGTATGACACATGAATGAAAGATAAATATGGCACTGTATGGCAAATGGACTCTATTTTTATCATATAGTATGTCTGCAAAAATGATCGATATCACTGAGGAATGTGTTTCTATTGCAGTTTGCTCATTAACTACAGAATGTGAAGAACTCCAAGCAGCAGGGCACGCAGGGGTTGTTTCGTGGGTGCATTTTCAAGGCTTGGATTACACAGCAGGCTAAAAAGTTTGAGATTGCTGGGAGTCACGGGCAGGGACAGTGTGAGTGTGAGCGCACCTCCGGGGGCTTAAGGAGGGCCCCTTAGAAGCATCTGCCCTTTCAGAAACTAATGACAGGCCCCCCAACACCCGTCTGTCATCAGGCTTTAGGTCCCTCTCCCCCGCAGCTTCTGCAACATAGCTGGGTTTCAGTGGATTAATTTGGAACATATTTATTGAACCCCATTTAACTATATCAGAGGTGACAAGGCGGGCACATGTACACACATGAAAAAAAAAAGAACGGTTTCTAATATATATAGGTTGTGATATGTGATATACAAGTTGTGATATGTGTCTTAACCACAAAAAATCTGGTGGAAAAAAAAAAAGAAAAAAAAAATATAATAAAAAAAAAATAAAAAAAAAACCACACCCATAAATTTAAAAAAAAAATTTTTTTATTCATTACATTTGCATTTAATAAGTAACAAACATAACGACAAATGACCATGAAAACTATGGTCTTGATTCATAGTCTACTGACTAACAGGCTATTCAGAAGTCCCTGCCATCCAGCAGTCATTCCTTGTTTAATAATTAATTCCTTTTATAGATTACTTTTACATCATAAGCAATTTTCTGAATCCCAAAAAACTATGTCCTAATCTACTTACTAATCAGTAACACTTCAATAAAAAAAAAAAAAATCATTCTCATAAAACGTTATCAGTTTATGATGGGAAATGTGTAAACATTTTAAACACTTCAGTCCTTCTAGTTTTATTGCTTGAGGTAAAAGTCACTCATAGCATTTAAAGGCATGCCTCATTATTGTCTCTTCACTCGACTGATGTCTTTTCATGGTAACCTCAGTGCTGAAATAATCGATCACTAATTCATTTGTTCTGTTGGCCGTATTTTTATTAGTTTAGTTAAAAGCAAATTAAAAAATGTGTCTGCCATCATCTGTACAGAGCATGTAAGTGCTCTTCTCTGTTTTGATGATGACGTGATAGTCAGTATCTCATTAAAAAACTGATCAGACTTACTGTATGTCTGTTTCACTACAGCACATAACTTTCAAAAACACTTGATCAGTGCCTGTCAACCACTTTGTGAGGAAATCAGACATAGGTAACAAGGTTTTAGACCTCTCTGGCTCGTTACATGTCATGATCTGTGCAGGAGGATAGCCTAGGAAAAGTTAAAAAGTAAGTAAAAACATTTCTACCTATTTTTGGTGAAAAATATTTTGTTAAAGTTGAGGTCTCAAAATATGTTAGACGCAGAAAAAAAAAATCCAATTTTGCTCGGAACCCGATTTACATGTTATTTGGGCGTTTTAAATTGTGAATTGTGCCATGGTAAAGTCTGACGGGCTTTCCCAGGACCGTCAAACATACACAAGGAAAAAGGTGTTTTTATTCTATCATGTCAGCAGATTTGACTGAAATGGCACCAATCTACATGAGAAAATCAGTGGTGAACACCCTTATTTATTTTGTCACTGTAGATGAGTCTGATTTCTGCAGAACACACCTCTAAACACACGCATACGTATTACATGGAGAAGATCTTTATCTAATAAAGATATTGTTCTCTCTTTCTCTTTCTTTCTTTCTTTCATGTTTCCCTTCCCGCCCTGAGTTCACAAGTGAACCAAGCAGCCCTAACTCATGTAGTCAGTTATCTCCTGTCAGTAGTATAAATTACAGGAAGATTCCAGCTAAATTGTTCAGTATGTTGAAATGAAACAGTTTCGATTTTGCCCGTCACTCTGCTGTTCTGCTGTAATTTGCCGCATAAACAAAATAAACCGTACAGAATTAAATTTCATTCCTGTAGGCATTAGACATTGGATGGGCTTTTTTTTTCTACATTTATTTAGTGCAAGACTACAGTGAAGGTTTTCTCCTGGATGAGCTGCTGACTGCATCTCAAATTATGTTCACACATAATTGGATAATTATGTGGCGGCTGTGGCTCAGGTGGAAGAGCGGGTTGTCCACTAATCGTAGGGTTGGCGGTTCGATTCTTGGCCCACGTGAATCCACATGCCGAAGTGCCCTTGGGCAAGACACTGAAACCCAAGTTTCTCCTGGTGGCAAGTTAGCGCCTTGCCTGGCAGTTCTGCTACCATTGGTGTGTGAGTGGGTGAATGAGACAGTGTAAAGACACTTTGGAACTGGTAAGTTTAAAAAAAAAAAAAAAAAAAAAAAAAAATATGAGAGCAGACCATTTACGAACAGCAATTTAATCACTGAAAGCAGTAGCACTTATCGGTAGATGACACAGTTAGCATTCCATTATTGACAACAAATCAAGTTTTCTTGCTGCTAAAATGAAACATTCTGGAGGGAGAGCATTTGTATATAAAATTCACCAGTGTATATATGCGTCATATATACAAGATGAAGGAGAAGCAGTGTGTGATCTTTGCCATTGCGGCCATCTATCTGTGGCGAAAGAGTTAGTGCCGGACTGTCTGGGGCCACGAAAGAATTCAGCATGGCGGATCACAGATCACGTCCACTCTGTCTTCACTCCCTTTGGTATTTTCTGCATCAAGTCACTCCAAATTTGCATAAAGTTAAACTTTTCTCACCTGTGGTGCATCACTGGACACACCCATATCTACCGTCCTTAACGGTCACTGTTGCTCATGTCACCGGAAGTCGCCAACTCTGACTGAAAAGGAATGATCTCTGGTATCTTTGTCACTGCGAGTCGCTGTATGAGTGAATGTACCTTTATTCATATGAAAGTGCACCTACTATGCTTTTTCAGATATTATCTTTCATGTAGTGTGTTATATATATCTGTTTGTGAATGTATAAAGTCTGCAAAGTTTCAAAAATCTAAAGTGAGTTATTGACTCCTAAAAGAATGAACCAATTCTGAACAGCTGAAATGAGTCGTTAGTAATTCCAGACTTTCTTCCTGTACTAACCTATGTAATTTCTAACAAAAAAATCCACCTCTGGTTTTCATTGGCTGCTCATGAACGAGTTCTGAAAGAGTTAGGTTCAGGTCTAGAAGACGCTGTTTTCTGTGCTGCAAAAGCAAAACCACTTTGCATGGACTCCCAAAGGATGAGGATGTAAAGCATCAGTGGTTAGAATTCATTTAAACGATACCACAGCAGATCACCTCCATCCAAGTAATTTCACTGACGACTACTTCTGAAGTCAATGTGGGATTTGCAAAATGATTATTCATTAAAGATTCAAATGAACTCAATTAAATTTTATTTGTATAGCTCTTTTAACAATGTTCATTGTCTCAAAGCAGCTTTACAGAAATATATAAAACACAGGATACAGATTTTAAGTGTGTGAATTTTTCCCAGTTGAACAAGCCGGTGGCGATGGTGGCGAGGAAAAACTCCCTAAGATGATATGAGGAAGAAACCTTGAGAGGAACCAGACTCAGAAGGGCACCCATCCTCATCTGGGTAACACCGGATAGTGTGAAAGTAAAAGAAAGTTCATTATGGTTTAAACTAGTCCACTGAGTAGCAACTGTAGTCCCAGCAACCACAATGAGAATGTCCATGCGGAATTGAGGTCAAAAACCATTTCTGTGGTACTTCGAGCAGTACCATCCTAATCAAAGGTTCGGTCATACCCACTTTATTTGGACCATCTTGCGCCTCTGGGTCACAACCTGTAAGCATGATTAATTATTTATGTATATATTTTCTACCGAGTGTTCCAAACGCATAGTTTGTGTTATATGTGTACAACTGTTAGCCTGTTAGCCTCTGCTAACCGGCTAACTAACATTATTGTCAAGCTACATATAATCTTACCAATGAGAAACGTCCTGTTCTCCTTGTGCTTGCGATGGTGGTTCGGGTTGATCCTCCATTATCATTATCGGGTTGATGCATCATTATCAGACTCGGGCTCAAACTGATAAGGTAAAACCGACATTATTACGGATATGGTAAACTCGGATATGGCTACGGATACTATGAGTTGGTAAATGGTGCACTTTTATATCTCTTTTATCCAAAGCACTTTACACTGTGTCTCATTCACCCATTCATACACACTCACACACCAATGGTAGCAGAGCTGCCATGCAAGGCACTAACTCGGGAGCAACTTGGGGTTCAGTGCCTTGCCCAAGGACACTTTGGCATATAGGGAGTTACCCGGGCCGGAAATCGAACTGTAAATGTAAATGGTAGTCCAATCACAACAGACTGGGACATTTGACCAATCAGAGCAGAGTAGGATCTCTGAAAGGCGGAGTCTAGAGTGAACAGATCCTTTTGTGACAGTGGGGGGAAAAAAAGGTAATACTGCAATTTAAATTATGAGAAAATTAAAGTGTGTTTTGACCTTGGATGCATGCAAACCTATTGTATGAGACCTTTAAAACAAAATTAGCCTTGTTTAAAAAAAACATAATAGGTGCTCTTTAACACTTAAGCTTGTTGCCCTTTTGCTAAATTTGTGCAATTTTCCACTAGCAAATACCCACCAGCTAAGAATTGTAGTGCACACTTATGCACTATTCTACGCCAATTTGTCGTATGAATAGTGTGATTAGTGTGTTCACCCTGAAAACCCCCCAAAACAGTACGCAGTACGCAGCTGTACTTGCGCAGCGGATGGGGAGTGGCTATATCAGGCTCAGGTGCTGAACAAAAGAAATAAGATGTTTACATTGCCAGCAGCCATAGCCACAACCACAACTTACTATGTTGGTATTAAATTGTGCAGAAGATTACGCCTCCGTCTGACAGTGACTGAAGTCTTGTTGGGCATAAAAGGAAACATGAACATAACAGTAAAATATACCAATTCATTTTTGTTATCTGTTTGGCTATTTCGCTAATGCTAACGCCATCGCATTATGTGCGTTTGATGTAATTTGCCTTTGGTCTGGGCTCCTCTACTGTCTGTGTGGGAAACAATAACAGTCCACGGTTTGTAGTTTCAGCCTTCCCATTTCTTCTCACACAAAGATGCTTGGTGCACATCTTTTACTACAGTAATGGATGTGGTCCCTATGTGTGGGAACAAACAGACAAACAAAAAAATCCTTATCATGTGAAAAATGACTGTTATTTTTCTGACATCAATCAAAATATCTCTAAATATAATCTAAACGAAATGGCTGAGCCTAGCATTTCGTGGTGATGACGTCCGACAGGGATGGCATCCTCACATTTTCACCATAGCTATTGTTTTCCATGTGTAGAAATCCAGGGTGTGTTCCTCTCTGCATTCTGCATAGCTGGGACGACTGGCGAGCTTGAACCTTTTCCAAGAGTCCCATTCCTCACAAAGTTCAACACACCGCTCCAGACACAACACAGACAGCCGAGGCAGAAACAGCAGACGAGGGTGTACATAAAAACAAATATTGCTATCAATCTGGTACTTACACACAGCTGTATGGTTGACAGATAGAAATGGAAAAAGGAGAAGTGGGTAGCAGGGATCATAAATACCACTGGGCTAGCCTAGTAACCTGCATTCCTCCAACAGGTGCCTCATGTTTACTGAATAAACATCTTACACTATGGTACTTGAGTGTCCTAAGGACAAGTGCATATTCCAACTGCTTCCCCGTATCCCCTTAGTACATGCCTGATATTACAAACAAAGTATTTAGCCCTTATGTAATTGTTGAATAGTTGCTCAGTTATTGGTCAATTGTTAAACTAACCCAATAAAAGCTGAATATTGTGTGATGTGTGATTTGGAAACAGGCCTGTGTAACCTGCAGCCTCCTTTCTAGCACTTCAACACTGTCTGTAGCGAGTGCTCCTAGGGGCCGACTGAGCTATAGGCTGTGTGCCAAGTAAGCCTGGCAAGTCTGTCTAGTGTTACTTGCTTCAGGCATGTTGTGCATCTCTGGTGTTAGTCGGGTCACTCAGGGTCATGGGCGCTTGGAAAGTTTTTCAAAGCCCCTCCACCCAGCTCTCACTTTGCCAGTTAAATTCCACTCCGGGGCACTGAGGAACCTCATTTCACATCACAACAAACTCCAAAAGCACCTGTCTACAGACATGCCATTTCCCCTTCCACTACAGCTTAACCTGTGTGAACACATGAAGACAAGGAGCACCCGTAAGGTACAGACCTGACAAACACAAGCCTTATGACTGACATATAGAGCATTAAAGGGTTCAATATATTTGAGTAATCTTTACATTTATTATAGCACATCCTGTATACTATGATCACATATACTGTTCAGTATATACAATTTTAAATGACAGAATTATTAATATTATATATATATATATATATATATATATATATATATATATATATATATATATATATATATATATATATATATATATGAGTTTCCCTATTTAGCACCAAAATTGTAGAACAGAATACGTCCATAGTAAACCTTGTTTTTAGTTGACTCATTTATATTCTCTTTCCTCATGTACAGTATCTCACAAAAGTAAGTACACCCCTCACATTTTTGTAAATATTTGAATATCTTTTCATGTGACAACACTGAAGAAATTACATTTTGCTACAATGTAAAGTAGTGAGTGTACAGCTTGTGTAACAGTGTAAATTTGCTGTGACTTGAACTAAGAAGGTAAGAGAATACAAAGTAATATCATAAAACATTAGAGAGAATGAGAGAGAGAGAGAGAGAGAGAGAGTGAGAGAGAGCGAGAGATGATGATGATGATGATGATGATGATGAAGTTGGGTGTAGATTGGGTTACGGACCTGTGTGCTGTATCCTGTAGCCTCAGGCAGTGTTTTGCCTTATCAGGGTGGAATGTAAGGGAAATTGCTCTAAGGATGATTAATCTAGCAGCCCCTCTCCTCCATACTGCCCTTAAAATAACATCACATTTTAACACGGCTATTATTGCAGATTGCTTATTCATCTTACTCCATAATTCTTTGCATAATGTTTGTTCAATCTATGCACTTTGTGTAAGAAATGTTAAATGATCAAGTTCTGTCACCTGGAGCAAACTAAACTCATCCCATTTCCAAGTTCAAGCATTTGGAGGATGTTTAGAAGATATCTGTATTTATTTTATATGAGTAGGTGCCCAGAATGTGTTTAACAATTAATAAAGTTAAATCATCAGAGAATATTGGTCAAGATGAGTAGTGCCTGCTAGTGAAGACAGATTGTTAACATTGATTACGTTTACATGGACAGCAGTCATCTAATTATTAACCTTACTCTGATTAAGATAAATGTGATTAAGGTGTTTACATGAGTTGCTTTTAGAATACTCCTTTCATGTTTCACATGTTTTACATGTAATAGAACATAGATCGATTAACGGCACACGTCATTACATCACCACACCACGCCGTCTGACGTTCCCTCCAGAATTTCACATATCGACATACAGTTTACATACATAAATTGATTTAAGATAAGTCAGAATAGATTTATCTCACAAAAGTACTTATCTCACAAAAGTATCTCACAAAAGTGAGTACACCCCTCACATTTTTGTAAATATTTGATTATATCTTTTCTTGTGACAACACTGAAGAACTGACACTTTGCTACAATGTAAAGTAGTGAGTGTACAGCTTGTGTAACTTCCACTGGCAACATAAGTGAGTACACCCCTAAGTGAAAATGTCCAAATTGGGCCCAATTAGTCATTTTCCCTCCTCTGTGTCATGTGACTTGTTAGTGTTACAAGGTCTCAGGTATGAATGGGGAGCAGGTGTGTTAAATTTGGTGTCATCGCTCTCACACTCCTTCATACTGGTCACTGGAAGTTTAACATGGCACCTCATGGCAAAGAACTCTCTGAGGATCTGAAAAAAACTAATTGCTCTACATAAAAATGGCCTAGGCTATAAGAAGATTGCCAAGACCCTGACACTGAGCTGCAGCACGGTGACCAAGACCATACAGGGGTTTAACAGGACAGGTTCCGCTCAGAACAGGCCTCGCCATGGTCGACCAAAGAAGTTGAGTGCACGTGCTCAGCGTTATATCCAGAGGTTGTCTTTGGGAAATAGCGTATGAGTGCTGCCAGCATTGCTGCAGAGGTTGAAGGGGTGGGTGGTCAGCCAGTCAGTGCTCAGACCATACGCCGCACACTGCATCAAATTGGTCTGCATGGCTTTCGTCCCAGAAGGAAGCCCGCAAACAGTTGAAGACAAGCAGACTAAGACAAGCAGACTAAGACAGCTGAAGACAAGCAGACTAAGGACATGGATTACTGGAACCATGTCCTGTGGCCTGATGAGACCAAGATAAACTTATTTGGTTCAGATGGTGTCAAGCGTGTGTGGTGGTAACCAGGGGAGGAGTACAAAGACAAGTGTGTCTTGCCTAAGTGAGTGTCATGGTCTGGGGCTGCATGAGTGCTGCCGGCACTGGAGAGCTACAGTTCATTGAGGGAACCATGGATGTCAACATGTACTATGACATACTGAAGCAGAGCATGATCAGTATGCAGTATTCCAGCATAACGACCCCAAACACTCCTCCAAGACGACCACTGCCTTGCTAAAGAAGCTGAGGCTGAAGGTGATGGACTGGCCAAGCATGTCTCCAGACCCCTAAACCCTATTGAGCCTCTGTGGGGCATCCTCAAAGGGAAGCTGAGGAGCACAAGGTCTCTAACATCCAGCAGCTCCGTGAAGTCGTCATGGAGGAGTGGAAGAGGACTCCAGTGGCAACCTGTGAAGCTCTGGTGAACTCCATGCCCAAGAGGGTTAAAACAGTGCTGGAAAATAATGGTGGCCACACAAAATATTGACACTTTGGGCCCAATTTGGACGTTTTCACTTAGGGGTGTACTCACTTTTGTTGCCAGCGGTTTAAACATTAATGGCTGTGTGTTGAGTTATTTTGAGGGGACAGCAAATTTACACTGTTACACAAGATGTACACTCACTACTTTACATTGTAGCAGAGTGTCACATGAAAAGATATAATCAAATATTTACAAAAATGTGACGGGTGTACTTACTTTTGTGAGATTCTTTACTTACTATATAGTAGCTGAGATACACATATTTCACCTACTATATAGCAGGTAAGTACGCGGTTTCGGGCGCTGACGTGCTGTCCTGTTTGCCGTCAAACGGTTGAGCACCGCCGTGTGTCTCTCACATGACGTTAATAATGTGATTAAGGTGTGTACATGTCTGTAATACACGTCGATAATGCGACTAAAACAGGAGTACTCCACATGTCTTAATTCGATTAGTGCTTACTTCTAGTATGACCTTAATCAGATTAAAGTAATTAAAAATTTCGGTTTACATGGTAGTTTCTTAATCAAAGTATCGTCTTAATTGGGTTAAGAGTGGCTTATTGTTGTCCATGTAAACGCACTGGATAATGTACCTCGATAATGCGACTAAAACAGGAATACTCCACGTCTTAATTCCATTTGTGTTTACTTCGTGTATGACTTTAGTCGGATTGAGGTCATCAATAATGACTGTTTACATGCTTGTTTCTTAATCAGAGTATAGTCTTAATCGAGTTAATATTGGGTTATTGTTGTCTGTGTAAACGTAGTGATTGCTAACAAAATCCAAGTAGGCAGAACAGGGAGAAAAACAATACATTAAGAAATATTAAATAAATAAATAACCCCACAAAACTAGGATTTTAGTACAATACCCCAAGAGAATCTTAGTGGATGGGATCGCTCCATACGAACTGCATAAATTACTAAGATATCAATAATGTGGGTTCCATGGCTATATTATGTGGCACATGATAATAGACTTTCTGTGCTGAAAAATACTTACTGTAATCAGCTGACTTATTTGTAGAAATTTTGCAGATCTGAGCATTAGATCTGTCATTAGATCTTTTTTACTGAGAGGGCAGGAAAACAAATTAAACAACCTGTTTATCCAAATAGGTACACAAAAACCTCAATACATTTCAAAGTTTTTTTTCCTCTCAATATAATAAATTACTGGTGCTTCAGAGTGTGCAGATGAAACACCATCACAAGGCTCATGTTATCTCACGATCGGAGGCAGATATTTGGGAACGGAATCGTGTGAGACAGTTCTGGGAGGTAATTATACCAAATCATTTCGATGACAGACTTTGGCTCAGGCATTTCAGAATGACTAAAACAACATTTGAGATGCTGAGATTGGTCTACTGGTTAGTCCAGTTACGTGACCCAATGCGCCCCAGTTTTCACAGAAAAACATTACGCTGTATAAGTCGGCCACCTGTACTGAATATCCATTCACATCAGCCAATGATCCAGTCATGTGATTTGTTGAGGAAACATCCCATGCGCATCGAGGAATTTACTGTATTCAATAAGTGTGTTTCCATTGTAGTTTATGTGCATGTCTTCTTATCGCATAATTGAGCACATGCAATAATTTATTCGCATGTTTCGATGTTTCATGCAGCGTGTGTTAATGCGATATCCCAGAATTCTCCGAAAAATATGTGGACGGAAACATAGCTATTGGCACTTCTGTTTTAGGGTTCAATTTCATTTGTACTTTTTTTTTTTCCTCCCAAAACATTTTATTCTAAGATGATGTCAATGTTGCTAATGTTTGACATGCTGGACAGTAATGACTCTTTTGTAACATCTGTTAGCAGCCATTTTTTATGAGGAAACTGAGTTCCACACTACTGCTGAATCAGAATCATTACTATAGTCTCCTTGGAGACACATCCAAACACACAACACCACAATTAAACAGATGATGTAAACCTGCTTACAGAAAATATAAGGGAAAAACAAACAAACAACAAAGCAGAAGGTGTGTTTATTAAAGCAGCTGTTTACACAAGACAAAAAGATTAGATTGATCTCCGGGATCTTCCTGTCCTATTATTCCTCTCATCCCTTTTTGGCTCAAATAAGTACCCTTGGCAAGTAACGCAAGTCAAAGATAAAAAAAAAAAAGAAAGAAAATTGTGGATAGTTTATCAAGTAATGCTAACATGGGTAAAATAATAATATGTAGCTGTGTGTGAAACCCAGAAGATGACATGGTATGTACTTCTCACCTCATTATTAGCCACATGTGGAAAACTTTGCTAATACAGGCAATGTCATCAAGTGAAGCGCCATTTTATTGTGAAATAGTTCTGTATCACACCCCAAGCACGCTGTTGTGAAATGTAGCTGCATGCCTGGAACACGGTCACTCCTTGTTTTAACAACTAAGCTGGCAGATCACCCAGTGCCTTCTTTCAAAGGGGGAAAAAAAACCCTTTATGAGCTAAAGTAGAACTTCAAATGTACTCTTGAGAAGGCGCTCCTCCAGGGCACAGCAATTCCTGAGCTTGAGTAATGAAATGCTTCCAAGCTCCACCAAGATCCACATAAACACACTGACTTCTGTAACACACACATATTTAAAAAAACAAAACAAACACACAGTCCTTTTCCCGGCAGCTTTTTAAATAGTGTAATTTATAGGAATAATAAACAAAAAAACATTTGGAATTGATACTAATAAGATTTAAAACAGAGGTTCATAGTGCCAGATCCATGAATCCTCCATACTGCAGTTTTCTCCACTCTAACACTGCCTTGCCTTGATTTAACATCCAACATATACTCAGCACCAGGATGACCCATTTTTGGGAAATATTGCTAAATTTAAAAAAAATAAAATGCTTCACAGCTCCGGTTCGATCCTGTGCCTGGGTTACTGCCCGCGTGGAGTTTTCCATGTGTTTCCTATTGTCCATGTGTGTTTCCTTTTGGTTCTCTGGTTCCTCCTATCTCCTAAAACATGCTAGTAGGTGGATTGCTGACTCTATATTACCTCTAGGTGTGAATGAGTGTATAGGTGTGTGTGCATGATGGACTGGCATCTAATCCAGGGTGTGTTCCTGCCTCACACCCAGTGTTTCTGGGATAGGCCATGGATCCACTGAGAACCTGACCAAAGCAGTTACTGAAGCTGAATGAATTAGTGTTAAAAATAAATAAAAGAAAAAGAAATCTGCTTAATTAACGTAATCTCAAACAAACCCAGGGGGTGTAAACTTTTGAACATGATGATTGGTGTAAATTGGTGTCATTATTTTGTTTAAAGATTTTTTTTCATGTAGTAGTGCCCTTTGGAAGCTACATAACATGTTTCCCATAAGACATATGGGATATATATAGTGTTTGTTTGTATGTTGGTGGTCTGACAGAGACGTTGATTGTAGCTGTTGTTGTGATTGTCTTGTGAAACGGTTTATATCAATCGAATCCCAAGATTCCTAGCTTTCTAAAGATATATTTCATGAGTACCTATGTACACACAGAAGCTGTGTCCAGCATAGTTAATCCCACCAGCTGGGTCGGAATTTACATCGTATCTGAAAAGTGAGAGTTACAAAATAAAAACTTACCACTGTGAAACGCTCTGCTCAAGTCATGTTTGCAAACTTGCTTCCACTTGGATCATCCGTATTTTCTGAATCAGGCTCGAACTGATACGATAAATCCGAAAACATGTTGCTTAGGAGCTTAGAATTGCTTTAGAAGGTTTGGAGGCTACAGCTAAAGCTAACACTAACCTTAAAGCTAACACTAAAGCTAAGGGGCATTACTTTTCTGACAGATGCAAGGCTTTTGGCCAATCACAACACAACGGGTCAGCTGGCCAATCAGAACACTCCGGGCTTTGCAGAAATCACGAGTGTTTCAGGCAGCCTGGGAATAGAGGTACTTCAATAATGTACAGTATTTTGACAAATAATTAGTTTTTTGAACATTAAAGCGTACTAACCTATTTCGTTACACCCAATAAACAATATAATAAACATGATATGACCCCTTTAAAGTCGGCACACTGGGAGCTGACTCACATAATGTAAATGTGGATTGGACAGCTGAAAAAAATAACGGTTGAAAACAATTATTCCCCCCATTTTTCCGATACGAACAGCTTAAATCTAGTGTTGGAGGTTCGATTCCCACCAGTGTGTGCGGAGTTTGCATCTCTAAATTGTCCATAATGTGTGAATGTGTGTGCGCGATTGTGCCCTGTGATGGGTTGGCACCCCATCCAGAGTGTCCCCCGTCTTGAGCCCTGAGTCCCCTGAGATAGGCTCCAGGCTCCCTGCAACCCAATGTAGGAGAAGCGGTAAGAAAATGGATGGAGATACAGTAATCTACATCTATCTCTCTCTCTCTCTCTCTCTCTCTATATATATATATATATATATACATTTTTGAAGAATGAATGAATGAATAAAACATAAGTTATAAGTTTATGATAACCTAGTATGAGTGGCTCGTTCCATCCATACCTGTCAAAATAAAATGTCCAAAGAGCATTCAATGTATATGGCATTTTTCTCAGTCTCAAGGTGACGTTATAGAGAAAGCAGCATATGCTTTGGCTATAATAATATCCAGAATATCCTTTGGAATTGTAGGTTATGTTTTAATTCAACAAAATATTATGACATGTGAAAGAGTGTCGCATTATGCTGCACAAATATTACGATTATTATTATTAATATTATAATTATTTACGTTAACATCACACAGAGCACCGTGTTTTTGGTATTATCATGTATGACGCTTGAGCATGTACGCTGGAAAACTGATACTGTGGGAGGCTGCTGAGTGACAAGAATGCACACATGTACACAGTGGTGTGTACAAAATCTGGTAGCAGTGTACACATTAACAGTGGGCTATTGTGTAGACTCTCAAAATGCAATCAGATGAACGAGAAACAGGAGCTTAACGCATAACTTGCAGTAGGCCAACCGTATGGTGTACGCTTCTTACATTTTTATTCATTTTACATGCTGAACCAGGGGACCACACCTCCCTTTTTCACCTGACAGAAAGTGCAAATAAACACCGGCAGCTGGAACGAATGCATTTTATTACCCAGACCTTGTATAGCGTATTGAAAAGACTGTATAAAAACATATCACTACATACATACATACAGTGAACAGCTGATAATGAGAGCTGTAAGTTACTCACAAGAAATATAGCTAAAATTTGATCTACTTTTAGAGTATATTGTCCAAGAGATTTCAAGCTGTTCAACACACACTGCATATTTCATTTTAATGTGGAACGAAAAGATAGTTTGTACACAGGCAGTGATAGCATCGTGGGGTGCTTTTTAAGATTTCTGAGTAACTCCTAAAAGGCAATGGAATGTCGAATCAGTTTCTGTATCAGCTGTACTCAGGGATTTGTGTTTAATCTGTTAAACAAGCAGAACTTACAAAACCGGGAAAATTCTAGCACATCACTTGACTGTTCAAAACAAGATTCCTACCATCACCCCAATATGACACACCGTCATGCTTCAAGGAGCCTGTAAGGAGCGCTGCATTATAGAACGAGCTGCAAATGGTAGGACTGATGACAGAACTGTTATAGAGTAACTGAAAAGAGAAAGATACTCTAAGCAGGGTGGTAAATGATCCGCTGAATCAGACACACCTCATTGTACAATCATGAGGCATTCACGTGATATATGGCATGGATGGTAAAACATACACGCTCTCACAGCGTCATCTGTTTTGTATGTAAACATTTATTGCTCATTTATTCCTTGGTTCTGTCCATTATGTTGTTCAAATCTTCATTAAACTGTGGTCATGTAAAAAATATTCACATTCTTCAGGAAGCCTCTTTGAAAATTGTCTGAAAAAAAATAAAAATAAATCTAATAAAAAAAAAAATGGAGGACAGCTGTCCTTATACTGTGTTCCAAATCTCAAGAGCACAAATTCTGCCTGTCACAATGCTAACCACTTAAGCAGCCTCCTCCTTAATATAATTTGGGGGTAGTGACAATCATTTGAAGCATCTAGAAGAACATTTGGAACATCATCATATTGTATCATTTTATTAATGGTAAATCTCTAGTTCTTAGAAGAGAAGAGAAGAGAAGAGAAGAGAAGGAGTGAAGATGACATTCTTTTTCAGACTCGTTTTCATGGAACCTTATGAACACCAAACTTAAAATATAATGGTTAAGAAGAAAATTCTGACAAAATATGTTATCAAACATTGTAATTGAGAATGCTACACAGCCTTAGTATACAGCAAAGTAGATGATTTATCCACAGTTTTAAGGTACCAGTGATTACATTTCTTTGATATGTCAACATCTTTGGAGATGCTTAGCTTGAAAAAGGAACAATATGCCCAATATGTAGACAAACAGAATTAACATGAATTATTAAAAACATTTAAGAACTATATTATCTGGACATACAACCATCACCTGTCGGTCACTTCAATACAACGGGTAGCTGATCAAACCAGAATTTCCATTCAGAAACCAACGTTGCCTCTTGCTAAGCAGTAGCCCAGCTTGTTCTGGTTGCCAAGAGTTGACATGAGGCCTACGTAGGCCTCGATGAGGATGGGCTGGTTCAGAAGCAGAACGCCGTTGGCTTTCCCTGGGACTGGATTCAGACTGTGGGCTTTCTGTGCTGCAGCGATCAACTGCTCCTTGAAACTGTGAAGCTACATATGAGGAGAAAACAGATATCAGAGGTCACTAGGCTTTGACTGACCAGACTGTTCACTGCTCACTTTCTCTGGATTGTCGAACCTACTTACAGTTCGTTTAAGTCTATAATAGTCAGACATAACTTGATAGTGAAATCTCAAACATCTTCAAAACCAATGCTTTTTTTAAGCTTGTTTTACACTGTGCAACATCTGAAGTCCTTTAATATTATACATTTTTAACACTGAATGAGCTGATCCCAATAAAAATCTTGACCAAACAGACATATCCTGATCTCCATGTCAGATTATACAATGAAGAGTCTCTGACCTGTGATGGGCTCATGGAGAAAATGGGGACACAAACAGAAGGAAGTAGCAAGTGGTGAAGAAGAAGAATTCCGGAGGTAGGTAAAAGACGATAACTGATCCACTGATTAAATAGGTGTGGCTCCTGCTTGATCAGACTGAAAACCTGCAACTCACACCAGCCCTTTCCGGATAAGATTGGACACCCTTAACTCATCTTAACTCATGACCAAAGAATTGTTCTATGATGTGAGACTTTTGTTTACGGCCAAACTCAGGCCAAAAATCACATAGCTGACTATAGAGGGTTGATGCTCTCTGCTTCATTTTTCCTTCTTTCTCTCCTTGCTGCTCACCTCCATAGGCGTGGCGGAATGTGAGGAATGGTATTGGGACTGAAAGCTTTGACACCCTGCCCCTCTAAATGAGCGGTTATATGATCTGTGCGGTCACCTGCAAAGACACCGCAACTCCACCCATGTCCACCGTGACCTGCTAAAAGTCGCACCATCTCTGAAGGGCTACATAATCACAAGCAAGGGTGCCTCAAGGGTTTTTTTTTTTTTATTATTGAATAGTTATGGAGATTTCAGCTCCATAAAGGGGCCCTAGTTGAACTCCTAGTTTAGAGAGAAAACTGAAGAACCCTTATGGGCACTAGATGGAAGCTTTTTTTTGTTTTTCCTAAGAGTGCACTTTATAAACTGAAAAGGAAGTGTCTAGGCTCTGACAATTTTTAAAGGCTGTCCGTATAGAAAATCCACATAATTTACTTTGCTGTGTAATTTTGTTTTCCAAACAGGAATAGGTACTGTGTATATATATTGTAGATATTGATCCAGGGGATCTCAAGCCTTTTGCATCCAAGGACCCATTTAACTATAAATAAAATTCTACAGATCCCCTACAGATTTATTGTACAATCATAATCCAACTATTCAAATATTAGGCTCATCATGTAAATGTGTACGGTAGATTTGCTTTTAGTATTTATTTCAAGCCAAAAGATTTTTTTTTTTTAAATTCTAAACATTTCAGCCAGCGAAGTAATTTTTTGTTATTTAAATTATCATAAAATTCCAGTTGACATTATTTATAGGCATAATAACGTTGACATTAGGTGGGTTGTGATTTCTCCCACAAAAAAACCACGTACTGTGCTCCATGGACCATTTCACTTTGAGAACTCATGGTACCAAAATGCAATGCCAAAAGCTTAATTAATTACTAAAGACATCATCATCATGATTATCTTCCTCCTCCTCCTCATCATCATCACCACCACCACCAACAATAATAAAAATGAATGTTTTGACACTTTGCTACATATTGACTTTAAATATACATCACAACATCAAAAAATCACAAGCTTTAACATCTGCAGAGATTAGCATCCATAAAAAACACTATTCATAAAACACACAGATGGCAAGAACAAAGTTTCTCACTTATGCAGTGTCTGCACTTTCCTGTATAGTCTGCTTTTATATTAGAAGAAAGGCCCTCACATTCAAGGACTTAGTCACAGGTGTGTACACATGTTGTTAGTTGATGTTAACAGAAGTCTATTAGGTAGAGTTTTCAGTCTCCTTACCTCACAAAGTTTGGTCAGCTTCTCATTAACATTTCGAACTGGGTGGTAGGTCAGTGTAGTGTAAGGGTAGTCATTTGCAAAAGGGTTCCAACGTGATGTTAAAGAGGGCTCTCGGAGTTTGTCCCAAAACACACGCACTCCATCTCCCTCTCGCCTGAAACAGTGAAGCAAAAACAGACACAGAAATACACGTTAAATGAGTTTTAATTCACCACTCGGAACCTCCAGGGGCAGTGTGAAACGTGCATAACTCCTCGTGCTCAAGGTGTGATGGATGATGCAGTGTTAGCAATAAACGCTGCTTCATACCACAATCATTCTCTTTTCTCCTTCTCACCCCCACATGAACATGATATGGAGATAGCCGTTTAACAGCTTGTGACCACGGTCAGAGCTAGACCTGTCTTGTCCTCCAAAGCCGGGGAAATCATTCGCATTTTTCAGTATTGTAGGCGTTTTCACAGTGACTTTCTCTTATTAGCATTACTGTCCTATGCTAACTAGTTACACTGTCCATTGTCTACAGGCAACAGTTCTTGCTGCAGTAACACATTCTGTACATATATTAGCCTCAGTTCCTGAGCAGCTTAGCACCTGTACAGAAAGAATTTTTAAACTAAGTGGTTTACTATTCACACCAGTCTTTTTTTTTTTAGCCTTTCCATATGATAATTCCATGTTCTCTGCCTCATATGACTCATATGGCTGTGACTAACACAAAGTATGATTAGTATGGTAAAGTGGTATTTCTTTGACATACCATGCACTGTTTATCAATTAGTTTGCAAATTGAACTTGATTTCAACTGAATTGCAGTTCCTCCAGGTTTACCTCCACTGTTACCTCTAAAAAAAATACATTTAAATCCTGGGTCAGCTTGCCCCTATAATATGTTTTATACATCATGAGTATCCACAGTAACCATGCTACAAGACTTGTGCTCATGCAGCCAGTGTTTGAATGTCTTGGAAAGCAGCTATGTGCTAATTGCCTTGGAAGAGACCATTTCTTGGATGCTATATCTAACTGTAAAACACTCGCCAAACATCCCCGCATGGAGTGAGCATTAATGGCAATGTTGACAAGACATGCACAGCTGGCAAATTTAAATTCTGACTCAGAGTCAAATCTGGGCCAACGCCCCTGGCTTAGTTGTTGACTGGCAGGCCTAGCAACAGCCAAAAAGCACATCGTGATGCCTAGATAACAGTCTGAGTTAATTTCTAGAGAAATCAATGGTAGGGCAGGAAACATGGCTCTGCTAAAATCACTTATCCAAGCAACTATGAAGACTATACAGCATGCAGGTTTGTATTTTTCATCAGAGCTATTCTTATCACTCAGTGGTCAGTCAGTGGAAAGTGAAACATGCAATGTCTATGGCTGCATGTAGGAGGTCAGAGAGCACTGTGCCCATATGAGAACCTTGAGGAAATCCATATGGGCAGGGGGAGAACATGCACAGAAACTCCAGACAATAACCTGAGCTCAGGATCAATCCAGGTAACCTGGAGCTGTGCGGCAACAATGCTACCCTCTCTGCCTTAGTATTACTATTCTTATTATTGCTATTATTATTATTATTATTATTATTATTATCATCATCATCATTATCACCTGTGCCATCCATCATAATGGATGGCATGTATTGAATCTCACCTAAATGATTATTTTTTATTTAATTTTATTATATCAGGACTACAGTAAAACGTTTAAAATGACTAGGAAACAACAGTTTATCAGACACAATGCAAATTATCCAAGTGGACATAATTAGGAACGCATTTTCACATTAGCCGCTCATCGATTCACACGCACTTGTGTTTTCAAATAGGTGAGCTTGACCTCTCGAACCCCTCTGTTCTCTTCTAACAAAGCTCACTCACTGCCAAAATCAGCACCATTCTTCTTTAGGGCACCTCCTTTATGCATGAGCCAATCTAATGTTTACTAAGCTTAAAGGCAATTCCCAGTGTTCATCAGATTTTCTTTCACTCCCCCTTCTTTTCTTTTTGCCATTTTAAGTAAATAGATTTTAATGAAACGCCCAGGGGCCATGTCTTTATTTTCCAGGCTGATGAAACCCCAGAAGACAAGTGTGTGCCTGGCAGCAAACACTGAGCTTTAAACCTGCTCCACATTCAGGCTTTGAAATGATCTTGGCACCCTTCCATTTTCACTAAGATCTTTCACAATGCTCTATTTGCAGGCTGCCCATCAATCTCAGTTGGGGAGGCACTGATTTCCGTACATGGCTGTAGGATGCACTCCACGATAGTTTACTTCACAGGGTAATGCATTTGAAATAAACGTCTTTCTATAGCCTTATTAGAATAAAGAAGGCTTTTCCTATATCACAGTGAAACTTTTCTGATGTTGGTATTTTTTGGATAACAAGTTGATCAGATGCATAAGATCGAGCCTCGTAACTTCCTAAAAATATATATATATATATGTAAGTTGATTCATTCTATAAGTCAGATTATTGTAGCAAGTATACATTAGTTATAATGTCTCCAATGCCACAGTCTAATTTAGGTTTCATCCAGTTAAAGTAAAAAGACATAAAAAAAAAAAAAAGGATAATCTATAATCAGTAACCAGAATAACAAACAAAAGTCAAAACCAGGAAGTATAAATGAGGACATAGAAAACGAGACAACAAAGCCCAAGGAAAACAAAGATCAAAACTGAAAGTGATATGCTCATTATGTTGAAAAGAAAACAAAAAACACAGAACGAGAGCTAGACACAGGTGAACAAATTCAAAATTCAGGGATGTAGCCAATGACAAAACGAGACGAGACAAAACAGAAAGACTCTGTATTGTTGACTGAGGGAAAACCTTTGCTACAGGCCTAAAAATATCACTGTGTAAATACATCCTACTAGACGTTACTATGGCTATTGTGTTTTCAGTGTTCTGTTGTAAACAATATACAGAAATGTGCACATTTTTGGTAACTGTGCAGAACCAGGCTGGACCAGCAGTGCCATTCAATACAATTCTAGGCCTTATAGTGCACTACAAGTGTTTGTTAAGCTACTTGTGTGAGTCTCTCCAGGATCCTGCGATCAGAGAAATGAATGCAAAATCAAGAAAACGCCACAATATTCGCAGGAGCTTGAACGTTTCAGAATTTCCACAGATTTTCCACAGATTTTGGACCAAGATGAGTCAAGTGATGTCACTGTGTAAATACATCCTACTAGAGGTTACTATGGTTATCGAGTTTTAATTGTTCTGTTAGCATCAAACTAAGAGCCATGGGCATTCCTGTAAAAACATTACCACATAGGGAAATTACGCTAATACAAAAACACGCTGGTTTGTGGTATGACTTGTAACGTGATTAAAGAGGAGAAAAATGTGTGATATTTTTCTAGGAAATTCAGTGCATTTAAAGGACTTTTCTACACCAATTCTATATGCATTCATAGCTGTTATTGTGTAAGGATCTATGCACATATTGTGTACATCTTGTATTTATTTTGTATTGAGTATTGTCTTTACATCCTGTGTGTCCCGAATACAGCATGTAGCATACAGTATCCTATTTTGTAAGACTATATGCTGTCATCACTTGTTTGTAGCAAAGTCTCCGTCCAAAGTCAATAAAAAGTGTTGTTCAGCTTTGCACTATGATTCATTTTTGGCTCAGCCAACCAATAATTAGCAACCAACTTCTTCAGAACATAAACTTTCTCCCAAATTTTTGTGAAGTCATAACTCTTACAGGCAGAGTCTCGACTTGCCTCTACCTGCACGAAAAAGAAAGTCATATGCAAATAAAACCTTTTTTTGCTGGTTATTCTTGTCAAAATGAAAGTAGTCATGCTCTGAAAGCAGTCAGAGTTGTCCTACCACTTCTCACACCCCTTCTGGCATTAAACAGTACACCTCTGCTATGTTTTGAGGAAACAGACGTGCCCTTCGGTTCCAGCTAAATTGCACAGTGTTAGCATTACAAAGCGGCTGCACGAGTGGCTGTAGGAGGCCTCAGTGAAAGGAGCTTGTTGTTTTTGTAAAGCGGATCGATAGACACATTCGGCCGCAGGGCCGTATCATCTCCATCTCTCTAACCATCTCTCTTCTTCTTCCTCTGTGTCTCCTGCCCTCTCCGTGTCACACTGCTGTTGCCCTTTTCCACCTGAGTCTGTGCTCATGTTTTAACTGATGAGTGTAAGAGCTAAGTAGCACATCAATCTCAGTGTTCACTGACAGACAGTTCTCTCAAGACACACACACACACACACACACACACACACCTGCCCTATAGCAAATAACATCAAATAAAAATTATTTATGTTGTTTTTTTATTAACATTTATTATTTTATTCAAATGTATTCCTACCTATTATTATTATGATTATGATTATTATTATTATTGTTATGAAATTTAATAAATTAACAGATTAGAAATAAATAATAAATTAACTAATACTTGAAAATTGAAAAACAAAATACAAATGATGACGCGTTCATTATTATTATTTTTTTTTTATATTTTTGAAAATTATATCACTAATTAATTATGTAAATTATGCCTCATTTATACCTTCTTGCCATCTTATTTTTTGAGTTTGAGTTATTTTGTTTTGTGGCATGCTTGCATAACCCAAGTGTAATATAACTGAAAAAAGTGCATAATCCATCAGTGGCTTCACCAAACATGTTGGCTTCGCCCCGAGACGTTCATTACGTGCTCTTTAAGGGCAGCATGAAGGTCACACTAAGTACTTCAGGTTACAGTAAGTACTTCAGAATGAAGAAAGCAAAGGTAAAAGTATACTTACGATAAACGTTTTCCTCAACACAAACCCTCATTATGCAGGTCATGTAAGTTTGCATCAGGAAGAGTAACACCAAGCCGGAACTCATGGAGATAACAGCTTAACCAAGACTAAGGACACGACATTCGGACTAATTCATGCTTAATTTTGTAGTCGAATCCTCGAACAAAAAAAACAGCAATCAATTATTTGATATTTGACATGTGTGTAACATTTTTGCTTTACTTTACAGTCCTAACTCAACAATCCAAAAGAGATTGAAATTTAAATGACAATATACAGAAATGTGCACATTTTTGGTAGCTGTGCAGAACCAGGCTGGACCAGCAGTGCCATTCAATACAATTCCTGTCCTTATAGTATATGACAAATGTTTGTTAAGCTACTTGTCTCTACAGGATTTTGAGATCAGAGAATTTAATGCTTAACGAACCCCTAATAATATATATATATATATATATATATATATATATATATATATATATATATATATATATATATATATATAAAAGAAAATATTAAAACCACTTACACTGGCTCTTACACCTCTACTCTGCACACTTTGCTTCCCTAGAACTAACACTACTTGTATTGTTCTCTCCTTGAGTGTATTTCCTCATTCGTGAGACGCTTTGGATAAAAGCGTCTGCTAAATGAATAAATGTAAATGTAAATGTAATGCGAAACGAAGAAAACACCACAATATTCGCAGGAGCTTGCAAGTTTTCAAAATTTCGGCAGATTTTCCACAGATTGTGGTGTGATGTCATCATTACGTGCTGTGTGACATCATCATCAAAGCTTCCTTTGATTCACATGCGTCGAACATGAGTACAGCTAAAAGGTCGCAATTAACAACAAACCTCACTGCAAAAGACAACTTCATGCAATTGCAACTTTGCCAATTCAAGTAATTTTTCGAAAACTAAGCAAAGCAGCAAAATCAAGCATTTTTGGTCGCAACAATCACAAAAAAAAAAAAATCAGCGATTATTATAGTTTAATTATTTTAGTTTGACTTCTCTTACAGTTTGGTGGGTTCTACTTATATAGAAGTTTTCAGGGTTCCAGCAGAGAGACACAACTTAAGAACCCATTTTTTCGTTTATAATAGAGTGTACAATAGATATCTACTATGCACTGTACATCTCATGCAGTACTGTATTAAAACTATTTAAAATGATTCAAAATGATAAATTCTTACAGAGGGTTCATTTATGTAGAAATAATTGGCTGGAGGGACAAAACAAAACAAAACCTTGATCCTACATATGTAAGAGATTTAACCTAAAAAGCCACAGATGCACCCGACTCACCTCTGAGCTATAATACAAATGTTCGCACTTATGCTTAACAACAGATCGCTTCATTAATTTCTCTCCCCTTCACTAATTCACACGCTCTTTTGTTGTGAGTGTCCACAGAAAGCGGGCACTGCACTGGGCGATAAATCATCACCTAGAGGCACACATGAAGACAGATTCGCTTTTCCAAATGCAGCGAGAGTGTGTTTGCGTTGGAGGAGATCTGCATTCACCGTATGTGTGTGTGTGTCACGTTCATGCAGTGTGCCACAGCCTGACCAGAGCAACACCATCCTGAACACAACTTAAGGAGGAGAAATTTCTTCTAAAGCAAACACATGGCCCAGGGCTACACACACACACACACACACACACACACACACACACACACACACAGGAGTAGCAGCAGTCCAGTTGTTTACACTATGCTTTCAGAGTGCTGACAATATGTGTGTGAGACTCCACCCTCATGAGCTTGGCCATGAAAAAATGAAGAAAAGGTGAGGCACAAAGGCTGCACTTGGAGAAAGGGCCTTAGACAATAAGCGTACATTTGAAACAGGGGTGTAAACTGATGGGGGATTTGTGTTTCCGGTACCAAGATTTGTTTTGTCTGCATGCACATTAGAGAAACCTAGACACAATTTGTGTGTGTGTGTATGTGTGTGTATGTGTGTGTGTCATCCTGCATAATCATGGAGAATCGTGCATGTGCTAAAACCGTATTTGTCTAGTGTAATCTGTGTTGAACCGCATGTCATTCTGGTGCGTGTATGAGAGGGGTGTGTGTGTGTGTGTGTGTGTGTGTGTGTGTGTGTGTGTGTATATATATATATATATACATATATATATATATATATATATATATATATATATATATATATAGAGAGAGAGAGAGAGAGAGAGAGAATCTCCAGATGATTACAGGTAAGCTATCAGAATAGGGCCAGTTGAGACAAGCAAGAGAGGGCTGTGCTGCAGTCACCAGTGCTCTTACACACTCACTGTTTATGGTACAAAGCTGAGCTTTCACTGATCACTACACACACACACACACACACACACACATACTTTTTATATCTCACACCCATTCTGACTCCTACTCCATTATTCTAAAAGATTAACCGAGATAAAAGTAGAAGTTGGCGGGACAGACGGAAGAGAAAAGAAAAAGAAAAATCACACTCTTTACAGTAAATACTGTAGATGAATTATGGGCTTTCATAAGACACCATGTATGTATAGGATGCTTCATAAAGTCATAAATCAGAGGACAAATGTAAATGTTCCTGCCATAAACCAGAAGTAATGCTCACTTCATTGCCCTCCCTCCAGCAGACACATACACACATACACACACACACACACACACAGGGGCCTACATACCCCAGCGTATTTTTAACTAAGCTTCACAAACGCGTCTCCGAATTCCTGCAGCGGTTGAGTGCACTCTGTGAGGACGAGGACTAGTAAGTCAACACATTAGATTAATATCAGTGGGCCGCTCCAGCTGTCACGGCAAGTGGCTCACACAGCCAAGCACACAAATCCCCGTGATTGCTCAATGCAGCTCCAGAGCCAGCTTACTTCCCGGCCATTGCAGCACGCCATACACGAGCCAGCGGCACTGCACGACCATCGGCACGTGAAAAGCAGCAAGAAGACATCTCCCACAAGCGGAAGACAGGCGAAAGAATGTGAGAAGGGAGTATGGCGGATATGAGTACATGTGCCGGAGGGGAAAAAAAAAGGAATAAGTCCACGTGCACTCGCACAAATGCTCGTAACACACACCCTGACACCAAAGATTATGAGAGACACATAGAGAAGAAGGAAGTGTGCTGGGAGAGAGACATTTCAGACAATACCTACATTTCAGCTTGAGGGATTCTAATATATTCCATTCAAAGACACATGCATGAATGTTGCTGCTCTTCATTGTTTTTCTTTAACATTCATTCATTCGGTGGAGCCAGAGTCTATCCCGGATGCATACACCCTGGATGAGGCACACACACATTCATAGACTCATTTACACAGAGGGGCAATATTGTGTAGCTCAGTGGTCACCAAACCTGTTCCTGGGGATCTACTTTCCTGAAGACTTTAGCTCCAACCATAATGGTGCCCATCTGACCAGCTAATCATTGCCGTAAGGCATTCTCGATCACCTGAAGCAGGTGTGTGATTCTGGTTAGAGATGAAACCTGCAGGAAGGTAGATCTCAAGGAATCGGGTTGGTGACCAGTGGTGTAGCCAGTCCACCTACACGCACGTTTTTGCGAGGTGGGAGAAAACTGGAGAACCTAGAGCAAACCTGCACAGACACAGGGAGAACATACAAAACCACACGCATGCAGTAATCTGAGCTGAGGATTGAACTGGGGAGCTTGGGGCTGTGAGGCAGCAATGCCTCCCGCTGTGCCACTGCACCACATCTTTAACATTTGAAGGTAGAATTGTTGTTATCCTGTATGCACGTTTGAAATAATCCATTAATGTGCCATCTTCCTGTAAACAACTTGATGAAACTCAATGATGCCATCAAACAAAATACTGCAATGAAACTATTGAATAGTTATGCATATTAATATATTTCTGTCCAATTAACAGCCTTTGACGAAAAAAAAAGGATGTATGGGGTCTTTTCTGATATATGCGAAGCCTGAAAGTTCCCTGAAAGTTCTACAGTGTAACATTTGCTAGCACATTGACCTTTATACACAACACAGATGTGCTTCAACACTGTGAAATGTATGACAAGCAGCTGCTTGCTGAAAAGAAGTGCTTAACAAATCCAAACACAAGAACGGTTAATCCCTGCCATTCCCAATCAGGATGTCGACGCATTCATCATTGTGGGATTGTGCTTCGCTTTTGTTGCTTTTGCTTATGCTCCACCTCCACACTTTGTGTTGAACAGTCAAGATTTACTGTATGGCTGGGAGAATTCTCAAAAAAAAAAAAAAATCAGGATAATGCCAGAGACCGGTTAAGCAGCTGTGGACATTAAATCTACGACAATGTAAATCTATGTAAAGGGGGACTGGTGGTCAGTGTGCAGTTGGGTTGGTTGATAATAAAGGTATGGGAAGGAAATGTGTGAAACGTCCCCCTCTGCTGGTCACACAGGGAATGACAACTGCTGTGATAGGCTATGTTCTAAGGTTCAGATCTATTTCTCCAGCCTCATCCAAATAGTACATGTTCGGAAATGAAATTCCTATTCCATATACTCATGTATTTAAATACACGCCTCATGTTTTTTGGCATCTTAATCCGTTTGCCTCAAAGAGTGAAGTAAAAAGTGACAGTATGAGGTCAGGGTCTGTATTGGTACATTTACAGCATTTAGCAGATGTTGTTATCCAGAATGATTTACAGATGTGCTTTTTGGTCTGCATCAAAAACATATCATATCTTCATGCTAGTACACTAGGTCAAGGACTAGGGCTAATTTACGTGTTTTAGAATTAGTAATCATTTGGTACAACTGCACTCTGGTGGTGCCATCAAAGATATGTATAATTTAGTATGTATCTTTAATCTCAGAAGATGCATCTTGTGTACCTTTAATTGTGTAAACCTTATTTGTCACATATACATTCCAGCACAGGCGGAATTAATTTCTTTGCATATCCCAGCTTGTTAGGAATTTGGGGTCAGAGGGCATGATACAGCTTCCTTGGAGCAGAGAGGGTTAAGGGCCTTGCTCAATGGCCCAACAGTGGCAGCTTGGCAGTGCCTTAACCGTTGAGCCAAAACTGCCCTAATTAGCTTTTAGAGTAAAGCTTTAAAGGTATATCAGCATGGTCCAATCATGGACCGTAAATTATTTTAATAGGTAACCTATATTCGCATTTCCAGATGAAAGATACATACTAGAACTATAAAAAATATACCCTTGGTAGCAGCACTCAAAGAGCAAGAACTGCACAGTTAGGTACCTTTACGTCTGAGAGTGCACTGGTACTGAGGCTAAAACTATAACCCCATGGTTCTCAAACTCAGCTCCAGGGTTCATGAAGCACAGCCAGTGGGTCTGTGAATCCATTTTTTATTTATTTATTTATTTTTTTTAAACATTTTTGTTACAATCAAAGTTAAGAGATTTGTAATTGTGCCTGTCCAGGGTGTCCCCCGCCTTGTCCCCTGAGTCCCCTGGGATAGACTACAGGCTCCACCACGACCCTGTGTAATAACTTCAGGAGCTACACCTCTATGGCTCAAATACAAAGTCAAAACATTACTGTACATATTTAAATAACGAGGCTGATATTTGAATTGTTGGTTTATATTCATAAAATAAAGTTGTACTCAGGAGGTTGGTGGCTTTTTTTCCGTTTTAAAACAGTTAAAGGGGTCCCTGTCGGTAAAAAGGTTTGAGTACCCCAGCTATAACCAAATGTGCAGTAAGAACGCATTTGACCAGAATATAACACTAAAACTCAACGACTAAAAACAAACTTCCTTCAAGAATTTCTCATTAAGCCTTTAATACCATCCTATAATGCGATCCTTTTGAAAACGAGAAATTGTTCAACATTTTTTAATATGTAGTATTTAATATGAGTTATTTTACACTCCCTATACACTCCCTGTCCCCAAATAAAGAAGTTTCTCAAAGGTTGGATTTTTAGGTCAAAGGTGGTACTACGGTGTAACCTTTACTTAAGGGAGTGTCAGTGGTGATTAGTCTTATTGCTAATATGTGAAGCTGAGTCAGCACCGTTTTCTCATGTTGAATATAACACTAAAACTCAGTGACTAAAAAGAAACTTTTCTCAATCATTTCTCGCTAAGCCTTTAATGCCATCCTTTTGAAAAGGAGAAACAGCTCTACATTAAAAAGCAGCAAATAAAATGAGTTATTGTACACTCCCTATACATTCCCAGTCCCCAAAGAAGTAAGTTTCTCAAAGATCATATTTTTAGGTTAAAGGTAGTACCACTGTGTAACCTTTTACTTAAGGGAGTGTCAGTGGTGATGAGTATTATTGCTAATATGTGAGGCTGAGTCAGCACCCTTTTCCCATGTTAACACAAGTTACCTTGCTGATTCATTCCAAAATGTAAGTTGTTTTATTTTACCGTTTGTGTCGCTAAATGTGCAGACTGAAGGGTAATCATCGTCATTGGGTTTAGTCATATTATAAATAACTCATAAAGTACTATTTAAACAGCTGAACCATATCATACTGTAATGGTCAAAGGGGCGGCCCGGTACTGTATTAACAGTACATTACTACAGTATTGAGCTCAAACGCATTTCACAGAAACTCTCATTCATCTGCATTTAAAAATGAGAAGAAAAAATAAAAATCATCACAACAAGCTGTCCTCGGCAGGAATAAAAGAAGACGTGAGCGATGTGCAGTGTAACTGAGTAATTATCTCGTCTGGACACCTAGAGAGAAAAGCGCTTTTAAACAACACGTCTCCGAGTCCCGCAGCTCAGCCCCACTTGACTCTCTCTACCTCACACTGGCACAAAAAAAAAAATGTTTTTTAGAAACAATGGGGCTCACACCAAACCACAATGAACTGTTTCTCCAGCTTATCGAAATGGTTCCAGGGCCTTGAAAGATTTGTTGCAAAGCCTGCAGTGGAAACCATAAACCACACAATGACTAGGGCACGATGGAGCTGAAGCCCCAACTCAACCACAGTGCTTTGCAGTAAACAAATAACATTATGAACCGTAGCATTATGTTATTTCTTTCACTTGGTGAAGTCACTCAAGAGTAGATCTGCCTCTGTGAGTCATGGGAAGAGCTCATCACGATTTGACAAGGCCTTATAAAGAAATAAAAAAAGAAGAGAAGGAGCAAGAGAATACGTTCTCTAACTTTTTTCAAATCCTCCTTCCCAAAACAGCGGAAAATGATTCACGGTCACCCACAACCGCTCCCTATAAAACTATGCATGCCGGCTTCGTTATTAAACTCTACCTTAAAATGAGTCAATCATTAAATAAAACATTTAATGGCCCACAGCTACATAAATGATTCATTGCTCAGAACCACAAAATACAAACAGGGTCACATCAGGTTGGCTTAGAAATGGGAAAATAAATGCCTGTATGCATTCACTGAATAAGAAAACATTTGAAATGAACAGATAATCTGTTCTAAACAGATACCAACACAGATACAAATAAGAGGTGCACTAAATATAAATGCTCACAGGGCATCTGGTTGAAATTAGAAGACTGGGGTCCTGCAAGCCATAACAAAAAAAGTCACATGATCAGGAGGTTTTTACTTTCATGCGGGCATGAGTGAATCAGATATGAAACTTGTTTGACAAAGAAAGACCACGTTCATTAACATAACCATACAGCGTTCGTTCATTCATTCTTAAATACAGTCTGCTCAGTTGTGGTGGTGGATTCATATTTAATTAAAGAAAAAGAAACCTTCTGGTTTAGGCCACAGCCACTTCACATTTAAAACTGAATGCAGCATACACTCATTGACCACTTTATTAAGAACACTTGGCCACTGAGGTAATTATCCAATAAGTCATTCATGTGGCAGCAGCATAGTGCATAAAATTGTGTTAATGTTCACACAACACCTCAGAATGGGGAAAAATGTCATCTCAATGACTTCTCAGTTGAATCTCAATGAAAGTCGTTGCATGGATGTTGGTGCCAGACAGGCTAGCTTGAGTATTTCTAAAACACAAAAGCAGCAGTTCTGCAGACTGAAACTCAACCACTCTTTATAACCGCAATGAGCAGAAAAGCATCTCAAAAAGCACAACAGGCTGTACCGTGAGATGGATGGATTACAACAGCAGAAAACTACTTCAGGTTCCACTCCTGTACGTCAAGAGCAGGAATCTACAGGCTACCGTCGGCACAGGCTCAACCAAACAGGACAGTTGAATATTGGCCCACGTGATGCTTTTCCGATCTTCAATATCGTTTAAATAGACATATTCAAGTCCATTTTAATAGTAACCCCTGCACATTTATGCAGTTTTCTAATCATGTGGCAGCAGCACAATACATACAATTATGCAGATCCAGGTGAAGAGCTTTGGTTATTTGATGTTCACATCAAATATCAGAATGAAGAAAAAGTGTGATCTCTGTGACTGATCGTGGCATGGTTGTTGGTGCCAGATGGGCTATTTCAGAAACTGCTAATGTACTGGGATTTTCGTACACAACAATCTCTAGAGTTTACACAGAATGGTGCGAAAGCAAAAAAAAACATACTGTGTGCAGTGGGTCTGCATATTAAAACACCTTGTTAATGAGAGAATTAAGGAAAAATGTGGTGTGGTAATGGAAAAAGGTGGAATAAAATAGTTTGGTTGTATCTATCGCTAAGGGGAGCTAACATTCCAGTGTGGATAATATGAGTGAGTTATGATTGCTGACATGATTGATCAGAGCAGAAATGAGGATTTATCAGTCACAGTGATAGGTTAGCTGTGAAATGTGGAGGTGGGAGTGTCCAGATCATTATAGGTGATTTGTGCGAGTTCGGAGTATTGATTGTAGACCTGGCTGACAGTCGCATACTTAAAGATTAGAGGGAAAAGATTTGGTCATTTATCATTTGTGTGTGCACTCCTGTTTGGGCGAGGCTGTGGTATTGTGTCAGATATCTTCAGATATGTCTTAAATGTGCACTATGAACTTCATTCTTGGAACATCTCACATCCATCACTAACATTTTGCAGTAAGCAAAAGCCTCATGTCAGTGAACTGCATCAATTTCCATACATTTTATAGTGTTGAACAACAGCCAAAACCTTAGCGAAACCTTAAACGTTCACCCGAAACGTTTAGCTCCTAATTTGCATCTGCTGTGTAGCAGCATTCTCACATGATGCATCAGCCAAAATAAAAGAAAAAAAAATAAATAAATAAATAAACGACCACAACCTCATGGCTCCACCCTTTTTTCTCAATAAAACAGGCTGCAACAACCAAGCGCAAAATGTGTCTGATATACCACACTCCATAGTAAACCATCTTCACGTCTTCTTTCAGCACTTTTGACTCACCTTTAGTCAAACATGGATGCCCTAAAGATCTGAATTTCTCATTTATACAGTAGTGGAAAGACACCCTTGCAGCAGTGGATAAGTCTGAAATAAGGAACTGCTGCTCTAATCATAGACTGTCCTGTGCTCATATCAGGGCTTTTATTCACAATATGCTCATACTGATCATCCTCTCAACACACTTGGTATTGTTTGAGCTTATAATATATAGCTGTAGAACAGTAATGATTTATAATCCTACTACACACTCAGTACGTTTACATGGACAACAATAATCAGATATTAAACCGATTAAGACGATACTCTGATTAAGAAACTAGCATGTCAACAGAAATTATTGATTACCTTAATCTGAAGTAAACGAAGTAAACACAAAAAAGGACACGTACACACTCTGCAGTGCTCAACCACTTTACAGCAAACAGGAGAGCACGGCTGCGTCCAAAACCGCATACTTACCTACAATATAGTAGGCGAGATAGATGCATTTCTATATACTATATAGTAGGTAAGTATGCGGTTTTGGACGCAGCCCACGGCTTCAAGCAGACTAGTATAGTATGGCAAATAAGTAACTGCGCTTGAAGCTTTCATAAAATAAAAAATGTAAACACCCAGAACTGTACACGGTACCATAACGAAGACGATACGTGATACGTGAAATTCTGGGGGGAACGTCGGACGGTGTGACGTGGTGATGTAATGACATGTCTTCATGTCTTCAGTCTTCAATTAGAACTAATGGGTAGGAGTGAGGAGCTCTGTGCATTTGGGTGAATGAGAACCAGTGTAAAGCGCTTTTGATAAAAACGCTATATAAGTGCAGACCATTTACCATTAAAAGACGTTTAATAGGGAGAGACAGGCAGACAAATCCAAATCATGATACAAAAACGTTGTCAAAACAGGCAATGGGTCAAGAGATCTACAAACAGGCATAAACTGGGCAAGGCTAGAATCCAAAACAAGAAACGAGAAACAAAGTCAATAAACATGAATCAAACCGAGAAACAAGAAATGAGGAACAACCACTTGGTAACAAGAATACACTCAATACTACGCCAAGTCATGGTGTTCAAAAAGTCTCTTTTATAGCGTGGAATGAATGAGTGTGTGATTGGAAACAGGTGCATGTGATTAGAATTCCAGAGAAGGAGAACGTGTGTGTGTGGGAAGTGTAGTCCATGGTGGCCATGTTTGTAGGTCCAAACTTCTGCTGTTTAGCCCATCTGCCTCAAGGTTCGACATGTTGTGAATTCGAGATGCTTTTCTGCTCACCACAAATGTACAGAGTGTATATCAGAGTTACTGTAGTGTTTCTGTCAGCTCAAACCAGTCTGGCCATTCTCTGGCCAAGTTTTTCCTGCAAAACTACCACTCACTGGATGTTTAGTTTTTTTCATTGCACCATTCTGAGTAAACTCTAGAGACTATTATGTGTAAAAATCCAATGAGATGAGCAGTTATAGACATACTCAAACCAGCCTATCTGGTACCAACAATCACGTCACAGTCTAAATCACTGAGATCACATTTTTTCCCCATTCTGATGGTTGATGTGAACATTACCCGAAGCAGCTGGCTTGAATCTGCATGATTTTATGCACTGCACTGCTGCCACACAATTGGTTGATTAGATAATTGCATGAATGAGTAGGTGTACAGGCGTTCGTAATGAAGTGTTCAGTCAGGGTACATGGCTTATATCAGCAAGTATAGCAGAATTTGATTTGATTTGTGATAGAAAAAAAAAAAAAATATATATATATATATATATATATATATATATATAATTTATTTATTAATTTATTTATTTTTATCACAAATCAAATCAAATTTGAAGAATCTAGCACAAAGTAATAACAAATGAAGTTTCCTTGGTCTGAAACACATTGCACTAAATGTATGTAATGTATATAATGTAAGACATAGCTTTAAAAATAAAGACTGAGACCAAGAGAAGGAAAACAGCAAATTGCAAAGACATAGAAAGATAAGCAAGATGAAAGATGAGAAGGAGGTGAAAGAAGATTCCTGTCTCTGGATTGTGGCTGGCTTTTCTTCCTTGCAGCACTTTAGGGTGGTTTTCATTGGTGACTTTATTTATAATTGAATGTAATGTGTGAAGATTAAGGCCCTCTAGTATCGCCTGTCTCTCCTAAGCGCTTTACACTGCATTACGCTTTATTCATTGAATTAGCTCTACTTGAGTTGGCGTCCCCTGAGCCTGCTTTAAAAAATTTCCCATGAAAGGCTTACATTAATTTCAGCCACTAATCACATGCACTAGAGCGTGGCTGTGTATTCCGCACACTTCTCCCATATAACATCCCTCCTCATTCATTTCCACATAATCCCCTCCAGAAAAAAGAGAAGAAACAATGTTCGCCTCCTTATGCGTTGCTGCCATGGTTTAAAGAAATAAGCCATTTTACAGTACTCTTACCTCAAATGTAGTAGATTCACTGGGATATAATTGGTGTGTAAAGTTTGCTTATTTATTTTCAAATTAGAAATATAACAATATAGACCTTTTTCCAAAAATGTTTTTAATCCAATCGCATTAGCTAATCCATATGCATTATCTAAAATGGTGAGGTAGAACTACTATTGCAAAAATTCCTCCTTCAAAATGTTGTTCCGTCATGTGACATTCTGTCATGAACACGAAGGTAAAGCTTCTAGCTGTCAATTTAACTTGACAAAAATGCATGCCTAAATCTTCCCACAGCTGTTTGACTCGTTATACAATGACTACACAGACAACTTTATAAAACAGCAGAATTAGTGTAATAGAAATAAACAAATCAAATGAACTCTGCTCACAGTGATGTGAATCAAGGTAGTGAAGACGAAAGTGAAGTCTGGCTTCAAGACGGCTACTATTATGGAATATTATAAATATAATATAATCATAGTATATAGTATAACTTGATAATTATTATAATATACAATCATATATTATATTACATTATAATGGAAATCACTCGCTGCTGCTGAAGATGGCTCCACATGGACAGCCTAAAGAATCACAAGATTACTGTGCATGGTACCACACCGTGAAGATGGCTTTGGACTGCAATTGATACAAACATTTTTTGCTATGATGGCTTAGGACTGCAATTCCCATGAACAGTTATGCACTCATGTCTCCATCAGTGAACAGTTGGTCATTTAAAACTATAGTGAATGTCCTGGTTACACAATTGCAATTTTTGACCATGTTGTGACCTGCTATAGAAGGGTATTATTTATAATTGCACTATCCGGCGTCACCCAGATGAGGTTCCAGATGTTCTATTTATGTCTGGTTCCTCTCAAGGTTTCTTCCTCATGTCGTCGTTTTTCCTTGCCCCCATCGCCTCTGGCTTGCTCATTAGGGATAACCTTTCAGTTTAAAATGTATATCCTGAATTCATATATGTCTGTAAAGCTGCTTTGTGACAATACCCATTGTTAAAATTGAGTGACCTCATCTTACAAGTCAAGTGGGTTTTGTTGTCTTTCCTCCATATAATTTTTATACACTGGAGTTAAATGTGAATTCTTCAGGACCATTGTGCAACAGGGTAGCATGTTACATAGGACTGCATACAGTGCAAATACACAACAGTGCGAGACGAGTGCAAAGCTATATAATGCACACATAAGACAGTCATATAGTCACAGATGACTAGAAACTAGTCAAATACACTTGAAAGTGGTTTTGGCCAAAATATTTCTTTAAGTCATGCCTCATGCTTCTCATTGGTATGGTTTTTCTTTCATTCATTCATCTCCATTAAGTGCTTTATCCTGATCAGGGTTGTAATAGATCGCAGGTACACTCAGTGGGAGGCAGAATTACACCCTGGAATGGATGCCTGTCCATCACAGAGCACAATGCACACATACACACACTCATATCAAGTGAGAAGTGGGAGGAAACTGGAGAACCCAGAGGAAACCAATGTGAACACGGGAGAATATGAAAATCTCCAAACAGACAGTAACCCGAGCTCGGGATTGAACCAGGGACCCTGAAGCTGTGAGGAGGCAACACTACTGTGTTGCAGTGAGGATGGTGCAAAATGTAAAAAGTCCAGAATCAAAGCTGTGACATTGAGAGTATCAGCAGAGTTTCATTTCTAATGGGAGTGACTGAGTTATAAAACCTTCAAGTAAAATCAATATTAAATAAGGATTGATGCAATCATGTAGTGCACCATCTATAGTGATATAACACCTGTGTGAATATCATGCTCTTGAACACTCACTACAGTGCCAATGGCATAAATCAGCAATACATTTCAGAGCCATTTTCACTGCTCGGACACTGTTGAATGAAGCTCTCCGTTTCTGCTAATCATATAGCTTACAGTAATCAACACAACTATTACTCAATCATCCAGCAAAGTATGTTTAGTAGGACAGCAGGACATTTCATTGGTTTCCTGAAAGCCCTTTTTCACATCTGTGTCACTGCGCTACTCTCAAATCATCTCTGCACATGCTACACTTCCCAAATCAGAGTGCAACACACAGCCCTAGTTTACTTTAGGATCAGCTACAAAAGGTGAGTAGAAGTTTATCAGAGAGCAGAAAGAGTGCAAAAGGAGGTGTTTGTGCTTCTGTTTGTATAAGTACTTTGAACAAGACCAGATGTGCTTCATGCAGCACATGTTACTGTAATAGTACTTATCTGGCTTAAGTGTGTAAATATGACAAGCTCTGAACCAACAAGCGAATTCCGGAGAGCGGTGGCTGCTAAGGTGCACAAATTAGATTTGGGCCGCTGATGAAGAAAACAAATTTCAGTCTCATATCAGTGACCCCCTAACCTTTACTGCTCTAACAAGAACAACCAATCACAACCAGACTGGATCCCTGTAGCCAAACCACACATTACAACATTCACTCTCACATGTATTATACACTTGATGTTGAAAATATTGTTATTATTATTATACTAGCTGTGCTTATAACAAATAAATAATTCATAAATGAATAACAATAAGGTCACAATTTTTGCCATCAACGAGTCTTATTTGCTGATAACAACTGAAGTGGATTATATTTTACAGGCATTATGTTTTCTGGTTATCAGGGTATCTGTTTGTCCATCCATCCGTGATTCTCGTTAGTGCGATAACTCAATAACGAATAGTTGAATGTTTGTAGAATTTATATGAGGTGAAGTGATTAGATTTTGGAATTGATCCAACCAGGGTCAAGTTCACACCAAGCCCAAGTCTCTGAAATAGTTTCTTCTTCAATAGCTTCCTTTCTGTTTGAAGAATATTTTAAGGGTGTTCAAGGCATGCAAATTAGTAACAATGAGGACTAGAGCTGTTGGTGGCTGAGGCATCTCAATTGACACTGTTGGCATCGAGTTCAAGAACAATAGCATCACCAACATTCACACAAAAAAAAGAAATTATAAAGTGAAGGTTTCAGCTGATCTAGATCAAGCCCAGACTATTGACTCATGCAGCATATCGTATCAAGTTATTACATACAGAATGAAATGCCCCTTAGATGTGGTGTCCATTGGGTCTAATTCACTGGTCACCAACCCTCATCCTTGAGATCTACCTTCCTGCAGGTTTCATCTCCAACCATAATCTAATACACCTGTTTTAGTTGATCAAGAACTTAAGGCAATGATTAAATGGTCAGGTGGGCATGATTATGGGTGGAGCTAAAGTCTTCAGGAAAGTGGATCTCCAGAAACAGGGTTGGTGACCACTGATCTAATTTATTTAAACCTACTACACTGACACATTTATTACATGTCATCAGAAGTTATTAAGAAGGTGCATGTGAAATTGTCATGGCCCCTGGGTGCAATTCCACCTTGGGCCACTAGAGGGCCCCCTGACTGTCCTTGTAGAACTTCTTCTTCTGTTGTCTCACTCATTTCCCGTTTTACCATGCTTGCCTGTTTGTTGTTTTTCTTGATTACTTAACCTATATAAGTTCCCCGTTTTCTCTCCTTTATTGCTGGAGCATTACATTCAGATTGTTTTTGTGGTTTATATATGATGTGGTTGTTTCTCTTTTTTCTGCGATTTTTGTTATTTCTACTATGCATAATCTTTTTGATATATTAATTATTTTCTAGCCTTTTTTATATAGTATTGTTTAGTTTCTAGTTGTTCCCTGGTCTTTTCTGTTGCTCCTGGTTCCTTGTATCAGTTTCCCTGTGTCCTGTTTTTTAAGTAAAGATGTTCTGCACGCGCATCTGCCTCGGTGGATTGCTGACAATAAAACTTTCATTCATTGACTTTCAATGTGTTCCTGTGTTTTGTCACTATAGGATGAGACCGTGAGCTAAAAGGCTCAACCATAATACTAATAATAATAATAATAATAATAATAACAACGAGTTACTAATAAAAATGAGAAGTCAATTTCTCATTTTCTGCAATCTGAGGAAGATACTCACGTGAGGAGGGAGCGAGGGGGGAAAGTAAAGGCACCCTCAGTGATCCGGTCAACAAGATTAAGAGGAATTCTCTGGATCTGCTCGCAGTTTAGCATGATGAAGTCGTACTTGCAGATGAGGAGGGACTTCTCCGTGATCAACACCACTCGCTCTTTTTCATTGTTCCAGTGATCAATCCTGGTGAACAAAGAAACATATTTAAATTTAAATAAGTAAATAAAAAACCTGAGTACTCTTTTTAGTAATGTATTGTGATGGGTCTTGACTGGTCTACCTTCACAAGAATACATCAAATTCTTCATCAAAATACAAAGACACTGAAAAGAAAAACACTGCTGGAAATTAAATGAAAGAATGACGGATTAGGGATGAAGGTGTCAGTGACAGCACTGGGAGAATGAAACCTGTGACAGATGAGTAGTGTTTCAATCTATTCAGCTTTCTGGGATTACTGAGCATATATTTGCTGAACACATTTTCTGGGAACTTCTGAATAAATTCAGTGCAAACAGAGGAATTGCATCTCAAATGGTGATACAAAGAACACTGAGCCACTGCACATCAAGTTTGACTAAAATACACAGAAAACAACGCCATCATTGGAAAACACATGAATGACAATGACATGATTCTTAGAAATTAGGAACATAGAACATATGCTGGCATCGCTTTTCCTCGGGAATTGTAACATGACTGCTAACGAGGTTTACATGAAAATGTAATTCTGCAGTCAGGGTGGTGTATTTTGACAGTAAGTTATTTTGAGGTAAGACAAATATACAAAACCTCTCAATTATGTACATACTCTAAAAACTTCAATATTTCATGAAATGCCTTCAGGAAAACCTCATCAAATATGTATGCTTGCATTTTTTTTAGTTCCCAGATGTTACACTGAGCACAAAAGTAAAAGAGTTCAGAAGATGAATCACTGATACATACGCTTTGAATGTGAATGACCTTTTTGTGAAACAAAGACAGAGCCAGAAGACAAAAAAAACTTGCAAAATATTGTTGTGTTCTTGCCTCATTTCGTCGCTGCTGCAGGTGCGTAGGCGAGCCAGAGAAGAAAAAGAAAAGAAAAGAGGAGTTTCAAAGTAGAACAAAATTCCAGCCTTTTGTTGTGGGGGGTGGGGGGTATGTTGTCTCTAAAGGACAACAATGACTCCTTGTAGCTCACTGGATGGGCAATGAGAGGAAGAGAACATTCGAGTCACACCTATAAGTCTCACATTTGGCTCCAGAGTCTCTAAAACCCCACACCAAGGATACTGGATTACAACGACATGAGCCACATGGGAAAACCATGAGGAAATCCAGTATTTAAACCTGAGGACAACCCCTGGTGGGCCTTTTGCAGGTTTCTTAATCCTCTACTTCTCAGCTTTATGTTTAGATTGGATTCTTGACCATTTGACAAGTGAACAAATGTAATCATAATAAATCAATACCCTGTCAAACAGAGTGAGCTTATGTGGAAGAGGGCAGTTAGCACTTTCCTCTGGCTTGGTTCATCCTACTTGGCTGGTAGGCATTGTGTCATAGGGGAGAGCTAGAAAGTGGTGGAAGACAGTAGTGACCCAAAAAAAGACAGATAGAGAGACGTTAAACACTTTATTCTGGACAGGGTCGCGGTCAATCTAGAGTTTATTCTGGGAACACTGGGTGCAAGGTGGGGTAATTCACCCTGCATGGGATGCCAGTCCATTGCAGCGCACCAATCGCACCCTTAGCAAAGCCAAGCTACCTACCTGCATGTTTTTGGAACTAGGATTGAACCAGGGAACCTAGAACCATGAGATTCAACAATATCCTCTGTGCCAACATGCCACTTTATTTATTCATATATTAGTGTAATATTTTAATTGTAATCGTAATTGTTTTAAAGGAAATTACTTTCAGCCATCCACCCATCCATTTTCTGTACTGCTTATCCTATACAGGGTCACGGGGAGCCTGAAGCCTATCCCAGGGAACACCCTGGAGGGTCACCAGGCCATTGCAGGGCACAATCACACACCCATTCACACACTATGGACAATTTGGAAATGCTATTCAGCCTACAATGCAGAACTTTGAACTTGGGTAAAAAAAAACAAAAAAAAAACAGAGTACCTAGAGGAAATAGTATCCTGGAGCATGAGAAGAACATGCAAATTGCGTGCACACAGGGTGGAGGTGGAATTCGAGCCCCCCGACCCTGGATGTGGTAGGCAAACATGCTAACCAGTCATTGTGCCCCCCACTTTGAGCTACATCAAACTGATTATTAATATTATTATTATAATTATTATAGTGTAAACAGCACTGTACTATTTATTCAACAAACCCCTAACATAACTGCAACATAATGTAATACATGAATATGTTTTACTTTGGAACATTGCCTAAAGTATGGAAAGATGGAATTATAAGTACAGTGCACATATAAGAAAGCTGTGCAGGTCACCGGAAATTGTTGGTTGTGTGTGT